>VWYI01027509.1:0-50110 GCA_013399455.1 Anthoscopus minutus | reverse complement strand
AGAGAAAACAAACATGGGGAGATGGCGACCTGTTCAGTGTGAACTTGACGAGAGGTAACACATGACCAGAGGCAGCAGATTTTTGAAGAAGCAGTGGTGCTTTGAGAAGAGAAAAAAGATTTGTGTTTTTTAGAGATGAAGATGATTGTAGAAATTAGTAAAGTGAGTCTTTTTCCTTTGAACAGCCCATCTTTAAAAATGACACCACATAAGTTGACAATGACCCATTGATTCAATGAAGAAAATGGGAGGAGTTTCACAACAGCAGAGTTTTTCTGAACCGGACAGCTGCTGTTTTGTGAAGATGCAAAGTCACGAGGAACTGTTCTTGTGGACATATCTCCAAGGTGTTGAAAAGGAAAACTTCTCGCCCTATGCGAATTGAAAAAAAAATTATTGTAGAAGTGATAACTGATTTAAAAATCCCAAATCTTGTTCTGTGTTGTCAAGTGGAGAAGAGAGAGGTGGGCAAGAGGAAAAGTGTTCTAAAAGTTTCATTTTAATTTTCCCTTTCCATTTTTATTTTTTTTTTTAGTTTTGTTAATAAACATTTCTTATAGTCTAAGTTTGAACCTGTGTTTTCCTTTCTTCTAAAATCATGTCTCAAAACAGAAAATAGGTGTGCTAGTGAGTTTTAGCTAGCTCTAAACCCACAACAACACTGACTCTAGATAATAAGAACTATGCTTCAGCAGGAACCTAAAGAAAGTAACTTGCATCCTGTAAGGCAAGCTGTAGCATCAACAATCAACCTTTCCTTCAAGACTGTAATGTCACCGCTCTAATGCCAAAACACAAATAAAATCTTAATATTTTCTAAGATTATTAGCTCATTTACTAATGAAAGCCAAAAACCTCAATTATTAAAAGAGTTTAACCACTGTTTAACCATACAGAATGCAGTAGTATGGGCTTTTATGCATTTCCCCCTGTTTTCTATTTAACTTTCCCTAAAGAATACAACTAAGAGAACTAGAAGTTCATTTTCATGCTCTTTATTAGAAGGGTCATCTGACTTGACAGGCAGAAGAGCAAGAGCAGAGATAGTTGCAGTCAGGACAAAAATTGGTTGTGTCTTAAAAATGCAATGCAGGAAGCCATTTTTAACCTAATCGATGGTAACAAAGTGGAAGAAGTTAATGTCTAGGGCATACAGAAAATTTCCAATGCTGAGATCATTCAGGTTAAACAAATTCCTTATCTCAGATGCAATTTATGGCTACATGAAGATGAATTATTCCCAAAGTGAAGATTTTCCTGATTCTATACTAAGTGCGCTCACTAACTGTGTTGCTCAACATCTGTCTGTGCATAACCAAATCAGTACTTGTTGCCTCCCCAGTATTCCCTGTCCACTGGGCATTAGTGGAAGAACAAGGAGCTTAACCAACCACTCTAACTGCAGAGAATTTCATCTTGGCATAGAATTCTCTGTTCTTCATAAGGACTGAGATTTATGAAGTTATTGCTTGGAATGGAAATTTGCCTTACATCTTCTTAGCATTAGATGTATATATAGATACTTGGGAAGAGGCAGTTCATGGAATGGGTGGATGTGATTATGGTCACAATTGGAATCATAGGAGAAAGTGATTTTGGATTACTTTATGTCTTGTCACTGACTCTGACTGTATTATCCAAAGAAAAAAGGTCACAAAACTGAAGAGGTACTAAGAATGAGATGGTGACTAATACTGTGACCATTCCTATTTTTTGTTTTAATCCTGTCTGCTGGAGCTAATGAGTTTGGGTATGGTTCTATTAAATATGACTTTGGAGTGGGCTGAATTTCTTGAAAATAATTTGGTGATTTTTTTTTTGTTACACCAAGCTGTTCAGGAAAGCTTCCTCCATGCTTACTTTATTTATACCTGAAATCTGAATCATCTGAAATGTATATTTAACTATCTTTTAGAAATTTCTGACACTTTTATTCCCACTAACAAAAAAGTGGGCTTATGTTGCACGTGTACAAATTACCTCTAACAAAATGGGTATGATTGTAAGATGGCTTTTCTAGATCTTCACAGTACATTTAGATTCTATGACTTTGATTATGTTTCATCCTGGGTCTCCTTTGTTGTCACTGGGGCACTGAAATTTATATAATACTGGTATGCCTACAACCATAGCTTTATAACCAGTATTTATAGAGTACAGGGTGCTTCTAGAGGGTCAAAGAAAGGTAACTATGAATAGTAAACCTAGTGCCAGCAGGCCTAACTACATTGTACCACAGTATGAATTTACATTACAAATTTTTAGATGCTCACATATCAAAAAGGGCTGAAAACCTTATATTGTGTCCTAGGTGTCTGAGATGAAGAGGGCTTCAGAACAAATCTACAAAACCAGAAACAGGAAGAATTCCAGGAGAGCTGAGATGAGAGGAAAATAATTTCGAAATCTGATGATAAGTCACTACAAATCAAGGGGAAAAGCTCTCAACAGATGGTGTTAAATAAGTACTGACAACTGACAGAGGCTGCAAGATAGGCAGGAAGGGTGAGAGAAAGGGACACTTTAAAGCTCTGTTATTATAGGAGGGTTAATAATTTTCTAGCACTGTGGTTAGTGTATAATCACAGCAGCCTCCCACATTAAGTGACAGCGTGTGGTTGTCAGGAAGGTGTATGCACCACGGAAACACACCAGGGTTAGGAGCAAAGTATCCGAAATGCGTTTGCATCAGCAGCAGCCGAAGGCTCTCTCCCAAGCCCAGCCTTTGGTGTCAGCTGCCTGGGGATCACCTTCCCTCCAGGCTGCTCCTGCACCCCAACCCCTCCACCCAGCCTTTGTCACTTCCCTGGCTGCCATGTGTCCCGTGCCTGCAGCCAAGAACTTTCCTCCAGAGGAATTCCTTTTTTTCTGTTTTTTTTTTCAGAAGGATCATCAGGTTATAAAATTTAACCTTAGAGTATGCAGAGAACTTTCAATGAGAAAGTGTTTGGTCACCTCAGCACAACTAGCCTGCAGAAATGCACTGTTATGGCTCATGTTCATTGGTATGGTAATCTCTGGCGTATGTCATTTGGGGACACTGGATGTTTACCCCCTAGAAAGCAAGGGAAGCTACTAAAGGATGCAGCTGGGACTGGGAATAAAAACCTAAAAGGCAACAAACAGGGCTGTCCCTATTTTCAGGTGCAACCAAATATTTCATTCAATGCAGCCACCATACAACTTGGATGGCACATCTGGGACCATGTAATGCATGGCAGAATGACCCCACTTTATGCATTATCAGTCACTACATCAGTTCAGCTCCTTGACATAGGTATATGTGATCTTTACCTTTCCAACTGGAGGAATATCAAGCCCTTTTTGGTTGGTATGAGCTGATAGCTCTGCACATGCCCATGAGAAAGAATAGAAACAAAATACATCTACTTTATTCTAATTGTTCTCTGTACTGTTACCTATAATTACAAAGTATAACTCAAGACCTAATTTAACCCTTTAAATTAACTTTCCCCTCTACACAATGCTTTCCCCTTTACACTGATGCCTTTTTTCTGAGATGGCCATCGCAGGCTCAGAGGTAAGACCATGCCCTGTGGAACCAGGCTCTGTGCCTTCTGGTGTCTGTCTGTCTGTCCCAACATGTGCTGAGAAGCAGCGACATGACCTGCAGTTTCCTTTGTAACAGCAGACTTTGCTTGCTGAGTGGCCTCTCTTTAAATGTGAAGTTGACATTGCCTGATCCTCTGATGCAGAATGCTATTTTTTGCATATTCCAAGACCAATTTGAGCCTAAATTGCACCGAATAAAATCCCTTTTTATAATAAAATTCAATGTGATAATGTGGTTTGCAACAAAGGGCCACTGTTTGTATTTCCCTATGGATTCAGATCACATCAGCTTTCCAGGTATAAGAAGGCCACATCTGTATGCAGACTATAAAGGCTATACTGTATATATATATATATATATATAAGAATTTACTGTGTATAGTGTAAGTATACAATCTTATACAAGACTAAAAGGAAGGCAGCTAGGACAACTACTGTCTTCACTAGACATATATTGCTAAAAGAAATCCACTGCAGGAATACAACAAATAAAGTGTCTATTGTAATATATAATACAATCATTGTATGCTTGGCCTGAGTAGCTACACAATGCCACATCAGTTTTAATTGCTGTCGCTTACTCAAATGCCCGTAGGAAAAGTGCTTTGTTCCTCTAAAGCTAAAGGTCTGTCTTTGAGATACAAAGTCTCCAATCTATTACTTACTTGGCTTCCTTCAATACAAAACTGTGGATAATGATTGTGGTTTCCTTTGAAAATTCATCCGAGAAGTTAGAAAATTATGTTTAAAAAAGCAAACAGGTCATTAAATCTTCCCCAAAACAAACCTGATTTTTAAAGAGACTCAGAGCCAAAATTATCTCTGTGTTTTACACTCACCTCTAGCAGTTCAGTCAGCATTTATGAGTTCAAGCCAGATCGAACCAAATCTTTAGGAGGATATACTGCTTTTTCTAGGGACAAGAATATGAATTGAACTTGTATGTTGCCAGGAATTTGCCTGCAATGGAAATTATTCCATTATTTCATTAAAAGACCTTTTTTCTCTAATAGTAACACTTTCCATGTTGACACTCAGAAAAAAAAATTTTGTCCCGTGTAGTCTGTGGCTTGTAATATGCAGGAGGTCAGACTAAATCCTTCTATAATCCCTTTGAGCTTTAACTTTTTTTATTATTCTGTTTCCTATAAAGTATTTCTCTTTTAAGGGAAGAGAATGCTTTGATAAGAAAGCAGTTTAAAAATTTCCCCACAAGCTAGAGGAGGAAGTCTCTCCAATGCCTTAAAGGCAAACAGCAGTGGATTTAGAAAAGAATTTATTACATCTGTCTAAAGGCATCTGAAATTTAGGAATCTGGGCTAATCCAGTCTCCTAGGGACCTCATATTGCCAGCAGAGTGAACAGCAACGCCAGCAAGGAAATTACCTCATTCCAAACAAGGTCTCCCAGATAGGTGGGCTGAATTGTTTTCGGGAAGGACTGACTGCAAGAAGCCAAAATGACTCACTTCAGCAATACCTGACTTTTGAATAAGTAACATCAGATTAGACATGTGATTTCTGAGGGTGTGGGTAGCTTCTCTTGATTGCATATGGCTGTCACTGAGCTATCTAAGGAATTGTTAGAAGAAATGGAAGAGGATTAATATGTTTTGGGGGGATTTTTATAAAGAACTTACTTAGAGAGTGCTGCCAATGCTGGTAATCAGTTTCAGCATAGCACATAAATGTACAGATGATACAAGTAAGGGCAAGCCATAGCCTATGCACAATATAGAGCTGTGATGTTGTAAATTATGTCCAAACCCTAGATTAATCTAAGAATAAAGAAATAAAACCAGAATCTATCAATCAAAAATTGTTACATTAAAAAATCCCTTGGACCCGTGCTTTCCTTTCTTCTTCTACTTCTGCAGAGGTGAGAAATTATTTTTTACTCCAGAAGACACTATAGATTGAACAGACTTGCAAAAACTCAACAATACCTAATAATATCTGTGAAGTTGCAGCATCCACCTTTTTAGACTTTAGCACCTAGAGCTGTGTCCCTCTTTGGGCATTTAGTTACTGTTCTGCTCAATAATCTATTTAAGAATCAAGTAGACCAGATTACATTCTTATGCACCTTATGTAGTCACTTAAATCAAATCAAAGGGAATTTGCACATAATTGGTTTTCACAGGCTTTGAAAAGCTGAGCTGATTTTTAAAATGGATATTTCTCATATGACATTACATTGTTCCAAAAGAAAAGGAATGAAAATGTATGTTCTTTCCATAGGGAAAATAAGAAAAGAAAAAAAAAAGTTAAAACATACTTTCTCTCTGAATGACTGTTAAATACCAGACATCCCTTAATTCAGGGTAAAAGAAGCAAAAAATTTTTTAAAAGTCTTGCATTTTGTTTTTGAACAAAATCTAATGTGTGACCAATGCTCCATTCTCCACTTACATGAAACTCTTCAATGGAAAAAGAAAGTATGTCTTTGGTAGCCTGGATGTCTACAAATGCCATATATACTCTATCAACAGGAAAAGTACCTATTTTACAGGGACCTCCCCACAAGTATGCCTGTTCTAATTCCTTCACATAACTCATCTGTTCTCATACTGTTTTCAGGAGTCTGAATTACCATCAAGCCTCTGTAGATTTACCCGAACACACAGTTTCATGCAAGGAACTCAGATCTCCTGTCACAAGCATCCATGTGAAAAGTGGACTCTAAGCATGAAGTACTGCATCTCATTTCATCTGCTGATCCTAAATGTGAAGTAACTAAATTTACAATAAAGTTTACTCTGGCATGCAGACATACTCCGTTTTTGAACCCCTGTGATGTAATTTAGAGTAAAAACATAAAAGCAAACCTGGAAAAAAAGAAGTTTAAAGGGGAGAAGCTTAAGGGCCCACAGAGTGGGATTTTACCAGCAGGATACTCCCTTGGGTGGGCTGAATAAAGGTAGTAGGCATTCTCTTTCCTTTAGTAAGAGGAGCACTTTCTTAACTTGTAAGGGAAATTGCTGAATAGTTTTGAGCATTGCACTGCTGTGTTTGTTTCAGCTCTGGAATGTAATTTGGATATTGTTTAAGAGTTAAAAAAAAAATTAACAACAAACTTCAGAGCAAGTTCCTGCAAGCTCCATGAGTTCCTAGTGTACATATGAATGGGAAGAGACAATCTTCCTGCATGCCAGAGAAGAAGGGCAGCTTTTGATGGCAGGTCATTCAGCTATAGGGTGCCACAGGAATTAACTGTATCTTATGCAAGAGATAGCTTCCTCTGGTCTTAACTGAAAGCTCCCACCCAGGGGGTCTGGCAGGAATCTCAGTAGCATTTCTATTTTGTTCAGCAGTATTTGGTTGACCAGTTCAAATGCACCTGTTTTCATAGAAACTGTTCTCTTTGTTCAGTGTACATTCCAGCACAGTGTTAAAAACCCCCAAACATGGTCAAAAGGTCACTGCTTGTGTCTCAACATAGCTTGTGTTCTACTCTACAAACTGATTCAAAACTGACATTTCTCTCAAGTGTGCTGCAGAGCATCAAGGTAATAGTATGGAAGCTGCACATATTTGCATAGGAATACTGGGGAGGAGCAGTTTTCTGATCAGCTTTGCTGTTGTACCAGATACAGAGTGCCTAGGATAACCAAACCTCAGCCCGGCCAGTAATTTATTGTCACATAATTATTCCTCAGATGGCTTTTTTGGCTATCTGTTGAGAAAGACCCTGCTCTTCTCCATAAATTTCTCAGCTGGTGAGATTTCATACTGAAGGTCTGACAGATTTTGTTTCCCCACACGCCCCCTTTCCTATGTCTGGAGAAACCTGCCTCTGGTTTAATTACAAGCTGTTGGATGTGCCCGGCCTCTATCATAGTGCTCCAAGAGGCACTGGTAGACTCTGTGTGGCTTTAATTGCGTAGTCAGCAGGAGTGGGAGCAAGTCTTTCCTGTAGCCAGTCAGGGTTTGGATGTATTTTATCCCTCACTTCCTCTTGCCGTGTTCTGCAGCCACAAAGAATTCCATAAGGCAATAGTCTTCACACCCAGTTCAGTGCTCAATGAGACAAGAGAGTTTGAAAAGGCTGGAGTGAAGTCAAAAGCAAAAGACCTAATAAAACAAATTACAGTATCCAAACTGCTGTGCACAAAGACCCTTTATTTTCAGAGCTGCTTTGATAGCTCTGCCCTACCCAGAATTTCTCATGCACTATGAATGAGGCAGCTCCTGCTCTAAAAGATTTGTAGATCTCAGCCTCCCTCAGATGCTTGCTAAATTTTTGGCATCCTTTACTTTTCTCATACATTTCCCTGGCATCTGCCCAAGCTTTCCTGCGACATTTGGTTGGTGCTGTAGGGCAGAGACCTCCTCTTCCTCTTTTCCTGCATCTACTTCTGTCTTCATGGTTTTGTTTGTGGCTGACACTTTCCTGCCATCGCAGTCCACATCTATGTAATAAAAATAATAACAACAACAGAGATTTGATGAAGGGCGAAGAGGGGCTGTTAATGGAATAAGCAAACATAACAAGCTTAGATATGCCTTGCTGCTTTAGTAAAACTTGCCCTTTGCCAGCATAACAATTCTGTAATTCATACTCTTGCACTGCATTTGGCATGAGATTTATATTCAAAAGAAAAAGGATCTAGCCACAGCCTGCTTGTAATAAGCTACTGAGAAGCTTCAGAAATCCCCATTAATCATTAGACCTTTGTTCCATGTCCGAAGTGTCCTGATGACTCATTCCTCACATACGGTATCTTCAGTTGCTGTCACTCTCCCACTACAGTGAGGAAGAGGATTGAAATATCCAACAGTCTCATTTTAACAAACTGAGGGAGAGAAAGCCCCTTAAAATAAGTCTAAATATCCAAGTGAGCACAGTCTACCTCTGCACTGTTGCCAAGACCCGCTGTGTAAACATTAGACAGCCCCACCCGAGCTGGGAAAGAAGGGTTCCAGGCTTTTAATGAGTGTCATGGCCATTCCTTCACGGGCAAACCCAACGCTTTCCCTACTTTGTAACGAGCTCATTGTCTGTTTGCGTGGCACAGAGTCTTTTCCAGAGCATAATGGTATCCCTAAGTGGATGCCTGGTTGTTGTTCGTAAATTAAGCGTCTTTTGTTTTTCCACCGGGAATCTCAGAGTGTCGCACTGATTGTCTGTTATCTGTCAAGGCATCAGTCAGCAACCCAGCAACTCGCTGCTGGAGACTGCCCTGCTTTTACAATTAGCAATAAAAAGCTTTTGTCGCTGCACAATGATGCTTCTGAGGTCTGGTGCAGGGTTTTATTAGGGTTTTCTTAATCAACAATAAGACAAAAAGTATACATATTCTGTTTGCTTTAACAATGAACTGGAAAAGAAAATATTTAGCTCAAAGACATAAAAACCACTTCTACATGCTAGAGTAATTATACTGATGCATATGAATAAGGTTTCTCATTTCCTACATTTTTATGCATTGCCTCATCATCTCTAATAAATTCAATGTGAAATGTTTTGAAGGACACTCCTACAAAATATATGAATTGTAATTTGCAGCATGTTTAAAAGAAACTTAACCAGAGCAAGATCAGCTTCCCTTCACTGTGTTATTTATACAAACAACTCTTTCAGAAAAAAAGCAAGCACTTAAATAGACAAGCTGGATACAATTAGGGTCACTTGATCCTTCTCCTAAGCAATATAGAAGCCCACACATACGAATCATCAATCAGTCAGGGGATAGCAATGTTAATCCTAATTATGTATAGCTTTTTTGAGTGCATTAAAAATGCAATTTAAGGCTACATCTGTCAGGACAGTTCTAGGTACATTACTAGCTCATGTGCAGCATTAAGCGTTCTCATTTCTATCAGCTGTGGTCACAGGATCTTGTGTGTGTCAAAATATAGGTTATGCAGACTGTAATTCTGTCTTTAAAGAGCCTCTTATTTTGTGAAGGCTTAAATTTGTATTAGGTGTCTGGGACTGAGGAGGGATTTGACAAAGAGTTGTAGACTTAATTTTCTTTTCCTCTCAGTGTGTTATATTTGTGCCATGAAAAAAATGTGAGTAGGCTGTGTGTACTGGGGGCATAAATAATGAGAAAGGATAGAAAGAAGATGATTGTGGAGAAGTAACAGAAAAATTTCATGAAGGTATTTATAGCATATTACTGCTCATAAAAAGGGTAAATGGTAGGAAGGTGGGAAAGTGTAGAAGAGGAAAGACATAGTTTAATTTAGAAAATGCTACAAGGTAGGACTAGTGAAAATAAAAAACAATCACGCCTTTTTTTTTTCTTTTTTTTTTGCTTTTGGAATCACCTACAAAAGGAATAGCTGCAAAAAAGTTTACATAAATCACTCCTTGAAAATCTGGTTCAGGTTTACATATCATGAAGGAGACTGGTGTACTTATATGCTGACTTAGTGCTGACTGAGACCATTAAGAAATCATGGGAGTACTGAACAGAAATATAGTTTATTGACGAATTTAAAAAATGTTGTGCATACAACCTGCAAAGTTCTTCAACACACCTGTGCCTTTTAATGTGTTCAAAATACTATCAAAAATCTGTTGTATTCTGTGAAATAGTAGTAGAAACTCAAGTGAACAAAAAAAGTGTTAGAATGCTCTGCAGTTATTCAAATATAAAACACTCTGTCAGGATTAATAAGTTTCCAACAAATGCAGCAGCTGCAGTTTTAAATCAGCTTGACATGAAAAAAGCTTTTATTAACTATGGAAAGTCTGGAAAGTCTCCTCTAGACAATATACAGCTGTTTCTGGGTGAGAGCCATCACTCATTTTTAGCTTAGAACAGTTATATGTACATATATATAAGACACGTGTATGAGACCTGCATTTTAACACTTACTATTCATTGCCCCTCCCATCCCAAAATTTGTATGAGACCATTCATAGTTTTCAATGTATTTGTATATGTAAGGCAAGTTTATAGACACAAACTAAATTTTATTTATTTACACAAAGTTTGTTCTCTCCATGTAGTGGACACAGGCCAGAAAGCATTTGATGTAATTATGAAGAAAAATAGAATGTTTAGAGCATTCAGAGTGTACATAACAAAATCTTTGTTTTGGTGAAGCTGCATATGAATTATGTTAAATTTACTACATTTTGCCTCTACAATTTGAGTATGTGAGTGATGTAAATAAGATTTTTCCTACACAGTCTCTAGTAAGTTTCAGTCATACATTGTATGTGATATTAATAGTTATATTTCCTATAAAATGTACTCCCTGCAGAATATCCTTTGTAATTACATTTCAGTACAACTTACCTAAGCCAAGAATTCTATCATTAAATTAATTTCCAGCTTGAAAAGAAAACATTTGATCTGCCTCAGGAAAAGACATGCAAGAAACCCCAAATAAACCAGTAGTGGTATGTCAGTTTCGGGAAACAGAGGACAGCCTCTGAGAGTTAATGCTTAAAGGGAAGCAGCAAATCCTCAGCTCTCACATGAAAATAGGCCTGACATTTGCAATCCATACCTATTACCATCTTCACCTGCTCTCTCACCAGTACTTAACTATCCTTACCTATTTCTTTTCATTTGTCCAAGGTTCACATTCCCCCTCCCTGACCCATCACTGATATGCATTTCTATATGGGAAAACATTTTTGTGTGTTGCAACTGTGCCTTAAGCACCTTAGGGTTCACCATGACTGCCAGCTAAGTGTGGCTGGGAAGCTGCTCTGCAAATTGGCCTCTATTACTCCCCACTGAAAATGTCCAAGACCTCACTCAACAGGATGGCTCACCTTGCCTTCAGCCCTCCCTTTCATGGGTATAGGATACAGCAGTGCAGTCCCCCTTTTTATTTACATGGCCTGGCAAGGGCTCATCCGCTTGAATTTCCATGTGCTTTGACAGTAAATACACACATGTCTACTTTCCCTACAAGAATGGGATCCTTGCAACAGAAGCTGCAAAATCAGAGAGGCTGTCAGCAATTTTAAACTTGCTTTTCCCATGTCTTGGTGCAAAAATTAGATGAGTGTTTCAGGTGTTTTAGGATGCCTGCAAGAAGAAGCGGATTATATTGATAACAAGTGCTGATGAAGCAGAGATGCAATGGCCAGGCTCTTCACCTTGTATTGAGCAGCTTTAAGGTAATTTAGTGATGATGTGGAGGTGTAACTATGCCCGGGCTGACTTTACAGCTGAGACTGTCCATGCATTTTTTACAAAGAACTACCTGAGGCTTCTAGTATATTATTAACTCATAAATGAAAAGCAGTTTTTGAAGTAGGAAGGGATGATGTTGTCACACCTTTTGAGGGGAAGCCATTAGGCAGTTGAAAGGAAGTAGGTAAGGACCAGAAAAGCAGATTTTTAGTTCTGATTTAGACTATTAAGTGATCATTGTGCTTGTTAAACTACACAGGACTCCTTCAGTTGATTAATATATTAAATTCACAGTCCTCACTTTTTTTGTTCATTTTTTCTTTCTTTTTAATCTAGTGCAGCAAGACATCTGTGCTAGGCTGTCCTGAGGGTCATAGGAGACTATTGTCTAAGTTCTATCTTTCAGAAATTCCTCTCCCAGATCAATCAGATACTTCTGTAAATAAATAACCTCACTTATTTCCCATTTCCGAGCTGTAGTCCTCCTGAAATTCTACTGTCTAAGGTTACCCCTGAAGCCAGAGTTTTGGAGAAATCTACACAAGGCTGCTCTGATTTACCAGTGAAATACTGACTGTGAAGAAGTGGTGTCTGAGAAATCTGTAGAGTAGGTGGGGTGCTGCTACTGAGTCTCAGACCTTCCTGCAACTTGCAACCTACCCACAACATGGACTGCCCTTTTTCAACCCAGTCCTGAAATAAATTAAGCTATGAGGTTTGCTTGATCAAATATGTCCCAAAGTGTTTCTGTGTTGCCTCTCCTCCCAGCTCCTCCTGTCCAGCCACATTCTGCTCCAGAAGGTACTCAACCCCAGGCCAAAGACCAATCATTATTTGTTTCAGTTAATTTAATTTACTGAACCACTCTACTCTTGGCCAAGGTGAGCACTGTCACTCCTGGATACTCAGATCTTCTGGAGTGTTTCGCCTCCCTTCTCTGAGCTGAAGTACTGAAAGTACTTCTCTGTCATTGATGTCCTGAAGAAATTTAGCCAAAATAAGTGCATTAGAACAGAAATTCTGTTTTGATAAGCTGGCATTTTTCAGTGAAAAAAAAAAGGTGTAATTGTCATTTATGGTAAGAGAGCCTGCTAAATGCAGGTATAGGCCAAACTACTGTAGTAGTGCACAAGATAACTTACTTCATTTCTCTGTTCTTAGCATTTGTACCATCCCTTGATCCTGACTGCAGAACTGAGGCTGTGCTGGCATCCATAGAAACTCTTTTATAAGATTTGAACATAGTTTTCTTGTTTAAGGCAGTAATGATATTTGGGCAGATAATTCTTTTGACTGTACTTAAATTGAGTAGACTCAGCTGCTTTACAGATGATTTGGTCACTTGGAGGAAGTGTGCAATGCCTTTCCCAACAGTACTGTGCTTCCCTTGCATCCTGTATCATTAAGGGAGTGGGTTTTTGAAAGGCTTCTACCCTCAAGAACACTTATAATTAAAGTCTGATTTTGTGCTTATTTTTAATAAAGCTTCCTATGATGATCCAGATACATGCAAATTCTTCAGCCATCACTGGCCATGGATGGCTCTCATCTTCCTCCTTGGGAGTATTTAGAGGCTCCAGACACAAGAAAACAATGAAGCAGTTCTGGCAATTTATAGCAGAAGATAATGTTCCTGGCATATGCTATAAGACTGTAGACTGTTATTAAGATATTACCAAGATGAGATATGTTGTTGATATATTCAGACTACCTTCAGTCTCAGACCTTGAAAAGACTGTGAACTGCATCCAGAGAGCTTGCTGGGGGGAAGCACAGCAGTTATGGTCTGTAGAGGCACTTTCTTATTCTGGGGAATTTATGTGTTTAATATTTACTTTTTTTCCTGTTGTGTTTTTTTTTTCTTTCTTTCTGCTGCTGATGTTTAGTGAATGGGAATGGAACTTGCCTCCTTCTAACCTTCATTTAAACAACTGTGGTAGTCCTCTATATCTCAAATCAACCTACCAGACCAGTGTGAGACTGAATATATAAACTGGATAACTCATCTCTCCTATAACACTACAGCTTTTAAAGAAAGAATGTTCTTTCTTACACTTTTCTCTCTCTGTATTGAGAAAATGCAGACGAGCAAAGACTGTGCAGCATAAGGCTTCATGATAATAAAAATATGTGTGTGTGTGTGTGTTTAATTTGAAGTTATTTACAGAGTGATGTCACAGGAGCACAGGAGTGGGGCAGTATTCACTGGATCCAAAGTCCAGTTCCTGGCTATTGCAACTATATCATGATATTCACCATATCCCCAAGTGCTATGCAATGTTTCCCCTGCTTCTTCCACACAAAGCTGTTCCCCCTGGTTACCTCCTTATCGCTACTTTATCACTACTTACTTACCTGGTTTGTACATACATGTCCTTGTGTCAATATTGCCCTTTTGTTTAAAGGCTTAGAGGGATTATATCTAGGATTTGATCAGTCTCTCAGGTTTCTCTGAAAAAAAAAAGATGTGAAAGTCTTATTAAAAATAGCCTGGATCAATCGCATGATTGTCTTTAAAAGCACACATGGAAGGAGACTTTCCTGAATCAATGATAAACTATTATATGGCCTGCAAAAGTGTTTTAAGATCCTATTTGTGGTCAGGTCAGATTATACCCTACATACTAAGTTAATATTTTATATAAACATGTGCAAGGTCAGTATTTCTGCTGTTACATGATGCCTGCCTTTTTCCTCTCTTCCTCCTCTTTTTTTTTTCTCTTCCTCTCTTTCAAAGCAAGTCAATAACAAGGAAAGGAGGAAGAGCTTTAAGACATTTTCCTTATATGCCCCATGTTGCTCTATAGCAGAAAGTTTACAGGACAGGCTCAGGTTTCCTGACACAACCAAATGAATACCTTATGTTGTTGGGGCTGTGTGATGCAGCCACGATTTGCTCTTGCATCATCCTTTGTCACTGGTGTCTGCATTTACATCAGTGAGCCAAGCAGGGCCAGGGCACTGGCTCAGGCAGTGGTATGTGCACATCAGGCTTCTCAGCTAGGCTTGGTCTCCTGCTGGTCAGCTGCTCTCAGAAAAGGGATGGACACCTTTTGGGGGGGCAGAATGGGCCAGAGTCTTTTCCAAACAGAAAATTTAGACCTGAAAAACCTTTTACGGGGAGACGGCCCAAGCCATGTGTCCTTTTTCTAGTCTGTTTAATTCACTTTTGAACTATAGGTACTACTAAGTAACATTTGTTCCATCAGCTAAAAAAGTAATTATTTTCTCATTTATGAGACTAAGTTTTGAAAATAGCTGTCTGATTCCACAGCTACACCTGTGAATGTCAGCAATGTGTTTAGTGCTTGGACACGTCACTTTTGCAGCCATCTGAGTTTTGGAAAGCATGAATCTGCCCTGAAAGGTTAATTTGTGATTACCACTGTCTAATTGCAGGCACAGATGTGAAACAAATTTACAAAGCTATTTGCAGGCGTCAGTCTGGAGTGTGCTGCCTTATTTTGCTACATAATCCTGCAAAAACCTAAAGCAGGCCATGTTACAGTGCTGAGGATGCAAGTGTGTATCTACTGATAGGTCAGAGGCAAATTTAAAACAACTGTGATTCGTTAACATTCTAAACCAAAATTATTCTTCAGATCACTGCAAACAGCATAAAATCACTCTTCATTCTTCTCTTTCTACGTAATAACACTCATGCTCTTTTAAATTATATATATAGTAAGAGAAAGTCATCTGAAATATGACTGCAATTTGTTGGCTCTGTTCTTCTGTTCCACTTTATTTAGACCCACTCAAAGCTTATAAAATTGTGGCTGAAATCCTCAGCTGGATGTTCATGGCATCACATAATTCATGCACATGAATTTTTAGTACACGGACGTAGTGGTATAGATTTTAGCTGCTTTATATTCTCATCTTCTCCCATTGATCCCTTCACACTGCTGAATTTTGCTGTTAGTTGCACACAATGATAACTTGTGCTTGTTCTAGTGAAATCAGTCATTCTAACATTTCAACAGTTTTCCCTTAGCTGCCACAAAATAGATCTTTATTTGAGAGATTAATCTTTTGGAAAACTTTCAGCAGCAAAGTTCTTTAGTACTTCACATTTAGAGAGTAGTCAAGGTAAGCTAGAAGCTCACAAACTCACATTGTAATCTACCCATCTGAAATTTTATTGCCGGTCTGCTTCAAATTAGAACTGCATCTGAAAGCATTGCAAAGGTTTCTGCACAACATCTTAGTTTTGAGAGATATATTATACTTCCTGTTGTAGAAAGAGAATGCCTTTGGTGTTTGGATGGCAAAAGTTTCACTGTATCCCCACTACAAAACAGATCAATGCTGCGGAGGTGCATTCATATAGCTACAGGCCCAGGTTTAATAATCCGTAATTCAACTAATGTGACTCTCAGCACCATCCTAACAGGACCTCTACAGATTCAGGCTTACAGAGATCTCCATCTCCCAGAAAAGATTCCTTACAAATTCACCTTTTGTATTTCTTTAAGACCAGGGCTGTTGTTATGGACTGAGAGTGTAAAAGACATGGAGAATGAGGCAAGGGTCAGCTCCTGCTGCGGCAGGGGGCAGCTCTTCCATTTGTGCATAACTAGGGATAGGGTTGGCTGCAGATGGCCAGAATATCAAAGCAGAGCTTGGTATATTCCGTAATCCACAAACTGATTTCCTATTTATCATCAAAGTGAAAAGTATGTGAGTAACATGGGAGCAGACCTTTGAGTAAAAATGACAACAGAACGGTGTTGGCTGAGAAAAAAAAAGCAGCCAGGAATGAAGTTGTGCCATTGCTCAGCTCAGAAACTTGTGGTGACTGCTTAGCTTGCAGGCAACAGAGAACAGCTCAGAGGCTGGGAAGCACCTAAAGATCCTGCTCTTCACTGTCCTTTCACCTCACATTCCTGTCCTTCCTGCCTGAGCAAAGGCAGTGCCCTGTGGAACACAGAGCAAAGCACAGCTTCACAGGGGGCTGGTGCAGAAATCCAGGCTCCCTGTGCTTCATCTTTTGCTAGTAAATGCAAAGGACCCCAAGCACTCAATGACCATCTAAAAGTCAGTCAGTAAAATAAGTATGGTTTGTTTAAGTGCAGTTTTCAGGCAGACATATATTAACATAGATTTTATACTCAAGACTGTTCACGGTTGAATTTCTATATTGAGAAATTCTCACTGTGAATTGCCTGCAGCATTACTCACTACCAACTCAGCCATACTGCACAATTCAGAGTCAAAAGCACAGCTGACTGCTAGAAAAGCTTCTACATGTGCAATCCATTCACAGACTAACAGTGAGAAAACCAGAGTAAAAACTCTTAATTTCTGGTGAGGAGAATGTGCTTTACATCAATTTAAAAGAAGAACCCTAGTTAATGCTGCTGCTGGAGAAGACAGCAAAGATCATTGACTCTGCCTTGTATAGCATGGCGTGGGTTTGGGACCCTATGCATGTTCTACCCATCTTAATTAAAAAAAAAAGTGAGAAGTGATGAGTATTCCTGCTAATCCCATTCTGCAGAGAGGTTTATGGGCTGCAGTCAATGATGCAGATAACAGCAGAGACTGGAATTTCAAAGGGCAATGAAAGGTGAGAAGGCACCTCCTAGACATCTCTTTCTCAACCCGGGAATCAGCCTTTGGGCTATGGCTGATACACAATTTGGAGAAGTAGCAGTCTTCCTCATATTAATTCTCTTATTATCAGAATATCTAAAATATGTTTTAGTTTTAGTTTTAAGGGAGTTAAAAAAAGCTGAGACAAAGGAAAACTATAGCAGGATCAATTTTAAAAGTGAAGAAGTTTTATTACCACTAAAATGAAAGTCTCAGGTTATAAACAAAACTGCTATTTGCTTTTAACATGAGGTATATTCCCCTAGCAAGAGAATCTGAACCAGTCCATTCAAAATCTCATTCATGAAAACATAGAGGGGTGCTGAGTGGCACCACTACTGTATGGTACTAATAGTAATTATAAACAGAGTCTTAGGAAAAATAGTCAACATTTGAAGGATCTCCATTTCAGAAAGGACTGAAATATTTCAATAGGAAGCACGTCTCCCTCCTATTTTCACTCAAGTAGTGTTTACTTCAGCTAATGGAAATAGTCTAGCTATGAAACCTTTTCATATGCAGGGTGGTGAGTGTGCAGAACAACTGGGTCAGGGTGTGCCTCATGCCTTTTCCGTGAAGTGTGTCTCTTGTTTATATTGTATTGCCAAATTAGTCAGAGAAATTGTGTGTATGTGTCTGACACTGATAGGGACCGCCTCCTCCCAGTCCAGTCCTCTGCAATTAAAAGAATTCTCTTAAAGGTCAGGAGTATGACAACAAGGAAGCCTGGAGGCTCATAGACAGCCCCAGAGATGAATAAATACTCTCTTCATTCAACACAACTGAACCACATTGATTTGAGAATCCATGTATAAATATGATTATGTCACTGCTAGACAGTGGAGTGCAGGGAGTTGCCTCACCTCTCCAGAGACTGGGAGAGTTGTTTCCACTGATGGCTCATGATGAGGTTTTGGTGGGAGTGGAGAAGAAAGAATTTCTTATCTGCATGGAAAGAGATGACTTAGATGAAGAAAATGCTTTGCACATCTTCAGTGAGTTATTTCCAAGTTAGTTTATAATTTATTTTTATATCATCTTCATCGAACATATACAGTGGCAGTCTCAATATTTGAAAGTATAATGGAACCTCCATTCAGATTGAAATTATTTAGTATTTTCTATAGGTTTTTCTATAAAAAACTTTGAATAATAACTTACTCTTGTACTGCCCTGTAGAGCTTCAGGATGCTCTTCCTACTGGGTAGCCCTTCTTGAGCTCCCTGTGTGAACCCTCTGGAGGACTATGCAGAAAATGCTCCAGCCTCACCCAAGCTCCTGACTTGGAGCTTAAATTGGAGGTCGTGGGCATACAAAACTTTCCCAAATCTCTGAGCAAAAAACCCCAGGTATGCAGTCTGCAAGGAGTTATATAGAACACGCTCCAGTCATACCACGATATAGATAAAAGGCAAACCCACAGACTAGATGTAGTCAGAGGCAGGTTTATGCATATCTCTGGATCACCTACACAGAAAATGAGATAGTGGAGCCTCATTATCAGCAAGCAGGAGAGAATTTTCCCCACCTAGTTCCAGGACTTAAGTTAATGTGAGATAAAATGTTGTATCCTTTAAGGGAAAAAAATAAATTGAAGGGATAACTTCGTCAGTGAAGATAATTAGTAAACACAGGCATGTGTGCATTCAGCTCTGTGAAGAAATGTTCCCTACAGAATGGCTGTGCAGCTCTCTGGTATATGATGTAGAGTGCTTTTTGAGTACATTTGTTAGCTTGTATGGCTGGATGCACTAGATATGAGACCCTGCCTATGAAAAAAACTGACAAATAAGCTTATAAATATATTCAGTCAAGTCCCAGAAAGCCCTCACATTAGGTCATGCTTGTACAGTGATTCTCACTTTTGAGATGGGCTAAACCTCTGCTTCCAATTAGGTTGGCTATATTACTTCTCGGCCTCTGCTACATTTGTATCTAGAGCACAGCTGAGAGAGAATCCTTTATTTTGCAGACGGGGAAGAAATGAGGCACCAGAGCAAGTCCAGGAGTCTGATAAACATGGGTTTAATTATTAGCTCTAAATCCTATGATGATACCTTACCCACTGAATTATCTCCTATTTATTCCTTGATTAAATAAATGGGCATCCAAATACTTTTATTGCTGAAGACTGAAATAATTTCAAGTAACACTCTCACATTGTCAGCAAACTCTACCAGTGTCTTGTGTAAGACTGTCCTTCATGTACAAATGCAATTTTTAATGTTAAGAGTCTCTTGTTAATCAAGGTCTGTCAAACAAGAATACTTGAGGATGACAGAAAATAGAAATGAGCATATGCATCTAACAGAAAAGCACACCTGGTCACAGGTATGAAAGAGCAGGTCCACTGAAGAGGTCACTCTGATGCTTTAAATCAGTACTTTGTTGGATCTGGCTTCAGACGTTTGTTTAGATCCTGGGTGATCAATCAACTCCCAAATGTCCCTAAACTCCCAATACTTTCTCCATCAACCTGGACAAGTTGCATTCTGACACTGCTAAGCTGTGCAGAGACCAAACAAATGCCTGAGGTCCAGAGGGATGCTCAGACTCTGCTTTTCACTATCAGTTGCTTGAGGGATACTCTCTATTTCATCTTCTCAGATCATCTCCCTGATAACATGCAACTGCCATCACTGTTTCCCTCCTAACTTAAGACACTCTCCTGTAACCCAGGAGAGCCCATTTCACCTTGCTCAGACAGAGGCCAGAATGCAGATCAGGTAGCAGAGGTGGCATTTAGGCTATGGGAATCAGACATGAGCTCTTCCTCGGAAGCAAAGTCCATCTTTCAAGAACAATAAACCTTAATCAGATCAGAAAACTTTATAGCACCGTGGTTAAAGCACTTGACAGAGATGCAACATGACATGCCAATGTCATGATGCACATGACATCTTCCCTCAATCCTGAGTTACACAAACTGAAAACAGATTCAACCAAGCAGACAGAGCATGCAGAAGTGAGGGCACTTCCTGTCAATATGTGAAATCTGGAATCAAGGTCCTAATTCAAAGTCAGTGGAATCAGGAATTCCTGTGCATCTCAGGTCTTTGTGAAGTAGAGCCCTCCCTCTGTAGGAGAGATGTCTCTTTTCCCTTTGAATCCTTTTTTTGAGTTGTGGGTTGAGGAACCACTGGTGAGAAGAGGTGCCTTGCACATATATTATATGCCCATACCTTGGCACCCACTATCTCCTTGACAAATATTCTTGCCTAGCTTTGCAGGTTCTTTCCCTTCTTGCTGGGGTCTCAGGGTAGAACTCCCTCTTCTGGTACAAAAATCTCTGACAGACCATGGGGAACAAAGTAGTCAGGCTGCAGCACTCACCGGAGTACAAAACTCAGCAAAATACTCGCTGTTTAGACAAGATACCTATTCAGTCTGCATAAAGCAGACCTGGTCAGCAGATAAGTTGAAGCAGTCTGAGGAAAGTGTATATGTTGCAATGTCACATGCACGATAGGCAGTCCATCTCCACCTGCACAGCATATGGGAAGGTACAAGGCTAGGAATCTCCCGAGTGTGAGGCAGGAAGCATGACAATGTCACAGAAGGCTGTGTGACCTCGCTGGAAATGCAGATCTCTCCAGGGCCAGCTGATTTACCAGCCTTCTTCTCCATGTGGCTATCTGTGCACGGCAGTACGATGTTTGCTGCCTTTGTGGCTCTCACTCATCTGCTTACAGAGCAGTGGGGATGCTCCTGCCGCCTCCACGTGGCTCTGCACAGTGGGCGTTGCCTGTCACATGTTGCAGCCCCACCGGGATGTTTCTGTTTATGCACTGGGGATAGAAAGAGCAGGCTGGCATCTAACTTGACAGACGAGAGGCGTAAGGCAGAAGAGCTTTTGAAAATTAAACTCTTTACAAGAACTAGTCTTCCCAGCTTCCTGGCAAACAAGAATGATTGGAACATTTGTTGCCTAGATTTGGACAACTCTTCCTGGTCCTGTGAGCAAGCATCAGGCACTCGGTGCCAGGGCTTGAGCAGCTGTGTACTGTCTGGCCTTGCACAAGCTCTGACACTGACTAACTAACAATTGTACAAGGGCTTGGGAGTGACTTTGAGCCTGAAACACAAATCATATATAAAGTGACTTCAGAGAGACTTTGATCAACTTTCATGTACTGACACCCTGGAGACAAACTAGGAGAGTTTGCCTGCCTCTGCCAGTGATTATAGCCTGCAGTCAATCACTTTTGTCAGCTTCTTTTTGTCAGAGGAGACAACAGCTATTGGCCATATTTTTAAAATATCTTGTCTCAGTGATGACATTGCCTTAGGCCATCTTTTCCCGGTCCTTGTGCTCCCCCTTTGCCATTGGACTCAAAAGCTGGCTTTCAGTTCAAAGATTAGCTCAAAAACTTAGCTTTGGTGAATCAGTGTTTGGTGATTATTTTTTGTAGTCAATCTTTTTAAATTCAAAGTTCTGTGATGATGTGTGTGAACAGTCCCTTCCAACCTTAACCTCAGACACCCATGTGGGGTGCTCAGGTGGGCACCTGGTGTCTGGTGTGTTTCTGTCCTTCTGACCCCAGTTAGCTTTCTTTAAGTCAGTTCTTAAGTTTGTCTTCGGAGACAAATGTGGGGAATAAAAGACGAAAAGAAAAAAAGCCTCTCAAGATTTAATCATCCCCAAGGGTGAAGCAGTGTGCAATTGGTAAGAAAGGTCACTGAGGGTCAAGAGGATTTGGGGAGGAAAGTGCCTTTCATGAGGAATTGCAAATGTTTACTTTAAACAAGTATTTAAAAAGTCAAGATCCTGAAAGAAGCCATACGTTTCAATTTTGAGACCAATTAGTCTGCCTCATCTGCAGTTTATTCTGTGTATTTTTGGCCTTTCACTTCTTCTGAAGGCAATGAGGCTAATGTGCGAGCACAACTGATAAGCAAGGGAAAGTTGGGCAGCTGCCTGAAATTATTTTGAGAGATGCACTTGAGAATGCTTTTCAGAAAGGATACAAAGATTGACTGGGCAAAGGAAAGAGGAATTTGACTGTGCCTCTTTGGTGGAGGAGAGCTCTGGCAGTCACACACCTCAGCACTGATCTGTTTGTGTTTTGTAATGGGCTTTGAAATGAGAGTTTTTAAGAACTCATTAGGGCTTTGTCTGCATATGTTTGCATATATAATCATTCTATTTTCTCTATTTCTGCCTTTCCACAAGGATTATTTGACGTTTTTTAACTTCAGGAAGGTGGTTTTTGACAAGCAGAATGTCAAGAGAAAATGAGAACATTCCTGAATAACAGATGTCACTCCATGAAGTCCACTAGCAGCATTGTATTTGATATGTGGCCCCTGTCGGAATGTGCAGCCTCTAAAACAACTAAAGACAAGACAAAACCAACCTAAACAATTGCCCTCTTCATATATAGATGTTTATTATGCTCTTCACCTGGATCATTGTTCATGTGTTCCACAGTCAACGGTGAATTCCCTGGGAGCAGGAACCAGGTCCAATTGTTGCACTTAAACAGTCCTACAATATAGATAAGCAGTATACATCAGATCATTTGTACAGCAGGAGCAGAAAATTCCACAGCACCAAGCACTTAAGCACACTGCACCACCACCATTTCTTCAGCAATTCTAGGATTGAGTGGCAGGCTTGGCTTTAAGTCTCTTCAGTCCAGCTATCCAAATTCAGCCTCAGCCATTTTAATTCATCAAAACCCTTTTCATGAAGTCAGATGTAACTAGAGGTTGAAAATGGAAGTAAAGTCTTGGTCCCACACAAATCTACAATAAAACAGGTCAGAGTATGAACTGGGTTTCACCCAACATCCCACTTCCCTGACTGCCAATCTTGTATCATATATTATGTTGCATTTTATCACTCAGAATAATCACAATGGCGAGGACAAAATTCATAACCTCAGCATTTTGAAACCTCAGCATTTAAAAGGTTTGCTGATGTTAGAGGAAATAAATATGAATCACTTATTTAGAGGAGAAAACGTGAAATCTCTGGCTTTCCTCAAGTTTGGAATTGAATATCCGAAGCCTTACCAAAATTCATAATAATAAATTGGAATGTGCTTTATTCCCATGAAGTGGGAACCCATGTTAACTGCTTGTTTTTTCTTGGCAAAATAAAAATGAAAAAAAATCCTTGATTTTTCTCTACCCAGCAAGTCTATGAGCCCTACCAGCTTCTCCATTGAGAATTATTCTAATATTTTTTCATCTGAGGAATTCTGAACTCACCAAAGCTTAAAATCCCATATGTCTGTAAATTACTACATGAAGGAACTCTTCCTGTAAAACTGATATTTATTACCTATGTAGAGACAACAAAATGAAAATGAATTAAAGGAACAGTTCAGACTAACATTAAAAAACATAGGTTTTCTAGCTGCAGTTCAACTTAACATTTTACAGTCTGACAGTATTGAGGACTAAAATGCAATGGAACAATGTAAGTATTTGTTAAAATTCCAGAGAAGTGACTGAAATAGTGTAGCATCACCTAGACATAAGTATTTTGTTAACATAGGGACAGATAGTCTGGAAATGCAAGGAATCCCCCAAGATATACTGGCAGTGACATACACTTTTAATTGCAGTATCTGCAATTTTTAATTGCAATTTCATCCTAGATTTTCCATCTTATACCTCTGAAAGCGATGGCATGTCTGAAACAGGAAAAAAACCACCATCTCTTTCAGCAAATATAACTTGTTCTGAAATATTTTTTTTAAATGGATGCTGACTTGGGGCATTAATTTGTTAAGGTACAATTGGGTGAATGATTTCAAGCTCAATTGAAAAGCAAAAAAAATTGTTGCAGAAAGCTAAAAAGTTAGTTTGTAACTTGCTTAATTAATGAAGCATGAGAGATTATTTTTCTCCCCAAGTCACTTTACAATATGTTCTGAAGCTTGCCCAGTTCATGAAATTGTATCATAAATCCAGCAACTGTGACTTCCACTTCAAGGAAATGCTGTTGTATAAGCACTAAATTTGATAGTGTTGAATAGTGCATGACAGCTTCCAAAAGCAAAACACCTTAAGGGTTGATCCATTTCCCTGGTCTCTAAGGAGACCTGATGAAATTCCTGAATGGGACATTTTATTTTGGACAACTTTTGTTAAGCCAGATGCTTCCTAACTTGGTTTGAAGCATTTGGAAGATGTTTGCAAATGCCTGGACTTAGTTTCACAATATTTTTGGGCATCCTGTGTCCAGTCCTGCAAATTGCGCAGAGCAGATCTCAGCAGTCCTTCCACAGCCAGAAGCAGTTTCCCATGCTAAGGTCCTGCTCTGTAATGCTTCCAAAGGGACCAACAACCCTCACACGAGGGTATTAAATAGGCAACTAGAGCTGTGAGAGCTTATGATACAAAAAAAACCCAAAAAACCAACAAACTATAGGAGAACAAAAATGGAAATTATTGTCTAAGTTAAAAAATACATGTATATTATTTAATATAAAATAATATGATTGCAATGAGTACAAATTCCTTGGAGCTTGAAATGTGATCACAGAGACTGAGGCTGTAAACTGAAATGGTTTCTTCCCTCATCTGGAGCTTTTCTCTTCATGGTAGGAGGATACACCAGAGATCAGCCAAATGTGCTTTTATGCCTGCAGCCACTTCTTTGTCTTCCTTTCACAACCACAGGCTAGGTCAGCAGCATTGTATCTGCATTCTGCAGCAGCTGAGTGGTGCATGCCCAGCTGGCACAGCCTGGAACATGCCTACAGAGCAGCACCACGTTGCACAGACCGTGGTCATCAGTCCAGGCTATCAAGGCTGTCCACTAGCCTTGATAGTCAGCTGTCAAGGAATCTGGCAGATCATCCCACCAGAAGAGCAGTGGGTTTTCACTGGGCACGGGTGGGAGCTGGCAGACAAGGCAGCTGGTACATCTTAGGAGCAGCACCACGCTCCATCAGTGACCAAAGCCAGTTGCCTAAGGAACAGCAATGATCCCAAGTGTCAAGTGCTTGCTGCCTCCCATCCAGTCTGTTTTTGCTATAACCATCTGCATTATGAAAGAAGTCCAGGTCAGCAAGATCTTTCTGGTGATTGTGACAGCGCATGTTGGAGCGTCCTAGGTGCCATAGCCCAGCAAGTACCTCTGTCGCTCATCTGCCCTGAAGTACTTGTGCACCTGATTTGGACTGAAATTAATAATGCTGTCAACTCATAGAGCACTCTTCTGACCCACAACTCAAACTGATTTACAGGGAGAGCAGTGTTATTCCATTTTACTAAATGACTTATGTAAGGTATGAGGTGCTGAAATGATCTGTTCTCATCACTGGCAGGAGGGAAATCAGCCCTTCTCCTGTAAGCTCTTTCTTTGCTTTCTCTCAAAGACCCCACTACCCAAGCTGTAATTCCCACAGCATTGCAGTGCTTAGATTCTATATATGAAGCAATAAAGCCCATAAAATGAATGAAAGCTAATCTACTTTACTAATGACTGTTGAAATTGCTGATGAATTACAGGTGGTCTCTGTAAGGTCTAGAAGACACAAGCTTTCAGCACACACTCCTCTTGTCTTGGTGTACATGTGATGTGCAGTGTGTTGCATTCATTGCATGCTGCTTTTCTTTGAATTCTAGTAGCATCCTTGTCCACAACCTTAAGAAGTTATACACAGATAATTTTTGGAGAACATAAATGCCATGGTCTTGGTTTTGAATCTGCCCCAATGCTTAGATACATAATTGTGATGATTTCCTCTTTCATATTTCCCTTACTTTCCTACTTGCCACTGCAACCTTCATCTGTCTCTTCTCCTGCATAGCTCTTGTAAATCCAGCAGTGGTTTTACACCAGCCTCTTTCCTTCTAGTGAATATGAGAAGATGAAGGGGTTACTTTTGCTTCTCCACTCTTCAGAGCATGGACTTGCCCATCATGGTCATATTACTACTGACAGCCTTTATTTCCTTCCTCAGTCACCTCTGTATGACAGAACTGTCTTCCTGCTTTTCCCAGCTTAAGGAAAATCGACTTCACTGCTTCTGCTTATGACCCTCACTCAGATACTGAGACATGCCAGGCACTTCATATTTTTTTCCCCGCTCTTCCGTTAGCCACATCTTCTCCACTCCGGTGTTATTTATACAATAAACTTGCAGCCGAGGGTTTCCTTGGCAACACACATGCCTTCCTGCGATCTGTTTTACAACAGGCTTGAATTGTCTCGCAATAGCCTAGAGGCAGCAATTTAACACAGCTGGTGGCACAATACTTCTGTTCTGAGTAAACATTTCCTCACCAGCGGTAACTCCTGTGCTAGTGACTGAGTTTTCATTCATCCATAAGGGCAAGTAAAGGAACATATTACTTTGTGAAAATAGAAGTAAAGTGAAAGCATGATGGGAGCAGCCAGAACAAAGCAACCCAAGAGCTGCACTTATTTTATACTGCAAACCAATCAGTTACTGAAGAGCAATAACTGAGGTACCTAAGTTTATTTATTTTCATGAATGAAAGAAGACTTTGTGCTAATTCAGCTTGAAAAAGCGCATGGTAGGTCTCTACTGGATACTTATGCTACAACATCCTCAATAGTTATAGTTGTTGTAAGTCTTACTTTTTTTTTCCTCTCTGTACCTTTGTTCATAAGCAAAGCAAGGTTGACAAGGGAAAATTATATTTTTCTTAAGCTGCTTAACATACTATACACAATAGAGAACTCTTGAGAGCACACTTGTACACATCAGAGCAAGCTGATGGGAGAAATATGTTGCCACAGACTTTTATTGGTCTCTAGTCAGTCTTTGGAATAGACATCACTGAAGTCTGAATATCTCTATTTTATCTGCCTTTTGAGCTCTGAATCAGAGAATAAATTAAGGTTTGGGGGTTCATGGATGCAGGTACAAGATATATACTCTATATTCCAGTACCTCAAAGTAATCATTCCCTAAAATGGGGGGAGATTTTGACTATAAAAAAGTCATACATCTTCACCATACCCCTGAATGAGGTGATTTCCCATTTTTGCCTCCATTTCTCTTGACATTCTATTGACTGGTTCTGAAAAAGCTAAGGAAGCTTTATTGTGCTGCTAATGCTGCATTTGCAATAACTGCTTTAACAAATGCAGATTCTTCCTCTAATAAATTATCTTGAAAACAACCTCTATTGCTTGTGTGTGGAAATCCATAAAACATTACTTGAGTACCTTTCCATGCAGAGCAAGTTCAGTCAATAATTTTTCAAGCAAAAGCAAGTGATTTGTGCTGTTGCCCAGCATCCCATGCTGCTCCGTAGTTGAAGCTGAGTAAATTTTTCTGCCAAAAACTTGGAGCCAGGAGCAAGTAAGGGCTGCCAGGTCTCCCAGCTGAGCAGAAACCTTCAAACTCAAGGCGCTGTGGGACTAAGCACCTCTAGCTATACTCAGCTAACATGCCAAGGTGAAGCCTGCATGGAGAAAGCTGACATTAGGGGACAAAATACCAAGCACTTTTATAAATGAAAGATTCCAGCTAGTCTAATTTGGTCCAGTATGTCTACACAAGTGCTTGCAACACATCTAACAGTCTTGGGAGGTCTGGGAAGATGTGGTCACATTTTTTGTGGCAGATATGTCCTTGTTTATCTGTTTTAGTGCTGTGAAACAGGCTTCTACTTGCTTTCTTGAGAGAAGTCTTGGCACTAAACACCTGAAGAAGTACTTGGTACTGTATTTTTCTTGAGGATTGTTGTAGAAACATAACCTATTCCTATATGTGAACAGGGAACAAAAGTTGTTGCAAGCACCATTACTACTGATTCACTTACTTTTAAAAATATTCTCCAGTGGGCAGATTTTGACTTCTGAACACCAAGTATTCTCACCAAAACTAATTCTACAGCAAGGTCTAATGCAGCATACAGAAGAAGAACATGTCTAAATACTTTACCCATAAATATTGCCTCTGTATCTTAAATCTAAAATTATCTGTAAACCAAACTATAGCATGCTTTAATAGTTAATCAAATAATAGATCCAAATAACTACTGAAAAGATGACAGAAAAAGCGGGGGTTTTTCCAATATACCCTTTTTGGAAATATTGAAATTATATTGTCTGCTCACCTCGACAACAGCAGTGCATGGTGATTTATTAGTAGCAGTTAAAGCCCATGATTTTTATTTTGTTTGTCTCCAGACTGATGGAAATTCAAACAGACATCTATTTACTTAAGGGACAGGTATGCTTTCTAGCAGCATATTCAGCTGGGCAGGTTTTCTACCCCTTGAAATTATAGATCTGATGGATGATACAGTCAGCTCTCACTGGTATCAAACCTCACTCACAAGCAACAGATGTTCAGATCTGAGCTCCAAAGGTGGGACTCTAATAGTTTGCAGATGAGCTTTTGTGCTGGAGAGGAGATTGATAAAAGCAAGAGCAGAATATTGATAAAATAACCAGTGCAGTACTTCCAGAACTTGGATCTGCATGAAAGCAGGAAAATAATTCTCTTCAGCTGAGTTGGTTCAATAAGTCATACCTTAAAGATTTTTTGTTTTAAATGAGAAAAAAGTATTTCTTGTTAGGAAATGGAGAACATGCAACTATTTGAGGATGTTCTTGTCTCAGGGCAGTCGGGATTAGAATGTACAGTAAATCTGCAGCAGTATAAGTTCTTTCATATCAGTGGGAATTTTGCCATTATCAGGAACTAGAAAAAAGGATTCTCAGACACATTTCTCTCCTGTCATCCCTTTGAGTCTTTTCAGGCAGAGCTAAAAGCTTCAAGAAAGGCTTTCATTTGCAAAGGGTGGAAATGAAAGAAGAGATGGCATCTTATGCGTTCCTGTTGAAAGCTGGAGCCATTCTTTTTCTGCAGCTGAAGCAACCATCGAACACTTACAATGCCCAGGAAATCAACCCAGGAGTGGTAAAGGCACCCCTCCACCCACATGTACTGCAGCAGTCCATTCTGCTCAGACTTTACTACTTACTGCTACGTGATCTTTCAATGCCTGTTTTCTTAGGGGGACTTGGGCTATGCCTACAGTAGTAAATTAAACAGTGCCAGGAAACATTCCTGAGCAATGTAATTCAACAGTTCAGTGTTAAATTGCTGCTAGAGCAGTCCTTAGGGCTTTGTGTAAAATGAAAAGAGCATTAGGACTCTATTTTCAGTGTTTCTTAGAACAAATCAGGGAGACCAACCAGTGTTCAATGTCCAGAGATGCTAGGCAAAAATCATCTGGCCAATTTAACGGTTCATTCAGTGCTATAAGCGTTCTCTTTTCTCTGGGCAAGGACTGCTAATGCACATGAAGAGGACACCTTTCTCTGTCAGCAATAACACTATGCAGGACTGGCATCATTTTGATGTTTCAAAGGGTTAGTGATGAATGCTAAAACACTGTGCACTCTCAACAGGCCAGGTGCTTGGATAGTATAAAGATAAATTACTTTCTTGTCTTCTAAGTAAGCCAAATCTCTCAGGATTAAAAAGTGTGACATGCAAGTAGTGATTTTAGCACTACACTCAAAAATGGTTTTGTGAACAATCCTCATTAGAGGCATAAGATGAAACTGGGTCACTGTGAGCTGTGTGTAGGTTTAATTCCCCCTCATTACAGTTTCTGCCTCAGAAGCTACTCTAGAATGAGCAATGGAAGCAGTGCTTCATGCCAGTCCTTTACCACAGTACTTTCATTTCTGACAGTGAAACTCCGGTGACAAAGAGCTGCTTGCCTCTTTGTTCTCTGTGTTGCTACTTAAATTGTTCAGTTGCAGTCACAAAAGACCACAGAGGTTGACTGCTTCTGTAACACCAAGTACGGAACAGATCTATGTCTGTGCACTCAGGAAATGTCCTTTCACATACAGTCCTGATTGTTCTTTGTGTGGGTTTACTGCATATCTGTAGCAAAAAGGAACAAGTCTGCTTGAACAGTTTGTGTGGACCAAAATCAAGAAGTGCAGGCTTTATCCCTCTCTGTCTCTATGGTAAACTGCTCTTTTGCTGACAGCATGCAATCGGGCTGCAGGTATTCACCTACTCCAGTACAAGAGCTTGACCATATTCTTGTTGCCATCTATATTCTGAGACACATAACCTGAAGTTCCAGTCTCAGTTTGGAGCTTAAGTGTTCTTTCATGTATTAATAAAATCTCTTACACAAATAAGAGGAGAAAACCATGTATTTGCACAGGTAATTGAGTAACAGCAATTCAGTTTTGCAACAGATCAACTATAAAATTGACATGCTTTGCCCATTTTGTTTACTTATCCTGACTATGTTTTGATGATTTTTCTCCCATCAACATCTGACTCACCTTGTTTTTCATAATGAAAAGTCTTGCTTTTATGCTAATTGTGAATCATAGACACATTTATGTGGTAGACAGTAAAAATAAATGCCAGTCCAGCAGTCAGCAGTTGACTCTTCACACACTATCCACATCAAGCACTGGTAAAAAGCTGTCAGCTATCAAAGAAGTTGTTTAGAAATCAATACACCTTTGAATCAAAAGGAACAGGCATACTGTTTTCTAGCATCTTGTCAGCAGACTGTGAAGGTAAATAGGTACAAAACATAAAAAATACGTGATTTTTATCCAGAAAATAAACATGGTGGTTGCAAAAGGAATAATTAAGCACTATCAACTAATGCCCAGGGTGCATGGAAATGAGTGTTCAAGGTATCAATAACCTTCTTCCATGAGGCCAGCTGCAGATTTAAAGTCTGCATTGCAGGGGGGTTTGGGTGTTTTTCTTTCCATAGCATTTTTCTTGCAATGAAGTCTGTCTGAGGTCTGAGAAGTGTTTCCTGGTTTATGATCAAAGTCTTTCTAGCTTTCCCAGAGTTGTATGTTAGAGCAATACAGTAAACTATCCCTCATGTTTTTGCCTGTGGAAAATATGAGAGAGAATTCTCATAGGGAACAATGAATGAAATGCAGCCAAATACACCTGGCTGAAATTTACAGAGCATGGTGCTGTATTTTCAAAGTCAAATCTCATATATTAGATTTTTCAGTGACAGGCTGCATCCCTCAAGATTAAACAAACATATTTAGCAAAAGGTAAAGGTTCACTGCAAGTAATATGCTTCCCTACAGGCATCCTAGCTCAGTGCACGAGTCCTGCCCAGTAAAACTGACAGCAGGGAAAAGCCAGCCTACAGGACAGGTTTACCCAGCCCTCCGACAAGGCACAGACACAAGCCTGCAGTCAGGAAGCAGATACCTGATCCCACCTCATCCAGATGGCACAACTCTATTTTTCCGGGCCACAGCTTCATTCCTGGTTGTCATTGGGTAGATGTTCTTCCTCAATAACAGAACAGAAGAACAAAACATCTGCAAAATCCAGTAGTGTGTGGCAGTTTTATCATCTGAAATTGTGATTTTACTGATCACCTCTTTTTGACACAAATACATACTTCAAAGGATGAACCTGGTTCTGTTATGCTAGTCAGCAGCTCTACCTTTGGAAAAATGAGGGTTGCCTGTTTTAGACACAACTTCACAGTTCTTCTTGATGCTGAGTACTGAAATATTAACCCATTTTCCTGGTTTAGAGCAAATTTGGGAGAAAATCTCTGAATGGGGTCCCTCCAGAAAACAAATTCAAACAGCCCCTCCCCCAACTGATTCGGGAAAAGATTTCCTTGGAGAAAAGCGGAAAAAACCTGTTTATTTAACAGAAATTGAACAATATCAAACAATGAAATCTCTTGCTGTTGGAAGAGATGGCAAGTCCAGGAAAGTCCTTGCAGTGAGGTGCAGCTCGGCTCACTCAGTCTCTTATCAGTCCCTCCGGTGCAGAGGGCCAGATAACAAGCGTGAGCTCCTGGAGTTTTCTGTGTTTTCAGTCCCGAGCAAGTTTGAACAGATCCGAGGAAAAAGGGAAAAAAGACACTCTGGGGAACTTCCCTGCCTCAGCTAGCTAAAAACTAACAGGAAAGGGAAGCTCTGTTCTGCTGTCTGTCCATGCTGCAGACAACACCATCGGGAGAAGCATGAAGGAGAGTGAATGCTGTTTCTGCAAACAAACTGCAACTTCTTCTTTCCCCCTCTTTGCTCTCAGTCTTGAAGGTGCAGAACTCAACATCCAGCATGAATAGAGCACACAATTGAGGTTACAAATATCATAAAGTCACCCCAGGACACGCATTTTCTGTGAGTTACAGATACAGAGGGTTTCTAAGTGGTGTAGTATTCTCAGTTTTGATTAATTTTTAAGCAATTCGATAAAATACAAAAAAGGCTCAGTCTCAAGATTTGGTTGGGGTGAGCTGTATAGGAAGTTTTCTTAGGAGATATTCTAGATTCATAGTCCTTAAAAGGTTTCTTTCCTCTCTTGCGAGGGGAGCTATGAGGACTCAAATGAGCTATGGTCTTGCAAGTCAGGTACTGGTACAATGCAGCCTTGTTCTGTGAGAGTGTATCCTGGAGACAGAGGATAGGCTGTGTCACACCAGCTGGAGAGCTTGCAAAGATTACAGTCACCCTCAGGCCATTTCATACCCATTTGGTATTGCAGCAGTTATGGGATGGGCAGTAGCCACAGACCTGCACAGTCATTTCCTACACATCCTGTAAGAGAGATGGCTGCAGACAATATACCCAGTTGGCCAGGCATCCCTTCAGGAATGAGGCAGAGCACAGAGCTGGACCAGCTCTCTGGATCCTTCCTCTTTCTCAGAGCCTATGGCTGGAGGCTCTTAAGATGCTTTTCAAATGCTCACCCTTTTTGGCTCATCCCTGTGTATGGGGCTTCAAGTTTGCTGCTGGGTCTGAGACAATTTTTTCAAGACCCAAGCAGATTATTTTGATGTGTTTCTTCCTTGTCCTGCATGTATGCTGTAGGGATAATGTTGGCTCCCAGGTTGTGGCAAAAATGTGAGGCAAAAATATCTGAAGTTAGTGATGTGTTTGGAGAAAGTACATCTGCAAGACAGAAAGCAGACACTTGGATCAGCTCAGGAATAAAGGGAGGAAGTGTAAACTATGCAAGATAATGGTGGAATTGAAAATACTCCAAACTGGCAAACTTCCTTTGCTCTCAAGTACTCTTTGAATGTGCAAAGCACATAGCTACATAAAAAGGCAAATTATCAGGTGTAAAAGAGTGATAAAGGTATTAATTGAGTTGCATACCTACAGGCCAGTTAAGCCTAAGGTGTGTGTACTGGAAACCTCACCTCCAGTTTATAACTCCAGTTTGGCACCTCAGCATTAATTTCTTAGTGTTTGAACAATATTTATTTTCCTTAACATTCCAGGTGAGAAATTACTTTTCCAAGGCTACAAAGGCATTGAAACTTCTTGCTACCTAATTTTAACTATTTGTAACACTTTAAACACTAATTCTTTGAAAGTAACCTTACTCTAAGTTCTTTTGCTGTCCTTTGAGCATCAGAGGCTAAATTAACTTCTGAAAACTCTGCACAAACCTTACCAATAATCTAGCCTCTGACTTGCTGATTTGTTTACGTAATTCACCAGGAATTACTTGAGTTTGCTTCTCTGTTGTTACCTACTGGCCTTAAATTAGGCTGACTACTCTTCCCACGAGACACTGACTCTGTCTGCAGGGCACAGCAGTGAGTTCAGGGTTGTTCTGGTCTCCCTCAGGAGCTTCCAGTCACCCTTGGAACAAAAAAGAGTTTTCAGCTTAGAAAAGTCTCTTATGGAAAGTGGGTTAGAAGCTCCACAGATGTGAAGCATGCATTTACAACTGGCTGCCATCATACAGAAGTCCAGGGAGAATAAAAAATGGTGTATTGAGACTGTCTGAGGCACAGCCACAGCTCCTAAGGAGAAAAACTTGTTTCCAGACATCTGTTCTGCTCCTGCCTACATTACAGTCACAGTTTTGTTCTGATTAAATAGCGGCTAGAATAGATTATAAAAAATTAAGTGTCAGACAAGAAAGCATGCATTGCTTCCTGTCAGTGTGGTAGTAGCCGAGCAGTTCATGACACCAGCGGTGAGCCCATCACTCTTCCCACCAAAGGAAGATGAAAAGGAAAAAATCTGGGGTGGCACACATTCCTGGCATTCACTGTACTCTTACAGACCACAGTATTACCTTATCTGTGCCCTCCTCCTGCTGCCTTCCTGCTCCTAACAGACTACTCTCAGGTTTTCATCTGAACTGGATGAAGGGCTTCTCCTGTGGTTTAGCTGTTGCTGTCTCCTGTTCTCAGCCAACAAGCTCAGAGCAGCCTGGGTATGAACCCTCTCAACCCAGGGCTTGCACTGCATGGATAGCATCAGCTCCAGCTCCATGTCAGTGCCTGAAGGGAGCCTGGGAATGAGAACTGATTGTCAGAGCTCAAACTCACCCCTGGACCTTTTAATGATGCATAGCCCCAGGGACTAGAGCACTCGTTGCTGCAAGAGACACCAGCCTGGGGTGGGACAAGGAAGGGTGATGGACTCACTGGGGCAGTAATCACTACTGCTGTCTGTCCCAAGCTACATGTTTGTCAGAGGTCAGTCAGTCTGGTATCCCTCTAAACACCTCAGAGCTGCCTTTGGCTGTTGGGCCAACTTGTGGGCTGCCAGGAGCAGCTGCAGGACAGGCTATGGCTGTAGAGTTACTGTCACTTGTGATGCAGCCTCTTAAGCACAGATGCCTTTGTAGCCATCAGCTCATTACAGCTTCAGTGCAATTCACAACTGGTACTGCTACCAAAATACTTGCAGAAGGAACATTTTTAAAAACGTTATTGCTTTAAAAACCTGGCTACAGGTTCAAGAAAGAATGTGATTTCACAGAATTTTGACAAAGCAAAAATTGATTCCAGCATCACACAGATATCAAAGAGAAATACAGATATTTGCCAAGGGTTTCAGATGTTTCAGATGTTTTAAAGTACTGAATAATCTTTTAACAATATTTTCACTGAGAATTTAATACCTTTCAGCAATGAAAGTATCTAGTTTCTGATTCTCTCCTTTTTAGGTCTCTTTTAGATCTCCAAGATGTTCACAGCTGTAAACACCTGAGTTCTCAGAGATCATGTGTGCTCTGTCTGGGAAAGACTAAATACATCATGCTTCTACTGTAGTATCTATTCTGCAGAAGGTGCAGCAATAATAATAACAATAATAATAATAACAACAACAACAATAATAATAATAATAATCTTTTATTAGTATATCTGAAAGAAAATAATGTAATAGGATGTGTCCAAATAAAGTCTTCATCATGTACTGCAACCTTTACTCTCTGACAGTTTAAGATTTAGTAAAGGTTAGTAAAGGCTTTATCTTGACATAGTAAGTAATTTGTTCAGGTTTGACATGTCCATAAGGGGAACATGGAGCCCCTTCTATGCACAGAAAAGCTTTGTCCATGCCTAGTGTGAGCCTTGCCTGGAAACTGACTTATTGACTCATTTTGAGAAATTTTAACTTCTCAGGAAATGTCAGTTCACTGCATTTCTGTAGCTGGCTAAGAAGACTTTTTTAAAAATTGACATCCTTGTCCTGGTCTAATGCAGACTAAGGATTCAGTTGGGTCTATTCATGTACAGAAATCGATAATCAACCCCATGTCTGGCAAATGTTAACTTGTTACCACACTCTCCACTTTAGCCGGGGACTGCCTCTCAAAAGCTCGTGAGTGTGGTTTAGAAAATGGCAGCCTGGGAGGAAGTAAAAATCCTAATTAGCAGCTACTATCACAAACAGGCAACACTGAATGCCCTGCTTTTCACAACAGCAGAATAATTCATTGAGATGATAGTATTAGCAGAAGACCTTTAAGACTTTTCTTCAGAGTTCTTTTAACAGATTGAAGGCCAAATGAATGTCTCATACGTGTTGAACCTATTTTGAAAGAAGTTTTTGTCTCAGATAAGTTAATTTAGTCCTTTATTGAATTTATTTTTAACATATGTTTCACTGGGAGGTTCACAATAGTAATCTTGACTGTTTGGATTCTGCCTCCCAGCTGAAGAAAATTTTTTTTCTCATCACCCAGTTTCATCACGGATCAAGTAACCCACTTAGAGATCAGAAAGCTGAGAAGAAATCTAGTACTTATGTCATGAAATCTATAATTTAGTTAATTGCTGGTTGCTTGATTTTATTTCAGAATCAGAGTATGTTTCTGCAACAGAGCTACAAACTCCAATAGCCTGACCTCTAAAAGCAACTTAGAAGTAAAAAATTAATACTTTAGAACATAGGTTTTGGGTTTGTTTTTTTTTTCTTTTCAAGCACATGTGCCATTTTTTCCTTTTTTTCTCCCTTCTGCTTTTCATTTCTAGTGAGGATGACATCTAACTTCAGACACAGTGAAAAGCCGGTTCTATTATACTGCTTCACCTTGTTTTCAGAGGCAGAATTTCACTGGAACACCTCAAAAATAAGCTGTTTCTCTAAAATTACACTTTCTTCTTTTCAATGTGCTCATTCACAGCAGTGATGCTGTGAGCAACATGCAGCAACAGTCCAGTGAGAACTGTTTTTCAGCCCACTCTAAATAAGAAATAATTGAGAGCCAATGTTCTTTAAAATATGATCTACTGACTCTGGAGAATTTAACAGGACTTGAAATGCTGCATGATTGTGTTGATTTAATTGAACCAGATGACTCGGTGTTTCTTCCCACATCATCTAGTTTATAAACAATGGCATCGCAGCCGTGATAGAGATGCGAGTCAGTCAAAGTCGGAAGCTTGGGGCAAATACTTTAGCATAGATGTTTCCTTGCCCTGCAAACTTACTTGGCTTATCTACTACCCTCTTCAAGATACCTGCGACTTTGTCACCACTTCCCGGCAGAAGCTGTGACAATCATGAGTTCCCGCCACCATCAGCGCTGCAGTTCTGTGATGTGTACTGTGGCGTTAGCCCAAAACACAGCCCAGAGTTTGCTGAGAGTTTGAAGCTTTGCTTTTTTTGTGGATTTAAAATCTACTTTCAATTCCCCTGGCTAATTGTCCGTTAGTAGGCTCTTTTAAACATTAAACAAATCCCTTTATTTACCTTCCCTGCCGCATGATAGTCGTCCTTAAGAGGCAAATATGCTTCTGCCTTAGCGACTTGAACCTCTATGACCTGAATAGTCATTTGAGATGTTAATTCACCGAAGAATGAGGCTGAGCAATGATGGATAGAAGAATTTCCCCCACCCAGAAGAAAACATGGTTGCCTAAGCTTTGTGTATTGACCAGCTAAATTCTGAATTCTGTTTAATTCTCTGCAAAGCCCCAGTGCTAGCCAGTTTCTAACACAAAAGGAAATTATAATCTCTGGAATTTTAGGACAAAACTCTAATTCTCTGTTGTGGTAGTCCAGTCAGTTCCCTGGAAACGCTGAAGAAGAGAAAGACCATTTGTGCCTGGTGCTTTTGACTTAGAAAATCAATTTATTCATTTGGGTTGCAGAATGCTACTGATATTTCCCACAATGACTTTCTTGCCACCATGATGAGGTCAAAATAAACTAAACTCCAACCTTCAATTTTTTTCTGCCACCTGTGGGTTTCTACAAACTCTTCAATACATCAAAGGGTAAAAAGAATCCTTAAGAAGAAGAGATTAGTACATTGAAATCAATCATGTACTGTTTTTCTGCTTTAACATTGTGATGGTGGGATCCCATTGACCTCAACAGCAAAATTCATGCTGGTATTACTGAATTATGGCCCTGCTTTGCACCTTCAGTTAGTACAAAACCAGGGAGGTACACATTTTCCTAAGTGGAAATAACACAGAACTATCCTAATTTATCAGAGCAGAGAATATGAACTTCCTATAATGGTCATTAAAACCTTAAAACCTTCTTGAAGTCTGGGACATGAATCCAGTTCCTCTTCATCACAACACATTCTCTAGTGATGGCTGTGTCAGTGACTTCTGAACCTGGCTGGCTCTCTTGCATCCCAATAAGCAAAGTGAGGAATGAGTGGATTTGAACAACAGTGAGTCTGCAGGTGAGTATTACTGCAATATGATATTACCCTGCACCATGTGGTAGCTTCAAAGGGCCTTACAGACTTTTCTAAATTCAGTAGTAGCCATTTACAGAAAAACCTTTTGTTTTTAATGGCCTGTTTATAAATAAGCATGAAGCTGGAGTCTGATGGCTGCTTAAATAATAAATAAATCAAAACAGCATTAGGAAGGCACTCAGGAATGTATTCTTACCTTGCTCTCTGAGAGGAGAGCTCACTTGTCTCTGGACTGTGCAAGGCAGCTCAGGAGCATGAGGGTTTGTGAAGGAAACATCTCACATTCCGCTGCTGTGGTCTTGAGGAAATGGCATCTGACACAGCTTGCCCAGGTCCTGGTACACCTCTGGGCAGATTGTGCCAGTGAAGCAGCTTTAGAGCAAACTTTTGTTTTGTTTTTGTGCAAAGCAAAGCATTTGGTGAAGTATCCAGCGGAAAATTCAGACAAGGGAAGAGAAAAAGAGTAAGTGTGGACCTGACATTTCTCAAATCTGTGTTTCACTTAGGATTTCTGTAGTCTGCTTTCTGTTAAGACTTCAGAAAGCTGGGGAATAGCCCTAATAAATAAAAAACAAGTGTGTTGTGCTTATTTGGTGTTCTAGTGAATTGTAGTCAGTGTCTTTGTCCCCTTGCATTCCTGTCACAGAGAGGATCCTCAGCATGGGGAAGATGTACTGGCGAGATGGGAAGAGAGGTGAGATACATCCTGACCTACCCTAGGAAGGGAGGCAACTTGACCATGTGCGACTACCAACACCTTGGCACTAGGAACATTTCCTTATTTACCAGGTTATTTGTCCACAGCTCTTTGTCTTAGTGTAAAAGTCTGCATCTTCTCCCACAACGTCATTGCTCTACATTCAGAGCAGAGTGCTTCCTATGCACATCAGTTTGTAACCTCCCCCAATTCCATTTATAAATGCTCACTCAAATTTACAAACACCTTAAAATGGCACTGCATTGCATGAATTAAAAACCGTGATAAAGAGCATAAAGCAAATCTTCATACAGTCCAAGCTGGAAATCCCTCAATTTCAGTGAACTTCATGGCGAGCTCTGGCCATGCTGTAACTGGCACGCAGGAACTTCTTTCTCTCCTCCAAATGTCCAGAGATGGGTAGGACAACACTGGTCTGGCTCAGCAGCATGAGCCCAGGGCTAATCCCTTACCCCTCTGTCCCACCTGGACCCAGGTAGCTCCCAGACATGCAACAGCTGAGCCTGGCCTAAGCCATGTGGCATCTGGTTTGCAGCCTTGGATTCTGCAGGCTGTACCCCTTTGGGAAAGTAACCTCACTGCTAGATCTCTGCCTCCAAAATGGAAATTACATCTCTGCATGGAGCCTCCACATCCATAAATGAGAGTGGATGGTTCTAGTGTGAAATAAAGGCACCTGACTCTCCTTCTGCAAAGGCATTACATGACCTTCAAAAGCAGCTGGAGCTGATACACTTTGTGCAAGGTGGGGCTTTCCTGGACCAGTTGGAAAGTGAAATCACAGAGAAGTAGGTGGCTGTTTTTAAATGATTTTGAATGAGAAGAAGGAAGGCAGCAAGAACAACTTACTTGATTGTCAATGCGAATTGTGATAACACAAGGCATTTCTTAATTTCCAAGTGTCTCATCTTCATCCTGTTGGCCTTTATATTAATTTTGTATCTTCAGAACACTTATAGTCCTCTATTTCTCTTTAGAGTTTCTCTGTATTTCTTTTCCTTCTCATTTAATTTTAAGTTATGAATATTAATAACGCAACTGAAATAATGTTCCCATATTAAGTGCCATCCAGTCTTTCCAAAATTACTTTTGCCAAGGAAGCAGACGACAGCTTGAGATGGCATATTTAATGAAAAGCTTTTGAACATTGAAGAGGGTCAATTGCTGCCTGGAATTATTTCTGAGGTAATTAAATAAAAATATAGATCTCCAAGGCTGGAAAGGACCACTGACCCGAGTTTTTCAATGGAGGAGAATAAAAGCACAGTAGAGATTTGCGATAAAATGTGTTCCTCACTGCAGATGGAACTGTTATTGTTCAAGGATATGAAAAATCTTTATAGTGAAAATAATTTTCCTAACCCTGTGCAGAGGTTAACTCATATCTCTGAGTCAGCACTGTTGTAAAAATGCGGTTCTTCCCAACTATTTATCCATTGAGTATTATACTGAATTTTGATGGCACGCTTATTTTTCAGTTTGACAGTTTTCATGAACTATTTGCTTTAATATTTCCTGCAGAAAATTATGCAAGTTCATTACATAGTGTGCATGAATAGCTATTTTTCTATCTCAAAACTGTTAATCTTCACCAGTTTCTTCTTTTTCTTGTATTAAAGCTGTTTTATTTAAAACTGATGAGCATTCCTTTATTTCTCATGAGCCTCTCAGCTTCTGTTCCCTCTTATTAATGTCTTCATTGATCTTAGTCTCTGGGAATATTTTCTTGTTGGAGATCATATCTGCTACTCTTTACATGGAACTGATTTCCTTCACTGTCTGCACCTTGATGAGGATCGGCAGACTATAACTGCAATTATTAAGAGTGAGGGGGTGATAAGGACTGTATATGAAAGTCATAGAGAATTCTGACCTGTTCTTGTTGCCCCTTTCAAAATCCTTATTTCATTGGTATTAAGTAGAGGTTTCTTCTGGACCATCTGTAATAACCTGCAAGTCTTGCTTTGAAACTGTTATCACTTCATTTAGAATACAGTCCAGTGCTTCAAGGAGCTTCACAATTTCTTTCAATGCTTATGACTTCAATTTGGATAAAATAAAAACAAACAAAAAAGCAAAATAAAAAAGCCTCAACCAAATAAGAAACCCAACCAAATAAACAAAAAAAAAAAGAGCCAAAAACCAACCAAAAAGCCCCAAACAAAACAAAAAAAAACCAGAGAAAAAACAACCAAAAAGCGCCAAACAAAACAAAAAAAAACCAGACAAAAAACAAACAAAACCAGAACAAGAATCAAATTCACATACATTGCCTGGTGGCTTAATTTTGTCATGTCTGCATATCTTAATCCCTGACTGACCTAATTCACTTAGAATCATCTGCAAATTTTGCTACTGTGCCCTGCTGTGAGATAATTAATAAACAGACTCACTTACAGCAGATGCATTGCAAACACTTCACTATTAATCTCATTTCTAGGTGAAAGCTCACTCTTTATCCTTTGAATTTTGCTGTCTCCTAGCCCACTTCCAAAGCACAGCAGAACATTACCTTTCACCCTCTAGGTGCCTGGTTTTCTTTAATAACCTCACTGAGGGACTTAAAGAAAAAATCGAAATAATTATATATGCAAGTGCTTCTTTGCTCACTAATTTGTTGACACTTTAATGAATCTTTATAGTTGGAAGGAAGGTTTTCCTCTGGCGTAAATCAGCACTACTACTGTAATCATCTAATTTTCATCTAGGTGGTTTTATAAGAGCTATTTAAAATAGCATGCCACCCACTGAAGATTCATCACTCTATTACTGCTTGAACTCCCCCACAAATTTAAATTTCAAATTCACTGCTCCTCAGGCCTACAGTTTAGCAATTGATTTTAATGCTTGATTTTTAAAAGAAGCTTAACAAGTTCTTTTACAACATCCTCTGCATGCAGAGATGGTTATGTTTCTAGTCACATTCGTTTCAACTTGTCAGTATAAGAATTTAAGTCCTGTCCATAAAGGCCTTTAGTCATGTGTGCATTGATGCATGGAAATTCCCACCCAGTTCTATGTATCCAGTGCTATGTTCATGCTCAGCTGAAAAATTAGTCTGACTAACCTGTTGAGCACCTTCTACTTTAACTGCAGGCTCTGCAGTCTGTAACTGTCTGGCAGGTACATCTAGTGTCTTTTTCTCTAATTCAGCTTAACCCTCCCCACTTTTCCCTACCTTCTATCTTGCAACAACCAGTCAGGCAGCAAAGCCAACTGGCTGGGCAGATGTTCCTCAAGTTTTTCACTGCAAAGCACTTCTCCAGGGACATGTAGCAGCCAAAAGTTGCTTTTCAACACACATCCCTGCTGCACAGCCCTGAGTAGAGTCTGTCTGAAGACCTTCTCTGTTCCTGGTATTGTTTTTCTGTCAGAGTAGATTCCTCCATCCTCGGTCACCTTCACTACTGACTGCACATGCACACCCACCATGGGCTTTGCAGTGGAGGCACCCGATGTAACTTTCATGACAATTTAGTTCTTACTTCTCTCATGAGTGCTTTTATATCCCAGCTGGATTCCCTTTACATGTCGCATAGGCTGAGAAAGTTACAATTGCAAAGCTATTATCACATTCTGCTTTACTCTTACATATCCTTAGGGCCTTCACCTGGACATTTTCCAAAACCAAGGACATAAAGATGCTGGGGTAAGGCAGTATCTAAGACAGCATCCTTATCCTTTAATGAAGGCTTCATGCATTATAAATGAGCCATTCTTTCTTTAGTCCTAGTAAGTCCACCTCAGCTCATTTCTGCAACTGTTTCCTCATCCACTCTTATTTTTTAATGTGAGATTTGCATTGATTCTTCCAGAGTTGAAAATGCCCCATTTACTGCTTACCCAACACCCTGCAGATGAAAGTTTAATCAGTAGCCGGAGATGCCACAAAATTTTAACTTGCTGCATCCCATTATATCCTGTGTGCAGAAAAACGTGATCATCGTGCCCAGAAAGATATATAATCAATCTTTTAATATATCTTCTAATTGTTTTCATTTGACCTAAGCACACCTTCTGGAAAGGAGCACTGCATATAATTGTATGTTGTATAATTGTATATTACACTATATTTAATAATAGCTATTTTACACTGCAATGGAGTTTTTCTGATGCATCAGTATACAAGAACCCACGGGTACTATTCTGGTTTTGTCTCCAGGTGACATTTTCTGGCCATTTCATATGCAAATCCATTATGATCTCTTTCTGCTAGTTTAGTTTGTAGAAATTTAGCTCACTGAAATTAGACTTCTTCCAAACACCATTGAGTACCCCTAGAGACAAGGTATTCCTAAGAGAAGGGACTTTGATTACAAATGCTTCATTACTTTGAGGACTTGTTGAATCTACTCAGGAAGAAGATGCTTTGAACTGAAGTACCCATCTTCTGAAAGAAGATGTGCTATGTTCCTTTGCCTCATGCCCACAAATTTCAGCCATAAAGCTGATTTTTTATTCACTGATGGGAATATGGAAAGAAAGGGGTTTAAAATGTTTCACATCTTCCTGGTTTACTGAAAAGAGCAAATCAATGCAAGAAAAAAAATATGCTGAGAGTCTTATAAAATTTAGATTTCTTAATAGTGGCAATGAAACCTGGAAAATCAATAGATTCACCCTAGTAAAGAAACTAAAATACACTCTTATGCAGGACTGTACTACTGGATGTTATTGAATTTAACATGATTATGTACATTCTGTAACAATAGCAATCATCTGTAAAGTAAATGTATTCAATATTACATTATGCAACTAGCAATAATTTTAGCCAGCATTCTCTGAGTCTCCCAAACTACATACTCTCAGAGAAGTTTATGTTCAGGATAAGAGGATAAGATTTCAAATTCTGACATCTTTGGCTCTACTTAGTTTGAGACTTTACTTGAATATTATTTAGTTTCGTTCTTCTGCCTTTTTTTTTTAACTCTGTAACAGGCTGTTCAACAAAATTTAGTTAATGGAATTTTAAAATTATTTACTTCAAACATATCTTTATATCTATGTGTATATGCATACAAATATCTAACTAGTTGTTGTTGTAGACATTTTGTACATACACAAAACCCAGAGCAAAATATGACATTATCAATTAAACCTAACTTTAACCTTCAAAGTGATAATAACCGGAGACAGGAAAATAATTGCCAAGGAAGAATTGTGGAGAACAGGGCTCTATAATGGATCTGGTTTAGAGGAGTCTCTGCATGAACAGCTTGGGAAGGTGAGAGGAATCAAACATGGTAAGTCCTCACAATGAGAATTGTTGGAGGCTGAGGAATATTTGGGAGAATACTGCAGAAGTTGTTATCTGCTTGCTTGTGTTCATGGCTTCTGTTGGCCACATAGGAGATACAGACATCTAATCTGGCCCAATACTGATTTTTATGTGATTTTATTGTACTTTCCCTATAGCATGATTTGGACTATTCATTCACTTTGAGTGTCTGCTGAACTACTCTGTCCATTCCTTTCAAAATCAGGTGTTTTGTCCACTCTCACTTTTGACTGCTCTTCATAAAGTCATGTATGGGAACTCAGGACTAAGATGGTCTTATATATTCTGTAGCTCTCCAATGGTTGCTATGATGCATCCTTCATTTCAGCATTCTTAATTCGAGATTTCCTACTGAAAACAACTTTGGAAGATCAGATGCTTAATCATATGACAAGTAACGTGGTAACTCCCCACTTTGTCACAAGTCATGACACGTGGTCTTTTCTACAAGAAATTAGGCAAAAAATTCAGTTTTTGTGAGGCTAGAGATTGGCTGTTGCCTATTCTATTTTGACATTTCTGCCCACTTCAGTCCTACCAACTCTTCTGTAAGTGTGACCGTGTAATATTGAAAATTGGTTGGACAGGTGACAGTTACAAATTAGGCTGATTTATTAATCTAGGGGAAAAAAAACAAGAGGGACATGTAATTTTCCATTTAGCTCTTTGCTATCCAAGAGTTTGGTTCCAACATTCTCTTCAGTAGCATGGAGGAAAATAAAGTTACTCATAAAATACTTGAATATATCCCGTCAGCCTCCTGTAACCGTACACTTTTTAAAATTACCAGCCCAAATACACATTAATTTGGTTTATCCTGTTCAACTAATGGGTGAATTAAGAAAAGGCCTGACACATGTAGATGTCCTTCTAGAAATATTTTCAGCATTTAAATGCCCTTTCTTCAGGGTCCTATATGATATTATCCCATAGCTAGACAAGACTCTGCTGTTTCTTAGGTACAGTGCTAAAAACTGTGGCAGCACAGTCACATTGTCTCTACAGCTAAGACAGACATTACAAGGACAAATTTTCTAGAGGCAGTCTATAAATCTTAAATTAGAGCAACTATTTTCATTGGGTAAAATGAGGCTGTTGATCATCTTTTCTTGGTCCTCTCAAATATTTTCAGAGTGGCAGGAGAGTAAGTTTCTGCTAGATTGTCTGGGGGATACTCAGCCCACAACAGAGCCACTCTGAGGGCTGCAGGCAAAAGCTTAATTCATGGTTGGGCTGGCCAGGGGTCTGCACAATAAATGCAAGAGGCATCAGAACACACAGAGAGATGTCTGTGTGATAAAACTCGTGAGGAGGGAGAGATCTTCATACCTCTGTCAGGGTGCTTTCCAACAGAGTCCACCAGCTTGATGAGAGAGTGACACCTCAATGCCCAAGCAGCACACTTGACCTGACCTGGATAAGAGGAAATGGCCCCAAGTTGCTTCAGAGGAGTTTGAAGTTGGATATTAGGAAACACTTATTGACTGAAAGGGTTGTCAAATGCTGGAACAGTACTGTGCAGAGCTGTACAAGGAAGTGGTTGAGTCACATTCCTGGAGGTATTTAAAAGAAGCATAGATGTAGCACTGAGAGACATGGTGAACACGGCAATGCTGGGTTAATAGTTGAACTCAACGACTTTAGATTGTCGTTCCAACAAGACCAAGAGATAGGTCTCTTCCGACCTAAATGATTCTATGGAGGGCTGTGCCATCTGCCTGTGTTTCTGCTGGTTTCTGAATGGGCCAGCCTCTGGTAGGGAAGGGGCTCTCTGGTAGCATCCCAGGAGCTGTTTGGGCACAGAGCAGATGCCCTGGTATAAGCAGCACACTTTCTGAGGCCCTCTCCACTGTTTGTCTTCCATGCAAAGCAGCCACTGCCTAACCTTAGTCTTCAAGGGCTGGTCTTAAGTTGGCCTTGTCACACCTTAGGTCTTAGTTGCTCATGGTGCCTGCAGGGAACTCAACTACAATAGCAAGCACAAAAGCATGAGTTTCCTTAGTCTTATTGAGTGGATGCTCTCCTCTTACTGACAAGACAAGGAAACAATGGACCTGGGAGCTGTTTCATCTATATCTGTTCCTGTTTGCTCTTCTTCCATGCTAATGGGGTTATTCATGTATGTGGAATAAATTCAGTTCTCCAGTGTATAACCAGGAATGCTCTGCAAGTGAGCCATACACTTTTAGGCAACTCCAACTGTCCTCTGTAGTTAACAATAGATCTTAAAGGTTGCTGGTCTGGCAACCTCTTGCCCTGTTCCAACATCCAGGACCAAACCCTGGCTCAACCTAGAAAAAGACAATGGGGACCTGTTATTATTACTGTGAAACTTTATGTCTGATCTCAAATGTAAGGTGCTTGTTATGACCTGTAATGCTCATCATCGATGCCTGAAGGAGGTATTGATGTACGTTTGTATATCTTCGCTAACCATTGTTCAGACAAGCCTCACAGACACAGGCAAGTCCAGCCTTTGACAGTCATGATATTGACTTCAAAAAGTCATTGGAATCCCTTGGTGAAAAAGTATTCCTCTAACAGATTGCATTCTTTATATATAAATGTGAATAAAATATTCATTTTAATACTAACTTCATGATGGAATCACAGCTACCTCGGATGAAGTCTACTTAACATGGGAGGATGGAGAGATTGGAAACCTATTTCAGTGCTTATAGGAACAGTGTCTCTAATCAGCCCTCAGTTACAATCTAGTAAATTAATAAAATATTGTGTTGCCATAATACAATGTGGAAAATATGCTACTAATTTTGAGAATATAAGCACTCACTGTGAACATCCTGTTCTGTTCACCATCTCAATAAACTTGGGAGTTTTTTTGAGAGGAAGAAATCAATATAGTCTGGCTAAGATCTAAGTTTAAGAAGCATAAAAGTTTTTATTCTTAAGAGACGTAGAGTGGACAGTATAGTAGTAACAAAAAATTAATGGTTTATGTCACGATCCGCTTGCACGAGCGGGGGTCGTGATGGTTCGTTTTCCCAATCTCAGAGTGCAAAAGGACACACAGCAAATGGGACTTTCAGTTTAATCACAGCAGTGCATTTTATTGAGTGCCAACAACAATTATGTGACAGAAAAGGGAGAGAAAAACGTAGAGAGAGAGAGAAAGAAAGGGGGGAATATAGCTACCAATGGAGAGATGAAATCCTCGTGGTCCAGCCAATAGATCCGTCTTCCTTCTGTGGGGGTGCACCGAAGTGGCTTCGGAAAGTTAAGGTTTTATAGTCTTTCTCCAAAGCGAGTGGCATCAGGCCAAGGGGAGGGGGTGAGGGTGAGGCTATGATGGTGAGACCCATTGTTCCATGCCTGGTACATCGTGGTGCATCAGTCCTCCACATGGTCATGAGGTACATGCAGGAGTACAGGACAGGCCGTCACCTGTCAGTCCCTGCTCCATGAGGTGTGTGCAGGAGAACGGCACAGGCCAATACTTATCAGTCCTTGCTCAAGCAAGTGTATTGTGGCAGCACGGCAGGCACAGCTGCAAACAATCACCGGGCTGGCATCCACCTCAACCAGGCCAATATCACAGTTGGGATTTTCAGGGTCTCAGCCTCTGTCCATGTGATGGTCTTGAGGCAGATGAAGGAAACTTCAGACCGTCTCTTACAGTTCAGAACCATTGCTACATGTGCTTGTCTTCATGTGGAAATCAAGGCTGAAACGACTTTTAAAATAAAAATACAAATAGATCAGACTCTTAAGAAAATACTTACTACAGATACTTGCTACTTCAAGGTTTCATTGTACGTCCAAAGTTTCAGCAAGGTTCAGAAAAGAATATTAATATTTGAGCAACTAGGAGAAGAAGCTGTGACAACCAGGGTGAAAAGTTATCCCAAAACTAGGAAGATCTGGGGAGGCCCTTGTGATAAAAATTCATTGACTCCTAATCTGGGACAGAACAACTCAGAAATCCTTGAAAACCAGGACTCTCCACCTTCCAGTTTGCTCTGAGTTTCAGATCTTTCATGCGGGCAGATGCACCACACCCCTAAGGCAAGTTTACATCTTTGTGTTGCTCTCCATTGTAGTAGTGTGACCCTACCTGAGAAGACGACAATTTTTTAGGTACGTATGTCCAAACTGAGGCAATGCTATTGCTCTATTAATGCTTGGGAACTTTAATGAAAACTTAATTACGAAGTTATGGTCTTACTGATTTTCTGTTTTGAAATCAACTTTATTTTGCCAGTAAAGAGAGATTTAAAAATGTATCTATGTATTCCAATGGCTATTGTATTCAATCTAATTACATAAAAATGTGTCAGTAATGTGGGTGAAACAAGAGTTAGACTCTCCGAACGGAAGATCACACGCTGTATGAGGAGACAGGGCCCCACCTCTCCCCACTCTCTGCCAGCCAATAAGAATAAAGATAGTGGTGTGGGCAGGCAGAAGTGACGCAGCCTGCCAGAAGCAATAAAAACCCGAACAACTTCCTAATAAACGCCATTTTGCCATCCACCACATTGGTGTCTGTGAGCTTGTGGCCCGCGCAGGTTTCGGAGAAATCACCGTGTTGTTCTCGAACCAGGTCGCCATTGCAGTTTGCTAATTTAACTGCAACACAGTAAACTCATACCACTTTTTAAACACTGGGGTTTTTTTGAAATTTCATTTGTTGCTTCATGACGGCAATGCATCCTTCAAGCACAGGATCTTCTTTTATTGGATTCAGATTTCAGGATCTAATCATACTCTAGTATTTTGAGAAGAACTTCATGATTTCAAAAAGATTACAGCTAAGTAAAGGAAAAAAATTCCAGGAAACAGATGCCAATTTTTCCTTTGGCTGCTTTATTATAGCAAACATACTATAGAAATCAATTATTCCTTTGGATTTGTTTTTTTGAGATGTTAGGACAATAGCAAGCTGCAATTGCACCTGAGCATACATAAACAGACTCTGTCTACAAAGTCTAGCAGATTGATTTTAAGGAGTCTTAAGTGATAGATTTTGAAACGTTTGAAACTTCAAGGTAGAACCCTCAGATTGGTGTAAGATAAACAAAGGCAGAAGATACTGGAAGAAAACAAAGCAATTTGAAATGAATTCAATTTTGGAAAAATTCAGAACACTTTAAGCTTCAACAAGTTTATATCCTCTGCTGAGGTAGCACTGTAGTTAGAAAGAAGTTTACCCAAGGTTTTCTAATTGATTCAGAAATTCAGGTGTCCTCTTTATCTCCATTGCCATCGGGTCATGTTCCCTGGAACATCCTCAGCATCAGTTGCTCTTTCTGGTCAAGGCAAACCCACAGCCCTGGTTCATGAGTGTGATGCTCACTGAGGCCTGGAATATGTAAGAACAGTGTCCTTGCAGTTATGCTAAACATAACTTCTATGTCCTGTCTCCATGGGTGGCTGGAGGCAGGGTTCACTCTGCCTGTGCTCAAGGCTGGTTGGCCAGGAGCCAGCTTTGGCTTGAAAGCCACACAACTCTATGAACTTCTCAACAAGGCAAGTCAACGTTAAGTACAGCAATAGCACAGCTCCAGTTTCTGAGCCAGGTTTAGTCAGAGCAAAGGAACTTGGACCTGTTTGCACCCATCCATGTAGACCAGCTCTGAAAATCCCATTGAACCACCTCTTGTAAATCATTTCAACTTCCACTCCCTCTGAAAGGACAAAAGACTTTCTCCATTTTTGGGCTACTGTGCCTTTTGACTTCTCTTTGTGCAGGGACCATCATTTGAAAGCTCTTGCAGAGGCACTGTGGCACCACTTGAACTGCAGCCTGGTAAGCAGCTGGTAAGCTAAGCCTGGGGTTAAATAGGCATTTGAAGGCAGAAGCACAATTTAAATCTCAAAGCATACTTGTTATTGGGGGTTAGGTGTCCTTTTCTTGTGTGTCCTTTCTTAGCCAGTGGAATTATTTTTCCCCATTCAGCTGAGAGAAAGCC
>VWYI01027504.1:3454-15967 GCA_013399455.1 Anthoscopus minutus | reverse complement strand
CGCCGGACGCGCGGGGGGTCAGCCTGCTTCGCTTCACCTCTTGTGCTTTATTTTATTTTCCTCCCCACACTTCCTCTCCGGTTTCCCAACGAAGTGTTTTAGGAGAGATGATACATTATCTATTCTTGGATTTTTATAAGGCAAACTGTGGGCCTCGCTGTTGCCATGGGATCTTCTTTGTGCGAACTCTCTGAACTGTGTGGGAACAGTTTTATTTCCTTCCCTTCAGATTTTTGTCTTTATTTTTTTTCCCCTTCTCTTCTGTAACTCTTCTGAAGATATGTATCAAAATGTAACTGCATTATTGCCAATTAAGATTAACAGCAGCTGCAAGGTGCATCTAATTAGAAATGTTAATTACTTCATGAAATAAATAGTAATTTGCAGATGTTTATTATACTAAACAAATATTCTATGAAACAAAACTCAAATTTCTGCACTCCCCTCAATACATTTGTTCCCATTCCTGCACAAAGGTGTAGAGGAGTAGGCACCCCTTCTTCGATTGCATTTACCCTCCAGGTACACACACAAAGGGAAGAGATAGAGTTGCCTGTGCACAGGTATAGGGTTAGATCAGAGGCATTTTGAACTCTTAAAACCCATTGTATTGGGTGAGAGTGTGAAGGAGCGGGAAATAGCTGAGCAATGTGAGGTAAATGTATACAGTTACCTATCTCTTTATATGTTTGTAAATAGTGTTCTCCAAAACCGGGACAAAGAGACTAGGCAACATTGAGTTAGCTTTTAATCCATCCTGGCTTCTTGTAGAGCCACAGAGAGGAACCCAAACTGCTGCAGTTATTAAACCCCCAATATCTTACAAGAGAAGGGAGAAAAGAAAAAGCAGCCCGTGGGAGAATGTGATTTTATTAGGGAACATGATAAAAGATTATCGATAGGCAGATAACGTGCCGTGCAGTCAGTGGGTTGCAGGAGAGGTGGGAGCTGTTGCAGAATTTGTGGAACTTGCTCACCCCCCACCCCACCTCGCCTTATAACAGAAGGGCATTCTTCATGTCAGATAAAAAAATAGATGAAACTAGAAATGAGTGCATCAACCAGTAGTCAAAATCCAATGTTAAAACAAAATAATTAATGTGACCGGTTAAACCAGGCATTCAGATACTACTATGATGAGTGATCCATATGTGTGGGCAGGTAAGAGACATGAAAAACTTTATGGGATTCTCTTTGTGGATCAGTATAGGGCATTTTATGTTAGCTAAATGACTCATACCATATACTTTAGAGAGCAGGTTTGGGTACTTGATTTAGAAGCCCAGGCATCCTAGATGTTTGACAGAGTGAGAGGGAAAGACAGAGGGGTTCCCAACTTTGATTCTCACCATTATCCTTTGGGAGAGCTGCTTTCTCACCCTGGAGATGTGACAACAGACTCCCAGCACAGGCACCTCCATTACGGGAATTCCAAGAGTCTTCCTTGTGCATTGACAGAGTGACAGATGCTTGAGGCTGCTCATAGTCTGTAAAGGACAGAGAGTAGGAAGGAGGTGCTTGGGGCTAACCCTAACCATTTACCTTCAGTTCCTGATGCTTTACAGATTTCCACTGATAGCCAAGTCATTTAATGTCTATGTCCTTTTGTTCCTTCTCTGTATAATGTGAATTAACACTGTTCTTATTCATAAGGGTGCAGTGAAGATACAAAGGCATTAATGTCTGTTAGGTGTTCTTACACAGCGGTCATGGGAGCTGTGTAAGTTCCCAAAGAGTCTGATGTCTGGCAGAAGAAATGGAAAATGAAAAAGAATGGAAGCCAAAAGCTGTGAACAAAATACATTGGAATTGCTAAAATGGCTGAAACCAGACTAATAAAACAGAAAAGCTGTAGACTGTTCGCACATGCAGAATACAAACCACCTGTGTTCTTGAGTTAAATTTATCCCAGGGTTAAAAAACTAAATTTGGTTCATTTCTCAGTTACTGGATTGCTATGAATAGCAATGCAGTTGTATGGACACATGCATAAGAGATTTTATATTTAATTTTTTTCTCAGCCACATACCTAATCTCTAATTGGTTTCATCCTCTCCTTAATAAGTATAGTTTTTACAATACAGAAGGGGATCTCCTCTGTCCTCATCATGACTTGTGTTTTCAAGATATTTCACCAAAGAGAAAAGCATAATCTTATTTGTTTTGTAAACATTGTTCTAATTCCATGGCATTCAGCGCATGCTGAAATGTTTATTATGAATGAGTAGTGTGTCTTGTACCTGAACCACAGGTGTGTGATCTTGATGCCTTGTTTCCCTTGAGAAAAGGAAGAGGCACAAACCACGTCCTCATGTATACCTCAGTGTGTCTTTAAAAGGATCATCACATTTAATGTGTATCAAGGAAAGTGAAACCCTGCAAAGTAAGCTTCCTTTTCTAAAATTAATACATATATAAAATGAAAGGGCTGACAGAGTATGCGGGTCTGAAGAATATTAACATCATGCAGAATGTTCTTGATTAGTAAATTCAATCTGCTTGAATGGATACTGCCCAAGGGCTGATACCAGCCCTTAGCTGCCAGGGCTTCTACAAAACTTCATGGCCTCATGCTTACCCTGCCAGCAAATCTGTCCAGAGGGTCCAAAGACTGATAGGTCTTGATTTCTTGCTACCTACTTGTGGATTTTAGGTAGTAAATATTGTTTCCATCTGTGTATTTATCTTCCACTTTTTAGCAAATGCAGTGGGAGAAGCAGGGTAACACAAAACACCAGCACTTGCACATTCTCTTGCTGAGCATGCATATACAATAGAACTATGACATGATATGAATCTGACAGCATGGAAAACAAGCATAGATTTTTAGATTTAAAAAGTAATGAAATCAGAATTTACAAAATATGCCTTCATTCCCCCACTAAAAACACCAAATAGAACCTCTGCTCATGTAAAAATCTACATCTGAACCCTTTCCTTCTGTAAACTACACTCTTAATCTAATTACTAAAGTTTCAGTAAAGAAAATAAGCTCAGCATTTTGTTTAGCTTTTTTTCTTTTCCCTTTTCAATACATAATTTTATTGATCTTATTAAAAACAGGTTCCCTTTTTGTCCACTTCTGGCAGACTAAGTAGCCTTAAATGCTTCAGAGAGGACAAAGTAAAACCTGAAATCTGCTATGTGATTAACTTCCTAGTTCTTGAGTTCTTGTGTATAAATTTTGTACAGTTTACATTATATATAATTACATTTTATGTGTTGAGTCCTTATATATTGTACCTTACATATTACTTCCTTTTCATAAGTCTAGGCAAGAGTGTTCAAGGAGGAAGATACTTTAAAAAGAATTATCTCTACTTCTGTGTCATGTGAAAATTTTGAAAGCAATTTCCTTTACAGAGGAGCCTGACTCTAATGAGTATATTCCTATTCAGGGAATAATCTCATAATGAAGAGATTTAATCACAAAAATTCTTGTTTATAGTTTTAATTGCAACTATGTTTTTCTTTTCCTGAACCACAGTTGCACGGCCAGATTTTGGTAGCACAGGAAAGAGCTACAGGAGTGGTTTCTGTGAGAAACTGCTGGAAGTTTCCTCCATGTCCAGCAGAGCCAATGCCAGCTGGCTGCAGGATGGACTCACTGCTGGCCCAGGCTGAGCCCATCAGGAATGGTGGGAACACCTCTGTGACAACCTACTTGAGAAGGGGAGAAAAAGGTTACTGTGCACTTGTAATCACAGCCAGAGAAGAGTAGGGTGAAGACATGTGAGAGGAACAGCTCTGCAGACACCAAGGTCAGGAGAGGGGAGCAGCAGAGAGGCTTTGGTGTGTGGGTGGCATCCAGACAGCATCAACCCACCACAGGCACACACACCTTTCCTTAAGTACAAGTGTGCTGTGCTCCCTGCTGAGCTGTGTTGTCCCAAATGCTGTAGTTGTACTGTACTGTGCTTTTCTTGTTGGTACCATTTTTGTGTGACTAATTCAGCAGCTCTGTGCTGAGCATGTCAGACAGCCCAGGCTATCTGGTACCCAGCTCTGCCTCGCTGCTGAGACAAACCTCCTGTGTCAGGTACTCATCAGTTGCAGGTGGCCTGAGCAAAGCATTACAGATCCTATGGATCAAAAGTGGTAAAAGCTAAATATCCTGTAACTACTTTAACACATGAGTTTCATTGATTTTTAATGATTAAACAGAATTTACATATATATGTATATAAATATTATCAATAATTCCTTCAACTTGATATTTAACCTATTACAGTAAAGGATAATGTCAAGGTGATTAAATGTTCATCTCTTGCCCATTTTTAATATTGTAGAATAAATGGTTGCTTGCTGTTCCCCTAGTCTCTCATTAGAGTATCTCAAATGAAGATAATACCCATCCATAAGCTGCTTAGAACATATACCTACCTCATCTATTTAATTAAACAGTACTCTATCACAAGATGAGAAAGCTAAAATGATGGGGTGCGTTCATGCATTTAAAAAATTCTGTATGTTTCAGTTCACAGTTGCTTTATTTCTTTTCCCTCAAGGAACTAAGAGAAGGGAGCAATAAAGAATTCTTTTCCTTTGTGGGTCTGTCTGGTTTTAAAGTATTCAGTAATATAAATCTCATCCAATTCCTATAAAGTCTGTAGAAAGACTCCTATTGCTTCAGTGGTGTTACAGTAGTCTTGTGCTACTGTTTTCTAACCAAAGATCATAAATCAGAGATTTTAAATACAGGCATTATTAGAAATAAAGTTGCATAAGAATGAGTGACCCGAGTTATCAGAGTAATCCTTTAGCTGGTAATGTGTCCCAGCAGTGGCCAGGGCTGGATGGCTGAAAAAGGTGAAAAAGGTGAAAAAGGCAGGGCTGGTGACAACCAAAAGCAATTCTCATGTAATGCCCCTCCCAGCTTCTGACAGCTGCCAGTACAGGGATTTTCACTTTTCAGCATGAGAAAATGCTTGTCACAAATGTGGAAAGTGTTAGAATATAAGAGATAAATTGATCTCAAAAAATCCCCAAACCCAACACCCAAACCCTAAAGGAAACAAAAGACCACAAGCAAAACTTTGTTGAGTCATCCAGCTGCTTTGTGAAAAACTTTTAGTCTTTCTATTATTTTTTTTTCATTCTAAAAATTGCCAGAAGGTGGAAAATGTGCCAGAAGAGTACATCCCATGGGCTGCTGCTCCCTGCCCGGCACACTGCCCAGTAACTCCTTCCCAGCCCACTCCAGCCACTGAACCCTTCTGCTGCTGAAAGCTTTCCTCAGCAGGAAAGGGATATTTCCACTGCCTCCTGCGTGCCTGTGGGAGGCCATGGCTGGCAGTGGCAGGGCCAGGTGTCAGGGGCCTTCCCCAGCAGCCCCATCCAGTCTATCCATGTGGATATTATACACAGTTTAATAAATATCATTTCTATACACGCCTGGACTTGCCAGCACCTGTCCTCTGAGAAGTGGTATCGGTGCTGTTTGCTGAGTGGGGTGTATGTGGTCATCATGTCATTAATGGGTGCATCATATAAATTTTGTTCCATTGACTGCAGGGTCATCTGTTGAAGCATTCACTCCCTCACCACTAAGATTACTTCTGCAGCCTTGGTGCAGGTTGACCAACCGAAATGTGGAGTCATGCAGGCCAGGGGAGCGGTGGGACTGCCAGGAGCAGTAAGATGCTCACTGGGATGCGGCTCTGCATGAGCAAGTTCCCAAAGAACTACAGCTACTTTCATCCTGATGTACATTAAGTACTAAACTTTCATATATCAGAGAGCATGACTGACAAAAACAAAATCAAGTTCAGAAATTGCCTGTGTAGATGTAAACCACTTTGACAGGAACAGACTAAAATTTAACTGGTTTAATGTTCCTGAGTAAAAATATCCTTTGGAAAGTTATGAAGCAGAATAAGAGATTGCTAAAATCAAAGGTGTGTAAATTATCTACCTCACAGAGCTTGTGAATCAATTACATATAAAGCTATACATGTCAAAATTAATTAACCTAAGAAATGTTTATTATTCAGTGTTGTTGATTTTCTGCCTCCCCACCATACACGTGCGCATATCAAGGAACTTGATTTTGTGCTTACCAATGCATCAACTCAGCAGCTGCAAAGGTTTGTCCCAGTTATTAATATAAGTGATTGGAGTCATCTGCAGTCAATATTTTTTGTAGATTCATTTTGCTATTTGTATGCTATGGGGAGATCTAGACCTCTACATACAGACCCTAAGCTGCACATGTGGGAATAATTTACTGAGAGCAGGCAGGGACAACACATGCAGTGGAGAGGGAGACGGGAAAAAATCAATATATTTATTATATGTGTGACAGGTCTTGATTTCAAAACCAAGATTAGAAGAAAGTACCAATACAGGTGTCCTATGGACATGCGTAGACAATGACTGTAAAGGGGATTATAAATATTATGAAGGCAAGGAAAAAAAATTAAAGATGATAGTGATACAAAACCTCAGCTTGGGTATTATGGTGGAACATGGTGATTAAATGTTAGGACATCATAAACAGTTGCTCTTTGGAACAACTAGGTGAAGAACTCACAAGAAGAGAAGAAGCTCTTTACTTTTTAATAGTGCACAAGACCCAGTTCAAGAGCCAATTATTTGAGTGCCGCTGTACAATAATCATGGTGAAGTATGCAAATTCTTGAAGCAAATCTTGCCAGATCCCTCCAAAGAGATATTTAAGTAATCTCACTTTCTTTTACTGACGTAATGTTTTACTGTAAAGAGGGGCAATACATAAATATAATGGAAATTAGTTAAAATTAACTTTAAAAAAATGCACTCAAAATGGTAAAGTATTAGTTCATGCAAAGGGTGCTGCTCAAAGACATCATGTTACAGGCTCGGTGGAAGAACCCATCAGATCCTTATAAAAGGGCTAGCTTTATCCTGACAAATAGTAAAGAGTCTTTTAGAGATTAAAAAAAAAACCTTTCCAACATGAAAATCACAGCCAAATTATTGGAAATTATATATAGTAAATTAAATGTAAAGCTATAGCAACTCAGCCCTGACAAAAATGTTGAGAATCAACCCACTAACAGCATATAATATAGAGAAAAAATATTTTCAAACTCATTAGAAGATTAAATTTGCCATCATTGGTAACAGCAGATGATTCAGTAGGATGAGAATTAGCAGAAAAAAACCCCAGTCAATATAGCAGTAACAAGTTGAAAAACAGTCAATTTATAGATATTGTTTAGTATATATGAGATCTTCTAGCATCTAAGGGTGTTAGAACAGTTATTGTTTCCATAAGTCAAAGTATTTTTGGTTTCACAAAAATCTTGTAGTACTCACAAAGGAAACTATCAATATCTATGAAAGTTTCTCAAAAATGTCAGATTAATATTAAACAATTTCTAACAATCAATCAAAACATCAAGAATGATTGGGACAAGAAACGAAAATAAAATTGAAAAGAAACATTATTCCACAGTATAAATCCATAGTGAACATTTTTATGGAATATGATACATGATTGGGTCACCCTGTCTCAAAAAATAGTCTTAACTGGTAATTCGTATTAAGCAAAGTAACTATCACAGGAATAGTCAAATAAAACGTGTTTGCTCAGAGAAATGGAGTATGACTGAACAGAGAAGTTCTGTTTGGTCTGGAAAAGGTGATACAAAGAAAAATATGTGAGATTTGTAAAGCCACAGTGTACAGACCAATGTTTTCAGTACACAAAAATGAGGCAGCCAGTGAAGTTATTCTATGACAGATGCATAACAAATAAGTAAATTGTATAATTCATTCATTGACTTGGGACATGTTGAAGGCCAAAGTATAAATCAGTTATGAAAGATTAAGTACATTCTTGTTGGAGAGGCCTCTCATTTTATCAAACAATAATCTGATGCAACTTCCCAGCCAGAAAATGCCTAAACTGTGTGCAGCCAAGGCAGAAGGACACACCAGAGAAAGACAGTATGCTTCATTTGTTTCTTTTACCCTTTGCCTAGGTTTCTTTTACCAGTCATTCTTAGAGATTACACATTGGGCTAGCTGGGTCTTTGTGCTGAATCTCCATGGATTTTTTTTTTAATATTTTTAATGGTATATAACTAGAGTATATAACTTGAAAGTTTGCATTATTGAAAGAGTTAATGTGTATTATGCATGGTTAATGCAACACAGAATCTGGAAACAAATGACAAGGAATGTCACTTGCCTGGGTTACTGGACAGAAATTTCATTTTCCGTTGTTCTTCTACATAAAAAGGAAGTAAAAAACTGCCACCGGGTAAGAATTCCTGAATTTATTCAATGCTCATGTTACAGGTATAAGTAAGCAGATGTTATGGGTGCAATAGGAAGAAAGATGAGAGATCCTGAAAAAGCAGGAAATTCAGGCCCAATTTCACTTCTACCTGTGAGGCACTGTTAATAAAGATATTGAGCTATATTAATTATACCACTCCTTTCAAAATGGTGCAAATCCCTTCCCTTCTACATTTTTTGGGTTTTTTAAAATTTATTCATGGCCTACAACCTGTAACCTTATTAGCAGAGCTTCTAGTATTTTAGGAAGATTAAAAAAATCTGTTCATAGGACAGAAACCTTCCTAGCATTCCCTCATATTTTGAGTGACTAAAAAATGTGTTTGTGGGTGATGGCAGCATGGCAGGACCTTTGTATTATTGGCAGCAAAGGGGTTAAAGGAAATGGGCTTTATTTTGGCTGTGTACTCTGTTTCTCTCTGAATCTCTCTTCAAGTCTATACAGGAGCAAGAGAGCCTTGGTGGGAGAGTATTTTACCCTCCTGAAACACTATGTAGCTACAGGAAAACTACAGCACAAACAAATTTGAGGCCTTACACAGCTCAGTAAGAGTGCCAGCTTTTCCTGATGTGGATCTGTAAACAATTCTGTCAAACTCATGTCATCCATAATGTGAAATTCAAATTTCACCCATCAAACATTTTCATCTTCTGGCTTTATTTTTTACATTAAGTATTCTCTTGAAATAAACAGCAAAAATAAATGCTGCAGCATTAGCGTGATTGTTACAAAAGGTCGGTGACGGCACAGAAAGCAAGCTGCTGGCAATGAAAAATGAAAGAGCAGCAATTACTAAGGTTTCAAAGAACACTCCTGTATAACTTTGCTCAAGGGACCTAGAAAAATATAACTTCCATTTCAATGTGTAGTTTTGCCTTGCTTGATCTTAAAATGCCATTTAATTTCAAAGGCCAGGATTCTTCTAACAGGACAAGAAGCTGTTCCTTACAAGATCAGCAGTGATGGTGTAGCATCTCATGAAAGAAGAGAGACAACTGTACGAGCAAAGGAGAAAGTTTTGTTTCCAGCAGTGAAGAGAGACGAATAAGAAAGGAGAATGAAGGCAGAGGGTAGTGGTGAGGTCTGAAATGAAGGCAATGTGATCTGAATGTTGATGAAGAGGCATTGACAAGATGAAAGATCTCTCTCTGTCGCGCTCTCGCTCTCTCATTTCCAGTGTGCAAAATCTGTCCTGTTGACACACTCCTGTGCTCTTTTTACATCACAGAACTGGAACAAACAGGATTCACAATCAGTGGTGGTGACACAGCCCCAGTGAAATATAGTTGTTAAAGAAAGGGCTCAGCACCTGCTGCCCACTCTCTCCCCGATTTTTGAGACCCTTCAGTCCATGTAACTGGACTTTATCAAGGTTTGAAGATGCTTCTCTGAGTAATTTAGGCTGATGAGAAATACAGGAGGCCCAACTCACAACTCACACCCACTCTCCAAGCAGATACATATTTGAAAATAGAAGTTTGCCAAACTTTAAAAATTAAAAAAAAATAAAAAACACAACTACTTTTAATAGTACATACATTGAGGTCAGCTTAAGTTCTTGCTTCAACACACGCTTTGGGGAAAGTGTCACTCTCCAGCCATCAAGCCATTGGATTCAGTGGCAGTTCCTTTCAAAGAATCAGGGTCTTCAAATTTGCTTTCAAAGAATCAGCTGTTGCTGAGTGCTCAGAACAGTATGTATTCTGCCAGAAAATACTTTTTGACAGTGTAGAACAGCCTATAGTGGCAGATATCATATATGGACCTAAATGCGTTGTCATATTGTGACGTACGCGATATATGGATGACAAAATTGTGCCTTGAGATTGAAAGAAATTATTTCTAAATTTAATGTTATATCTGAAGTAGTAGTGGCTTTATTGTCCTTCTGTACAGTGACCTTTTAAGACCAGTGTGTAAGAAGCTTTTTAGTTTTCCCGTCTCTATAGTACACCTGTTGGGAAATTGTGATTTTGCTGGGATCAGTGAAGAAAATCAAGGAAGCCAAGGTCCTTTTTCAAATCCTTCACTCTTTAGTAAAAGGCTTGTTCACTTTTGCAGCTAATTTGCCTGAGAGTAAAATTAAATTATACATTTATCTGAATTATATATATGAGTCACGAGGTTTAGTTAGTTAATACTTATGTAGCTCTTCATAAAGGTAAAGCACATTTTATTATTGCTGAATATTTAACAGCAAGTAGTATGCAGAACAGTTTCATTAGAATTTTTTAAAGGCACTTCTGGAAGGCTTCCCTGAAATTCAGCAGGTCTTGAATCTACTGTGATTTACTGAGATGCTTGAATCAAAGCAGGTTTGTTACCTTGATGTATACCTGTGTGTATACTGTTATTTCACCACTAAAAGAAGAGGTTGTTTAAATTTCTCCATGTACAGTTACAGAAAATGAATATGACCGCAGAGGATGCAAAATTGTGAGGATATCTCAAACAAAATTGTTAGCTGCTAGGCAGTTGCCAGGAACATCAGACTTGTGGGTACCATAAAATGGCTGTAACCTTGCTTCCTGCTTTGCTGTGTTAGAGCCTCAGAAACCCAGGTTTGCTGCTGAGAGTGACTGTGTGGTAATATGGATTTGTGGAAATGCATTGAGTATGGACTCCTCATCTTTTGAGGAATAAAATTCAAAATTAAGTATTCCACTGACAAGCACAAATTTGCTCTAGAAGAAATTATAACTGCCCAACCTCACCTTCACTGCTTCCATACAAAGATCAGTACTGTAGCCGCTATCACATCTGAATCTGGTCACACCCAGGCTGAGCTAAAGGCAAAAATTGCAAAATAAGCTGATCATGTTTATTAAACATTAATCTATCAGGATAATTAGGAAATTCCAAACTTTGTTGCCAGCCATGTTATGAAGATAGGGAAAATACAGAGAAAGAAATAAGCAGAATCATAAATCAAACCAAGTTTCTTTGAAAAGTCACATTTTCGGTTCTGAACAGAATACCTGACAGGTAGAAGGACAAATTCAAATATTAGTGTTCAAAAGCAGAATATCTTTGAATTATTTGCTATTATGTTTTATACATCAAGTTATTTTATGGAAAATTAAAATTCCTACCTGGCTGAGAACACTTACTAGCAATAGCCCATTAAAAAAAATTTGTGCATAAATCACATCTGGAAAAATGTACATCTCTCTTATAACTGCATGTATTTTTAGGGTTTGATATTACAAGCTTTTAATAAGCAATGCATTTTCTCAGGAGATGAGGGTTTGGAATTCATGGGTCAATGGACACTGAAAATTTCCAATAATTTTACTTTCTCTGGTCACTACTTTTACACTATGTCACACACATTTTCATATGTGTAGTAGGGGCATCTTCTTGTTCATACAGAGAGATACAACAATGAATGATTTAAAGTTAATTGAAGGATTATAGATTGTGAGAGTTTTTTCAGGTAATTTTTTCCTCTCTCCTCTTTCATTTCCCTGCAGTTCTTCCCCACAATGCCCTATCTCTCACATATTTATTTTGTGTGTCTTGACATTAAATTTAAAAATATCCAACTGAAATGAATGACCATTATGTAACTGTCAGGTTATTCTAGATCTGTGGCTGATGTCTGACTGCATATTTATGAATTTTTAAAATGGAAATATTTATAGTAAATTCCCCAGACAAAGATTGGAAAAAAAGCCAAAAACCTCCTGAAAACCAAACACCAAAACAAACCAAACTTCAACCTTTATACAAATCAAAATCTGATTTAGTGATATCAGTAATGATGGAAACAATTTCAGGGATATGTGGAAACAAACAAACAAACAAACAAATATTTATACTGTTTTCTGCTGGATATTCTATGGGTCTGACAGGGACAGGTCTTGCCAACAAGACCTTCTGCTCCATTTGGTCTTGGTGGTTTTGTTGTTGCTCCTTTACTCCCTGAACAGCAACCAGTGAATATCAGAAGTGAAAGACAGGCATATTTATGGCATTTCAGTTAGAGCAGAATAAATAACTGGNTTTATATATAAAAATTATAAGGCAATATTTTAAGAGAAAAAGTAAAACATTCTTAAGCTAATTTTTGGTTTTAAATAGAGGTCTGACTGTTATCATTAGTCATTATCATTAATGACTGTGAAAATATTCATCTTTGTCTGAGGATCACAAATTGAATTCTTAAATTTGGTTTCAAAGATTTGTCTGAATCAATACTGAGACAACTTTGTAACATATTGTAA
>VWYI01027498.1:0-21811 GCA_013399455.1 Anthoscopus minutus | reverse complement strand
ACACAGACTTATGGAAAAAAGGGAAGGGGAAATGATTATAGAAATTGATGACCTTCTAGTACATACTACCAATTATGCATGGTAAAGCACAATTTATCAAGATGGAATCGGAGACAGAAAATAGTTCCACAAATATATTACTCTATCTCATAATATTAATAAATATTTCTGAGAACATATTAAAATAGAAAAATTTTAATTGAATTACCATAAAATTGTAGATAACATATGCATCTTTAATCAGCCCGTCTACAGTCATAAATAAGCACATATATACTACACTAAACCCTGCTTCCTGCTCTCACAATCAGGACAGCTTGCTCATAAAGGATTTCCACAAACTGACTGCAATTTTTATAAATAACTTCTTGTTAACAAGATAATAAATAAATTTAAAATAAAAGAATCTTATCAAAATATTAATTGAAATAGAAAAACTCCAGGAGTAACATGTCTGACAAAGAAAACGGCTCTTGTCCCTTCCTCCCTTCCTTCACTCATTTGAACAACTAAATCTAAAATATCTGCCAAATAAAAGAAAACTGAATCCAAAACTTTGTCTTATATAGGAAAATAGAATCACCTTATTCAAAGAGTTAACTTAGATACTAACATCAGCTGTTCAAGGAAAAAAATATTTGATTATTTATTTAGAGAATAATACCTGTTATGTGTCCTTAGACTTTATTTTACTGGACAGAAGTGTTTTTTTACTGGTAGAAAGATCTTAATTGATGTTTAAATATAAAGATCACTGTAAGTTGAACTACTGTCATATATGGATTAAATGTAAGTACTCTAGCTAATTTCAACCAAAGGAGGATCAGAGATCATATAAGCATTGGACCAAACACTTAAACCAAGCCAGCTAGTTTAAATACTAACAAGAAGACTTCCACTAAGTTACATATAACAAAGGGCTTTTGCCAGAATAAACTAGAAACAGTGCTATGTATCCTAACAACATTTTCATAGATTCACAGAATATTCTGACTTTGTGTCTTTGTGCATTACAGTAATATCTGTAGTTTATAATATCATCTGTGGTGATATAAGTAGGACTTTGATATGCCTTGTTCATAGTTGCTACCTTTGGAAAAGTAAAATAGCAGAAAATGTGCAGGAGTTAATACATTCTGCCCAGGATTTGTTTATTTAGGGAGTATTTGGCCTACAAATCTGTAGCTCTACCCTAGAGAAAAAAAACAACCACAGGCCTTGGGCAAAGTCTTCCTTCAGTGTGGTAATGATGCTTAGGGGATTTCTATTCTTCCCTGTATTTGCACTGTACCACGCACTTAACGCAGTACCATGGATTGTTTGAATCCTTGTTTGGATCTGATCATGGATCAGAACAGATTTCTTGCCGTGAACAGTTCCCAACCCTTACACTCTTTCCAGTTGTCCCTTTAAATCAACAACTATTTCAGAAAACTAACTCATGAGGTGTGCCATTCTAAGAAGAAATTGAAATACATGGGGTTTTTTATTCTTTTCCCTTTTCTTCCCGTTGCAAGTACCAGTAATTCATGTAAACAGCTATTTTCTTGTTGGAAAAGGACAATGAGGAGGGAAAATCAACTTTAAAATGTTATTTTTCTGTAAGTTACAATGCTTCTTGGTATTTACAGGCAGAAAGGAGGCAGCTGCATTCTGTCCCAGCTTGAATTCATAAACCTAACTTGATCGCCTTCTGAAGAATTTATGAATCATGGTTAATAATCAGCTTTAGGCCCTTTAGAGGAAAGAATCACATTTTGAAGCTACAAAGGTCCACTAAATAGCCCACGGGAAATGACCCTGCATCCCATTAAATATAAAACCTCACTACTGTAAGACTCTGTGTCAAAGGGAAAATGCTTCAGTCTCTGCTCCCTTCACGTGTCAGAGAGCTCCCTCTGCCTAAATGCTTTATTAAGATTGAAGAAACATACCAGATTCCTGCTTCTCTGGGAAAACTGTTTTCTTCTTGGAAAAGTTTTTTTTCCTTTTACTTTGAGGAAAGAAAACAAATAATTTCCTCTCTTCGTTCCCATATATTCATTATTATATACCTTTTTTTAAAGTGCTTATCTTTCTTTTATCTATTTCATATGCCTGTGGCAAACACCATAGTTGTCTTTCTATTCCAGGAATTGGCTACAGCGTATTCTTTATCTTAGTTAGACCAGGTTTCTGTTTTCCTATTTAAATGGAAGATATGGATTGAAAGTCAGATGTGAAGGTCAGAGAAGTGGGTCTTAGTTCATTGTGATTTAAGTCTTTGCAGGCCACTTTTTGCTTGATGGAAAGCACAATCACCAGCAAATTATTGAGAAAGAAATTCACGTTTTCTTTAATAATATATTTAAGTTTCTCAGACGTAAGTGGCCCCCCTATCTGGTTTGCTGTCTCTTCAATTGCAATAATGGTATTGGCCACAACTTCTAAAGAACAAATAATTTAAAAGGCCTTCTTCACGTTTTTTTAGGGAACATATATATGAGGTTTGTGAAAGTGAAAAGAAGACAAATAGAACACGTAGACCTGTGGCTGTTGATTCTCGTTGTGTGGTTTAAGAAGTAATAGCAATCAATAATGATAGGTAGGAATGTCTTGTCTTTCTCTACTTATGTAGGGCAAAGTTTAATCAAGTTATTTTCTAATACAACCATTCTGACTTAAGTCAACTTCCCACAGCCTATAAGACCTTTCTTATAACATTTCTTGGCATAACTGATGGTTGTTCCTTACACTTTATATATTTGACACAATATAAATTGCACCCAAGAAGTTATAATGATTATAAAAGCCAGTAATGCTAGCAAGTTACTACCACCACCAAAAGCCATAAGTTCTAATATTAATATAAAAAAGTTACCTTCCATTACTTGGGGAATGGCAAAGAATCTTCATTGTGAGGAAAGGAAAATGGAATTAATAAAGAGGAATGCCAATATTGAAGCTGGAAAAGAGTAAAATTACATTCTGATTCCATTATCTGAAAAATCTAAAAGAATAAAGATCTCTGGAAAGTAGAAGTATGTGAGAGTCTTCAACAAATTTGACATGATCTTACAGTGTTTTAGCTAAAAAAACCAGCAAAACTATTTCAATTGCCCACACAGAGATTTCATTTTTGAAAGTCAAGAAGTATCTTTTTATAGGTGCCATGCAGCCTTACTCCTAATATTGCCTGCGTTTCTTGGTATGAAATTGGAAGAAAAATGATAAATATTTCCATTAACTTTGAAAAAAGAAAAAAAAATAGGAAAAAAGAACCAACAACAAAACTTGGAAACAAAATTAACTGAGATGGAGGAAAAAAACCTCAATGTCTTTTCAGCTGAAAAGAGCTAAAGCTAAGCACCATGTTCTGGACTGTCAAGAAACCATTTATTCAAAAAAAAAAAAAAGAAAAAGGAAGATGAGATGTTTATGACAATGTTGAATGTTTGTCTTCTGACACAGAATGAAGGGTCTGTCTGCTCTGGAGATGGGCAGGTTTCTGAGAACCCCATAAATCTCATAAAATACGCAAACACAAATGCTTATTTGTAAATCACTTCTCCCTTTATAGGATTTTTTTTTTATGACACAAAGTTGATCTTCAATTATTTTTGAATGGCCTGATGGCTTTGCTCCAGTGAACAGTCACCTATTTTTCCAGCCTGCAGGAATAACATATTATTTTAAAAAGGTCCAGCTGGTATATGTTTAGTGAATAAATCCAAAGCCTGTTTTGTTTTCATGTCTCTTGTATTACAAATATTTTGCATGAAACTTATAGAATAGATTGCCAGAGTGTGTCACACTCTTGACAAGTGGAACATGCAAACTCAAGAATTCACTGTAAGAATAATGCAATAGTAATAAATAAAACACTAAAATATCAAAAAAATAGAAGTCTAATGAAATAAATATTAGTCTAGTTGAAATTATTATACTTCCAAATATATTACAGCCACACATATATACTCAAAACTTTCCTCCTTTCTACGGCATTATTTTCACTCTTTGTCCCTCTGAGTTCCTAAGGTCAATGGCTAAAATTTTGTGAGGAGAGATTGTTATAGCATGTCATCAGCATGCCAGGAGCAGTTTGGTGGTGATGTTGACAGTGCCATCCTCCCAATAATAGCATATGCTTAGAGCAACTCTATATATTTACTGACATGCTCTACGCCTCACTCTGTCTTAGCTGTTCTGAAAGTCCAGGCTGCATTTTTATGTACTTCCAGGTTTGACATACAATGGATATTTGTCCTGTGCATCCTGCTTCCTTTATTATGACTAAACCAGGTTTCATTCACATGACATTCCTATGAGGAGCTGTATTTGAGCATATAGGTCAGTTGCTTATAACTCTGGAGTCTTCAAAGCCACCATCCCTCTATATTTTCAGGAAGTTCTCTGTCATTCCTTGTCTTTATTCATTTATGTTGCATTTTATTCCATGACAATTCCACATTAATATTTGTTATTATTGTGTATTAATTACAGAATATACAGAATAAAAACAACAGTTCAAAGTTGAGAAAAAGCTAAATCATTTCAGTTAACAGTTACCTGATCATTAAATGAGCTAAAACCTCCACAAGCTACAACCTTATCTCCAGGCAGGCTAAGATAAGTCCAGGTCCTGAGGTCTGAAAGAAGCCTGGGGCTTCTTACAGGGAATAACACCTCCAAATCCATAGGGCTAAAAGGCTACAGAATAGTAAAGAGGAAGCACAGAGAACAAGTGTTCACATCTCTTGGAGCGCTCAGTAAGTCACCATATGAAAAATCCACTTGGGAGAGGAGAAAAAGTACGAGATAGAAACTGGAGTCTCTCCAGCTCCATGGTTTTTTGGAGACAAATCTGGTTGGAAACAAGGAGCACAAAACCTGAATAAACTCACAAGCTTTTTAACCATGTCTCCATCAAATGCTCTTAGCTTCTTCTTCTATTTATTTATTTAGGTCTCATTAACCTAGCCTGTGAATTTAGCTTGTACAAAGAAAAAAAAAAAAGTGATTTGTTACTGCCCAGTAATTACTCCAGAGAGATTTTGTTTTCTCATAACACAGGGCTGTGATCACTATTAGCCCTCTGTGTAAGGTACAAAATGGTTGAATCCAACCTCATTGTCCCTTATGCCCTTCTGCACTGAGGAAAACCTCACAAATATGCCATGTACTCTGCAGGACAGGGCAGAAGTGTCATTAAAATTTTATGGAAACAGGCACTATGATTTCACATGCCAAACTCTAAGAGCTTTCCTGGTGCCATATATACTCCATTATAAACTATTAATGATGTAGCTAACTACTGCACAACACATACTTAACTGCATAATACAGAATCTATGCATAGCCTTAAAACAGAAATGGAAATAAAGTTCATTTTATAACTAGTGTTTAGCTTCTTTGATTAAAGCCAAGCTGTTCTTCAATTTCTGTGTTCACACAGTTATATTTGGCCCAAGGAGGATGCAGTAGTGTTCAGAACAGGCTTGCAAGGAGTCTGATAAAATATGTACTTGCTTGTTCAGTTCCTGGGCTGCTGATTCAATGTCTTTGGAAACTCCTTCTGACAGAAAGAACCTTACTAAACATATTTAAATTATCTTGTGGATATAGATGGGTCCAGTGTATCCAAAACCAGCAGAAAAATAAAGCCATGTACTGAGAATTGGTCACATAACTTGAACACAAATACTTAGTTGTTATTCAGTGTTTTACATATCTAGACCTCATGGTGCTTTCTGACAGTGGAAACTGAATCACAAAGTGATAAAATAGTTGTACAGCATCAATGCACTTCAAGATTTGATAAAGTTTTTGGGGCAAGCACTAGGTTTCACCTTCTGCTATAAGGACCCAATAAGACAAAAAATATCACAAAAATGTCTGTGATTTTTTTTCTCTGATACAGAAAAATAAAACAAACAATATTTTACTTTATCCAGGAAAATACTTGAAAGTGCTGACCACACTACCTTTGATTGATAACACTTGTGCAGATTCCTTCTTATGTTTTTAAGTTCAATAAGCGTAAAACTTTAGGAATAAAACTGGAAAAGAAAACTCTTAACTATCAAAATCATTAAGCATTTGTTTAAGCATGTCTACAGTGAAAACATTTTTAAGACTCAAGCCCTTTCATACATCAAAATAAGTTTTTCAAACATTTCTGTGTATTAATCATATCATTTTATGATTTATTCCCAAACACTTTGAAGTGAAAAGAAGGACCTCAAAATTTCCTACAGGTGAGGAAGAGGTGAAAGATTTTTCCTTGGTCTGTAAAAGCAGCTCCTTAACAGACATACAGCTTATTTTCTTAGACAAAAACCTTAATACAACTCTAAGAATAAACTGAAGCTACTGAAAAGAAAAAAAATATTTTCTACATAAAGGTTATTTATAGATGTCACCTGGGATTAGCCAATAATTTCTTTCATATGTGATTCAAATGCAAGAAGAATGAAAAGTAATTAAAATATGATATATTACATCAAAAGACAGAAGTTTAGAAGCACATCTGCAGCCTACCTATGGGAAGACAGAGAGAAAACTGACACTAAAATGCCTGTAAATGTGAACAGAGCAAGTAGCCACATGTTACTAGTTCAAAACAAAACTTATATTTGACATCTGGATTTTGTGAACTGCTTTAAAAATGAAAACAAAATAAAAATATGAAGTGGTGGAATATAGTTTGGAGCTACAATTCTATATCTCATTTTGTTTATCTAAGATGTTACAAGAGAATGCTCATCATTGCACTCCTGACATTGAAGCTAATTATGCAATTACAACTTTTCCTATAAAAGTGCATCCTGTTGAAAAATAAGTATTTTTAAAACTTATTCACTGCTTTTATACAAATAATTCTAGACACACAGAAATAATTTTTCTGGGAAGAGAGTAAACAATAAAGACTACTGGATTTCAGACTCCTTGCAGTGACTGAAATTATCAAGTCCCGGTTAGAGGAAACATTTAAAAATATGTAAAATGGTCACGGTGCATGGTACTGCCATGGCTCGTTTGCCCTCTGACAGTTCTCACATTTCTATACACAATGAATTTACAGCATATGACTGGACTGCTCTAGTCAAGAGCATGGGAATCCTGTCTGTAAGTGGAAGCTATTTATACTTGTAAGCGAGGTTACATGTAAGACGTGATTCTGTTTTGTCAGAAGATTAAGTAATGCAATATCACACAATGCCAAGCTATGTGAGCCCTCCAGCACAATGCCAACACAGAGATATAAATACTTTTTTTTCATCAAATTCCTATCCTGTGCTAAGATTGGCATTTGGAAGCAGACCAAAAAATAAGACAACTCCAGAGTGAAGAATTGGAAGAAAAAATTTCATCTGCAGTGGGTAGTTTGGTACATTTTGTCATGAAATACACAAAGTTAAGAAAACAAGGGAGTTTTCTCTTTCAGGTAATGATCCATAATTTTCATACCCTGTATCGTTATTCTCTGAGGTTTTATTCTTCATAGATATATTCTTTGGTGCAGGAATAGGAAATTGATAGAAAAAAAGGGTACATACTGTTACTTCCCCTGTTTTTATAGCAGCAAAACAAAATAATAGGATGCACTTTTTGGCCACATTCTACCTAAAGTGTGGCTTTTCCACAACAGCAAGATTTAAAAGATTTGGAAATCTGTATAGTAGTTTAAGGATTCTATTAATATGAAAAAGACCGAAAATGTGTTTTATGTCAAATATTCTACACAAGTTTGATATTTTAGAGTAATCTGTACATAAAATAATTGCATAAAAATATGTTTTAGAATAATAATTTGTCATTTCTTGACTTTACATTAAGAAAACATCTAATCTGAGAGAAGACAAACACATTAAGTTGGTAAGATTTTTTTCATCAGAATGTTTAACATTCATTTTCACACTACACATTAATGTTCATATTTAGAACCCTTCTTTCACAAAGTACAATATCTTGTTCTGTGGCCGTACCAGTAGTAGTACCGGTAATAAAAATACTATACCATGTTAAATGTACACGGCTCCTCTGAGAGATCTCTTCCTGCTTTCCAAGCCATTTCCTATGTCTAAACCAAAAGGTTAACTTTATGGAGGTCTCTGGATCTCCTGGTTCCACCAAAGTTCTGAGATGTCTTAATTAGCCCTACTCCCCACCTCTAAAAAGGGAGAAAACAAAGATTTTAAGGGGACCCAGACTATCTATAAGGTAGGTAGAAGAATTCCAAGAGCATTTTTAGCAGAGATTCTCTTGAGCTGGCACCAAATAATCTCCAGTCAAATATGTAAATGAAGATAGAAACCTATGAAGATAGCACCATCTTCCAAAATCTATAAAGTAAGATTATATATAAATATCCATATATAATAATAGTGAGAGAATATTTGAAGTATATAAATATTCATATATAATAGGCAGATTATACACCCCTTCATTGTGCTGAAATCATGCAAAAATGAGCTGATCCATGACAGAAGTACGCATGTTCATTGAGGAAAGAGGTTTTTCAACATTCAGGAGATCCAAAAGTTTAATTTGTTTTTTGGGAAGCAAAGATCCATTCTCAGAAGTTCAAAACATATTTTTGAGCCAGAAGAAGGGCACACCTGCAGTATTTATGCCACCATTGACTGTTTTCACCTAGACATAGAAAAGTTTAATTTTGACTGTACCAATTGTGAGTTTCTGCTAGGTTGATCCTAGGTTGATCTCCAGGCACCCACTAAAGCAGCCTTATCACTTACCTCCTCAGCTGGACAAAGAAGAGAAAGTACAATGAAAGGTTTGTGGGTCAAGGAAAGGACAAGGAGAGTTCCCTCACTGATTACCATCATGGGCAAAACAGAATCAACTTAGGGAAAGCTAATTTAGTTTATTGCCCTGCAGCACTGCAGAGGGGTGGAGAATGGGGCTGCATTACACTCTGTTTCTGCTGCTACTTCCTTCTCCGGGCAAAGCCTCCTTACATTCTTCCCCTGCTACAGCATGGGGTCCCTCCTATGGGAGATAAGCCTTCATGAAACTATGTGGGTCACTTCCATGGGGTGCCTGTTTCCTCAGGGACAAACTACTCCAGCATGGATCCCTGACAGAGTCACAAGCCCTGACAGCAAACTTACTCCAGTGTGCGCTCTTCTCTTCACAGGGACACAAGTGGCACCAGGAGCCTGCTCCAGTTGGGACTTCCCATCACTACCTCCTTTGGACATCCACCTGCTCTGGTGGTCCTCTCCATGGGCTGCAGGTGCATCTCTGCTCCCTTGCAGACCTCTGTAGACTCCAGGGACACAGCAGCCTCACCGTGGTCTGCACCATGATCCACAGGGGAATCCCAGCTCCTGCACCTGAAGCACCTCCTGCCCCTCCTTCTTCACTGACCTTGGTGTCTGCAGAGATGTTTCTTTCAATAGTCACACTCCACTGCCCATCTGAAGCTGCTTTCTCCCCCTGCCCTCCAACCCTTCTTAAATCTATTCTCTGCCTCTGCTGCTGATGGGCTCATCCTTGGCCAGGATCAGGTTCACCTTGGAGCCAGTTGTGATTGGTTCTGGGGGATATAGGGGAAGATTCGAGCAGCTCCTGGCTGAAGCTACCCCGGTAATCTAGGGAACACTTGCAACGTTTATAAATGACCATGAAGGCCATCATTGCATAATGATATTATTATACTAGCAAATACTTTATAGACATTGATTTACATTTTTATTATTTTTCTATAGCATAAAAGGACACTTCAGTTGACGAGAGGTATTGAAATCCTATAGAAAGCCTTGATGGAAACAGGACTAGCACTGTTCCATTTAGCAGGGCCATGCCCATAAACTTCAGAAGGAAATAGCCATTCACATTGTTTCATGCAAATCTATCAATATTTATCTTTATAAAGAAAATGAAAGACACAAATAAAAGGCTGGTTTTTACTATTATTAGCATAATATTACTAAGAACAACGTGTAGTGGGACTGATGATAGCTTTCTATTAGCACACATTTCAGAGATATCCCAAATTATCTTTTAGTTGGTTTCCTTATTAATTCAGCTAGAGAAGACATATCATTACAAGATTAAAATGGCATTATTATTGCTGGGTGAATATGAAACTTACTGGAAACAATAGTTGTTGTGACAACAATCACTGAAAAAGAAAATTAAATATGTCTAAAAGTACTACTGATAAGACTGTAGTCAGAACTCTTTAATCTACGTTATAACAAGTACTTTTTTTTCTTTCATGTCGTTATATTATATACATAACAGACTAAATTGCACCAACATTATTATATTACTGCAGTTCTTTACTTACTTGAAAGTAGAAAATATTTACAAATTTTCCAAATATGGTATATCATGACTCTTGGAAATATCATCTTCATGATTCATGAAAAAGAAAGTTGCTTCCAGCAGGTAAGAACAATAAAGACAAAGAAATACTTTGCAATGAAAATAAAAGAAGATGAAAAAACCACAAGCACTTCCATCAGTCTGACTGTAAAATCATAAGACTGCAAAGTATGATATGCATTAAGCATAATTATATACAAATGCACACTTTGAAAATGGACATCAAAAGTGTGCTTATGTTGCAGTGAAATTAAGCACATGTCCCAGCTAATATTAATAACTTCCTTGTTATATGAGTGTGTTTTCATTTTAAGGTCATTTTATTTTTAGTCTTTGCCACTGAGTTGGATTCTCTGTTACAGTTCTTACACCAAAACTACATCAGTAGATCACTACTCTGGGCAAAGAGGTTTCCTAGCTTGGCTGCTACTGCCACTTTCAAATGGGGTTTTACAGAATCATACATGTGATCCTACCTAAAGTCCTCATATATGCACTCTTCTAGCTGACAAGCACCTGTACAATTGGAGGAAAAGATGAATTAGAAAATACAATAAAATAAGTCAGTGGGAGAGATAACATAAGCTAAAAATAGGGTAAAATGATGCAGAAATGTTTCTCTGTGATATAGACAGCTTAGAGTTAAGTGCTAACAAACTTTTTTTCCTCCAATGATTCCTGGACAACAAATGATTCCTGGACCAAACCATACAAGAAACCTCCAAGGAGAAATAATTCTCCTGGTCCTGATATGTCTATATGAAATTGTCGTAACACTTGTTGAAGAGCCACTCTAGAACATACTTCACCTCAACCGTTTAGTGTGAATAATGAGATGGAAAAACCTCTACTGTCTTACAGTATTTACAAAACAGAACAATATGAAAAGGAGCCCCTGTAAAAGCAAAGTCTTCACTGGAAGTTTGGGAATGACTTGTAGCCTCTTGTTTTCGTCACAACACAAATGCATACATTTTCGAAGAAGATTAGAGAAAGAACAAAAGAAAGCATGGGCAAACAGCAGAGTAAGGAAGTCTATTAAAGTTAAAAAGCTATTCTTGAAAAACAAGAAGTTCAATCTGAATAAAGATCAGAAAAGAACATGAACTTTGGTAGCTTAAAAACATGCTAATACTAGAAAAGAAACCCCAAAATCTAAAATCTTATCAGGGAAGATGACTGCTTGTATGAGATGACAACATAGATTACAACACAGCAAAAGAACTAAATTAATATTTTGAATGTCCTTGTACCAGGTAGATGTTTGAAGATTTTTTTCTTTGTTTTGAGTCAGAACTGTTTTTCATAAAGAACACAAAAGAGAATACAAATATCACATTTAAATGTTAGGAACACAGCTCACAGGACAACTTGACAAAATGAATGATTTTACATCATCAAAGCCAAACACATGCTTTCAAGAGCTTTGCTGAAATTCAAGGAATAAATGTCTGAATTACGGGCTGAAGTATGTACCTTCACACTTAAAATTGGCTTTATACCAGAGAATTGGTAGGAGACTTACCCTGGAAGCTTACTGGTCAATAACCTGTACTTTGAATGAAACAGAAAATAAGACAAAAGGCTTCAGCAGAGACTCTTAAGGAAACTAAGTAGCTGTGGTATAAGAGACTACTCTGAATAAATAAATCACTATAAATTTGGAGGAAGTAGAAAAAATGTTTTTTTCATACAGAAGAGATTTCACCATTGAAGTTCTGAATAAACTGTCATGTAAAGAAGATGAATAACTATGTGAAAAAGTTTCCTGATCATGATGACTCATTTGGGATCTTGAAAAGAAGAGTTAGTTGCAGAGAGCTGCAAAAGCATTACATAGCCCTGAGATATGGGCGTATGGAAAAACAAATGTAATTTTATGATGGGTTCTATAATGATGGGTTCTGAGATGACAGTTAATGTCATGAATGAGATCATGATTGTAATAGATATCCTTACATAATTATCACTTCAATGTTCACTAAAACAAAAAAGCCTCAAACGTTAAGGCTTAATAGGTAAAGAATAGGAGACAAGATAGAAAATACTATTATTTGACTATATAAACTGTTGCTACACCTGCACTTAAATGTAGTGTACATCTGACTCTCTTTTCTTAAAGGAGATATAACAGAAAGTCAGGAATATGTACAAAAACAGCTTCCAAGTAAGAAAATGCTAAATAAACTAGCATGGTTTGAGGCTGACAGAAAGAAGCAGGGGTATGATGGCATCCATAAGTTCAGAAATGGTGCAGTGTAGAGACCACACCCGCTTCAGTCCTAGAACTATCTGCAATCAAGCAAAACCACAAGGTGATAGGTTCCAATCTTCAAACAATATGGAATATAAAATGTAATACCTGGTGTGAAAGGCAGTGGGACACAACTACTTATGTGGGTTCTAAAACACATTGGAAGAAAATATAAAATATGTCAATGGAGTCTCTAAAGAATGGAGATAACGCATCTACCTCAAAAAGCTTCCTAAATGTGCAACTTCTGGGTTCAGGGGAATTTCACAATATACTTGTCATTTTCTTCCACTTTTTTCCAGGCATCTGCTTTTGCCTACTGTCAGAGACAGGATATAGGACCAGATAAGCTTTTGGTCTGATCTGACACAGCTGTTCAGATGCTCTTAGTGATAAAACTTACTGTTCTTCATAATGAAAAATAAAAATATTTTATTTTTTTTCCTGTTATACATTCCACGTAATAGTCATGAGTGAGTGCTCTATTTCTTTTAAAGTCTTTCTCTTGATCATCATATACTAAATGCAAAAGAATACTGGAGTTTCTGTCTCAACTACAAAGTCCTGTTGTATATTAAGAGTACTATAAGACCTTAAAAGTGTGTTCATTGTTGTGGAAAGCTTTAAAACTTGGGAAGGATTTCTAATGCAGTTTTAAGGGATTTTTTCATTTAATGTATTTGCAAATCTGTTTTGGTGAACACTCAGTACATCAAAGAAAAAAAAGGGAAAAAAAAAGAAAAATCTTTGCAGGACCCTTATATTTAGCTTTACAGAAGAGTGAAATGGGTGTTTTTGAACCTTAATACTCGACTGCACATGTGCTCCTGGTCTGGTAAAATCGTAATGCTCAGTGTTCACTTATGTCTGACCATATAGGTTGCAGTTGCATGATAACAAATAAAATTCATTTTTATTTTTAGAGAAAGCTTCAGAAAAGATAAAATTTCTTTAACCAATGATTATATACACTTCTGAAATAATTCCTCATTTTAGTAATTCATTCTTCCTTTCATCTTTTGTGTTTGGCCAGATGACATTTCCTGATGGAATATGGTAGCTACCTCATTTTTAAGAAGATGCAATGCATGAGAAGATAAAAACTCAGCTCAGTGGTCTTACTCTTATTAGGGAAATGTTTCAAGGTATCAGATTTATCACTTGTATAAAACTCTTCATATACAGATCAACATTTTCAAAATTTGAATGAATTTTCTACCATTTTCCATTTGCAGTAGTGTCTGCCTTTGAGGAAGATTTTGTATAGAAAAGAGAGGACTTTAATAAGGGCAGAATATGTGATATTGGAGGGGTTTTAATTGCATAGTTATTGAGCATAAAAGGGATATGCAAAACCCAGAGGAGATTGTAGGAACTCATAGTACACAACTGGTTACTACTGAGCTTACTGAGCTGTCTATGTGTGAAGGCATTGTGTCATAATGCCAGAGGATGAAATTCAAAGAAAAATTCACAGAAAATTTGTAAAATATTTTTAAAATTTTATATAGCATGGAAATTCTTGGCAATTATTCAAGTTTGGATGGATGATATTCTTCTGGAGAAGGTTATATCTGCCTGTCACAGGCTGAAGTGTCCTGGAAAGCATCTTAACTTCCAAGTTATATCTTTAATATATTTACCAGATATGCCCAGCAAAGGTAGTGACTTTCAAGTAATATTCCCTGAAGCACTTGTAATGCGGTAAACAATAAGGTCCAGAAGTTTTGCTTTGCCACCTGATGAAAAAGTGAGTCCAAAAACTTCTCTATAAGCAAACTGTATAAGCGTCTTGGGTGACCCATAAACTCCATTCTGCACTATATCTCTTCTCAGCTGTAGAAAACATTACTTTCAAGAGAAAACAAAAATAATTGAGAGACTGGGAAAAAATAACAAATGGGAATAGGCAAAATAAAAGAGTTTCTCTATGTTATATTGAAATCAACACTACCTTAAATGGCAGATTAGTATGAATCATTCTACTATCAGCTGCTCTCAGTCACTATACCCACAGCTCAGATTTATGAGCAGAAGGTACTTTTTATTCCGTCATTAGGCATGTCAGGGCAAGAAGGATTGTCATAGAGATAGGTGGAGTATAATGTCCCTCAGAGAAGAGGGAAGACTAGAAACTCCAAGTTATAGGACAGAAGCACTGTCATGACTTGCTCAAGTTGGCATGTTTCAGACTTGGCATGAATTCTGCCTAATTATGCTTTGTATTTTATAAATATTGTGCACCCAAACAGCCTGAAATAGTGGGACCTGGCAAATCTCTCTCTAGATTTGGTTTTTCATATTTGCACTCAAATAAACCAGCATGTTTCAGATCTTTCTGGATTGGGACTTTGTTTTTACTATTAGAAAGTCTAATATTGTATAACATTTCCAGAGGTTTTGTTTAGTTTGTCTCCAATGCAGAGATGAGCACTATGGATGAGTAGTGGGAAACAATTTAAGAAATGGCTGCAGACCTTGCAACTGAAATTAATTTTGGCTAAATCTAAACAAGGAGGAGGGTTACAGAGGTCAAATGTAGTTATGTAGTATATAAAGAATAGAATGAGCAAATAATTGAAAGGCTTTTGAAAAATATATAAACAGTCTGATAGAAAGACAGACTGGAGAGAGTTTATACAAATAAGCACAAGAAAGTTAAAAGGATAATTAGAGGAGTAAAGAAATAATATTGGATGTCAAGTTGTATGGAATATTTCAATTAAAAACTCTTCAACTATAGCTATAATAGAGACATAGGTTCAAAGGTTAAATTGTCCCATTAAAAACAATGATGGAGGATTGAAGACAGAGCATAAGGAAATGGCAATTTGTTAAATGTTATTTAGCTTCTGTTATTACAGCTGAATGAGAAGATGGAGAACTTCTTGGTAGAAGAATTTTGTTTCTCACAAAGATAGGCCAGCTCCTAATAAAATACAAGTAAAATTGGAGTAAATGAGTCATTTATCTGCAAATAACCATTATCCTGGTGTCATAGACAGAGGTGTAGGAGATTGAGGAAATATAATCTAATTTGTTATAAGTTAGAGAGGTTCAACGCTTTTTGTGTATAACCTGTGTGCAAAGGCTCATATAGCACTAGAGTAGCTCAAATGCCTTTACAATTATTTTCCTCAGCACAGCTCATCCTAGGCTTTTAGAAAGTAAAGTAATAGAAATTACCCAGGTTAGTGGCAGATTATATACCAAGGCACACCAGTCAAATATAGAGGTAGGAACATGCAATAAAAGAGCAGAACAAATCCAAACCTCCACTAAAGAGCAATATGAAAATAAGTGTTGGGAAAACCTAATATTCTTACAAAATATACTGAAATATATTTCCTCAGATCAGATACCAGCACTGCAATCAAATATTAAAGCTCTGAGCTGGAAGACTATCACAGCATATAAATGAATACATTAACCAGCTCAATTTATAAACTGTGAGTAAAATTCAAGTAGAGTATCATATTCAAAAGAACTAGAAATGTTCATATGGCATGATTTTTTAAATTACAGTACAGAACAAAAGCAGTATACACTGTATAATGAGATTAATTAGAATATTTTTACAAGACAAATAGGAATAATATACTACACACAGTGACTATAAAGACAGATGAGTTTTCTGTCATTAAATAAATCTTGAAAACAGAAGTTCAGTACCTTCTATTTCAAAAAATCAGCATTCAGTATTCTCCTAAAGATGGCTGGACATTCAAAAGTGTCTCATATTAAAACAGTTGAGTTTCTGGGAGTTTTGAAATCTGAATATGTTTGAGTGCATCTTTCTCAATACCATTTTTTACAGTGAAGAGTCAGATCTGTGTTGCCTTTGACAGCCCTGTTCTGGCACTTCCACCTTTTATTGCTTACAGGCAAGATTGACTTCATCAGCCTCTTCTCTATGACAGCTAATATCAGCTAAAAGAGTTTTCTTTGGTGAATCCCATATCTTCTTGATGGCTTTGCATCACTGGCAGCTATGAGCTTCCATAGGAGGGAGGAGACTTTAGGATGCAAAATGGAAAGTGGATACCTGGAAAGCTGTCCAGAAACCAATCTTCCCCTAATTACAGTGGTCTAGACAGCTAGAATAGCAGATGCAGCTGTGAATCAAAGAAATAGTAACAGTCTCTGTTACAGACACTATGGGAAAACTTTCCATTAACCAGTCCTGGGCCTTTAGGGGAGCACTATAGGGAAATAGGAAGCTTTTTTGTAATTTGATTTTTCTTTCAGTAAAAGTAAGATGTAGAAGATTCACATTAAGAGTCTCAAGCCTCTTTTTTGACTAAAACTCTTCACACCTCAGATGCAATAGCAATAGATTTATTTCTGCTTCCCACCTCATGGACTATATATCCCTTGCATATTCCTTACCAGCTTTACACAAAATATATGTGTTTCATCATGGGAGTTGATGAATGTAATTTCCTCTTTAAAAATCTCTCAAGTTTGTCACATCAGCTCTGAATATAAGAGCTCAATTGCTATATTGCTATTCAGATGAATTGAGCATATTATGCTATTCCTCTCTTTTGTACAGTAACTACTTCTTAAGCTGATTTACTATCAAATGCCACTACTTTTTAAAGCTTTTACTAATGTGGGCCTTGGTTCTGTTCTTTAATCTCGTTTTGACAGGTATCTCTGCCTTGTGTATCTCCTATTATTTAAATACCATACTGTCATCTCTTTGGAAGATAAATGTCTTTTGCTTTGTTTGCTTCAAATTTAAAGTGGTTCTAAATTATGTCACAATGTATATTTTTATGTCCTCATGATGTTTAAAATGACAAATGTCCCAATAGAATGAGAAGGAAAATAGAAAATTGCTATCATTACCATCATAACAATCATGTTTGGTATTTCAGCATTTCAGATGCAAAGAGAACACATAATCATTAATAACCTGCTATAATTATTTCATCTATGCAAAAAGTTTCTGTATTTTAACAAAATTCTCAATAGGAGCAATATATGCTAAAAGGTACTTCTTGAGACTTAAATCAGATTAATGCACAAATCTGATTTTATCATAAAAAGAGAGGGGGAAAAGCCCTTGATTTATTTTCCTTTTTCTTGCTACATATCTCAAGCCATTACTGCCAACCCATCAAATGAAAACTGCATCTTCTAGAAGCTAAAATTGTGAACACTACAAGTCATGTTGCAGTTGACATGAAAACAACCATTGCTGGCATATCTTGTATTTTTACAGCTGACTATTCTCTCCCTGACATTTTTAGTAAAGTTGAGCAATATCCAGATTCCAGCCTTGATACCAGTCGGCACAGCAACATTCATCTTAAGATGACATCTGTTGAGAATTTTTCAATAACTTAATGGTTATAAAGCATGTGAGGAGGAGGATAATAGAGGGATTATGACATAAAAATGCTAAAGCCCTTGTGGGGGAACTGCTGCACATAAAGTTTTGATTTGGTAATTCAAACTAATGCAGTTTGTAGTCCTCTAGAGAGAGGGCAATAATGGTGCACAATATGCTCTTAAACACTGATGCATAACACATTGTGCTAGAGCCAAAAGGCACTGTACAATATCATTATGGTGCAGAGAGAAGTAGTAACTTTGGGAGCTGCTTTTACAAAGACCTGAATGCACAAGTAACAAACAATGCCATTCCTCTCTTTTCTATACTGCTTAATCTATTCATTTGAGCATCTTAGGAAAACATGGCACATATTGTAAATAGGACAAAGTGATAAAGTTAGAAATAGAAATATTTGTGACATGCAATACATATAGTCTTACCTTCTTTTTCTATTTTTTGAAGATGAATTAGGCAGGATTACAATTTTTATTCTTTGTCTTTAAATATGATGAAATAGTTGGACAAAGCTGGAAAAAAGAAAAAATTAAAGATTTGTCTGTGTGTAATGAATCTAAATTAAGTATTAATGATATTTTTTGGGGATAAAAAGCATATAGAAATTCTTAAAATGGAATAAAGAAATAATATAAAATTTATGAAAATCTAATGCAATGAAAAAATAATATGATTTTTTAATTGTTTTTGCTTATTTTATTGTTGTTGAAATGGTTTTATTTAATTTGCATTGCATGTGATGTTGAATGTAATGTCAAACATAACATTCAAATGAGAATACAGCTTTTTGATTACTTCCGGTTCTGGCACTGTGAATTTAAGAAGACAAAAGCAATATACTTGAATGGTAAATTGTCTGTATTAGGACAAAGCAAAAGAAATAAAAAAGCACCGTATTTGCTGATTTTCTAGAAAATGCATATATAGATGACTTTCTGGTTCATAAGGTCCCTATCAAGGCTGGACAACTGTATCATACTCTTCTTGTAAACATGATGGTATCTTTTTTGGTTTCTCAGTCTGAGTCAAAAGTTTAAGAAAATGGTGTTGGTCCAAAATATTTTTTCTTTTGAGCAGTCCTATAAGATAAGTATTTTTGTGACTTTGCATAAATGGTGATTCACTGGATACTTAACGACAACAATAAATGGTAAAATGACCATCAATAGCATCCCAGTGTGCTTGTCCAATTGGATGGAACTAATCAGCTTCCCAGGGGCCTATCTCCTTCAGCTATCTCTACAGAAGCAGCCCAGACAACTGGCACACCTCATTCTGAGTGACAAAATTTGACAGAAGTTCTTTGTTAAGGACTGAACACTGAAGTTGTGGAGAAGAACCCCAAAAAGCAGCCAAAAAGCAGCCAAAAAGCAGCCAAAAAGCACTCCTTCATGCATGTGTCAAGTGTCATTTCAGGTAGTGGGGTTAAATCTCCCGGCTGGCTGATGCTGCTCCAGGCAGCTGTGTTTTTCCTGTAAGTCTCAGGTCATAACTGGCCTCTCTATGCTGGTGTGCCAGGGAGATGAGGGCACCTAAAAGGAATCAGAGGCTGCTGTCGCTCCCTATTTCACTCATCCCAGTTCCATGGGTCCTCCGCCATAAAGGGAAAACCAGTCTGTCCTCACCAAGGGATCAGGGTCTGAGGTGCTGCCTAATTTTGAGCGTCATATCTAGTACCAGATGCCCTATCTTATGCTGTGGTCTTCCACATCTCTGCTGCACGAAACCTTATTTCTATTCAGTGGGCTCTGGGGCCACAGGAGCCTGTGTAACAGTACATCATTGGCTCATTGTGCTCAAGAGGCTTGTGCTTTATGCACAGGCTTGTGCCAACTGGAAGCTTTGCAAAGGCGCCCAGATCTTCTCACAGAGGGTTATTTATGTGCCATGTGATTGAAGTTAATTTAAATTAATGTCTTCTTGGTATCCCAGTGAATATAGTGGCTGTTGTCCCCTCTTTTGTCACTCAGCTGCACTCTGGTAGTTTTTTCTCACACATTACTGGTGACAGTAGTAAGTTTTTAGGCTTCTTTCTTTTGCAGTTCTTTCCATGTTTCCCAGGAGGAGATTGATCCCAAAGTTTGTTAAGCAAACTGAAGATTTTTTTCTAATTTAAAGTCAACTTGTTTGGTGGGAGGTTCCACTTTCAGCTCAGGTGTCTTTAATCATGCCTCAATGAGTGAGAAGCTAGAAGACAGTGGATACCCAGAAATGAAGACATTGCTTGATAAGGTATCACCCAACAATAGAGCAAGCAGCACTCTGGGGCTCCCAAAATCAGTGTTATAAGGTAGCTCTGTGATTTAAAGAGGCGCTGATTTGGAATAAATTAATTTTGGGTTCATATTTGATGTCTTGAATGTCTCACAAAAATTCTTCCTGTCAGGATCATTGTTGGATTTGGTTCTGCCCATCACAAACAGTGCTCATGTGCTCATGTTTACTTCTTGTCTAGAGCACAGCAGTACTAGCACATTTGTCTGATGATGCACAGATCTTTGTGACTGAGAATCTATGATATTAGAGACTTTGCTCAGTGGTACAGTTCTCCCTTTCTATCTTGAAATGCCTGGAAAGGTGTAGGAATGTAAGTGTTGCAAGTCTGTGGACGCACAGTAGTTCTTCACTCATGCCTGGTCCACATGACTGGTTGAGGTAAGGTTTCATTCCCACTGTTCTCTCTCATTCATGAGGAGAGAATGCCAGGCAACAATGACTCTGATCCTTCTTCTAGGACATTTACAGTGTGCATGCAAACCAGGAGGTGGGTTTGGGAAAATATAGGCACTACTCAAATTATGCAGCAAGAAAAGTAATTTAGCCCCAAAAGAATTGCTTGAATTTTATCATTTTTCTATTTTGCTCAGCCTTCAGATTCTGGGACATCTATTGAGTGTGATATACAAGATTCATATTATCATTGAAAATAAAATGCTGGGATATAAATTACCATTTAAAAAAAAATACTTAGTGATACATCTACCAATTAAAAGACTCAGAATTCTGCTCCATGCTTAATATATAATGAGGGAAATTACATGGAATATATGTAAATCATTTTATGTTTTCTTTATATATAGTATCATAATCCCTCGAATGAGAATTTGCTGCATTGTTCCATTGCCAAAGTGATGTCTACAAATGAGGGCTCAGGGAATTGCTGCAGGCTTTCTGATGAACTGAGCCAGCAAGCCACTGTGGACACAAGCCTGAGTTTTTGAATGAAGAGGATTTACACATGCAAAGATATTTGTCTCTTTTCCCTTTCAGATTTCCAACAAACAGCTCCTTCTTCCATTTACTGGCAATAATTGTAAACAAAATGCAAAACTTAAATGATCTTATGTGCTCCAAGTCTTCTCCATCTTTTTCAGCTATACAATTTGTTCTGTTAAAAGATGAAATTCGTCTTTACAGTCGTCACTGATGAGATAATTAATACAACAACTTGAAATTCATTATTTTAGCCATCTTCCAAACACTTCTAAAAATACTTAAATGCCATTTTGCAGGCAAATTAGTTGTGAAACTATCTGTCTATCAAGGAGACTTTCAGTTAAAAGTTCGTACAAATAAATATATTCTATATGTTATTCTTTTCAAAGAATGTTTGATCTAATAGCTTCTAAAGATGGAATTTTGTTTGATTTCCTAGTTATTTAATACCTAAAAGAACAGTCTGAAAAAGACGAAAGATGTATTAGTTTGCTTATAGCTACTTAGCATTAGAAGACTCAGTATTTTGTATATTACAGAACAAGATTCAGTTTAAAGGATGGCTTTTTGTGTTTTTTTCCTATCAATTTCCTCCTTGATTGAAAATACTAAGTGGCCTTAAAGTGCCAAGGAGTAATAAGAAGTTT
>VWYI01027490.1:243-45512 GCA_013399455.1 Anthoscopus minutus | reverse complement strand
TAACTGTCTCAAAAACCGGGACAACTAGAGAAGCTAAAATAATTGTATTTTAGAGATTCTGTTTTCATTTGTTCTTTTTTGGAGATGGAGATAGAAGAGATCTTGTATGGGGACAGAGTTGTAATTCAGTTATGAAATGCACTTTGTGTTAATGGAGCCCAGCATGGTCTTACATTTGCAGCAGTGTAATGTTACTGCCTTTGTCAGTGTGTCCAGAGTATTAACCTGTATTTTATTGTAGATGTAAAGCCTATTGAAGTTCATCCTGATGGCTTTTTGTAAGTCTGCCTTCTCTGAGAAGCTGATGAAGAGTGTGTTTTCAAGCATAGCTGGCAGTGCTATTCATGTATGGCAAACAGGGAGTCTTTATTTAGAAGAAATCATCTGTATTTAGAAGAAATATATCAATCTGAGGGTCATGTGAACAACCACACTGTTATCCCTTCTCTGAATTAGATATATATGTGTGTGTGTATATATAAAATTATCAAAGCAGAGCCCCTTATGAGTAGGGAATGTATTTGGGAATTTTCAGTACTAATGGTGACAGGATCTGTTGTAGGACTGGTACAAGTTGATCCAAACAATAAATTTTCAAGCGATAATTCATAATAATTGTGGGTAACTAGGAAAAGAAAAGGAACACTTCAGTTTAGATTATGCACGTTACTTTAGTTGGTGTTTTTAGTAAGCTTTATGCAAATAAAATTTTAAGATGTGATTATGGAAACTGGCTTATAATCAAACGGAGTTAAACTGCAAATGAGTGTTGATTTCTGGTTGAAGAAAGTAGGTATGTAAATGTAGCTGATAATTTCAGAACAGGAACAATGCAAAAAGAACTGGGAAAACTAAATAAGTGGCTTAAGTATTCAAGGCTCAAAGGAATAATAGCAATGGAGTATGTTAAGAATTCAGTCCGTAAGGAGAATATCTATACTTCTGCACAAATTGAATTAATATTGTATCCCTTGATAAAGTTACTAATGGTCAACAAAATGTATTTCTACTGTTGCAATGAGTCTAGAATTCAGAAACCAATTTTGTAAAATGTACAGAGTATGTACAGCTTTTAAAAAGGTATTCAGAGTCAGATATTTAAAAAATCATGACCTAAAATGCATTTTTCAATGTCTGTATGCAACAAGTCTGTTTAGCTGTCTTGGATTTTTAGCTCCCTAAAATCCTTAGTTTGTAGCTAAGGAAACTGTTTTGACAAGGCCACTTCTATATGCTTAAGTCCAGAGTGATAGAGCTGACCCTATTAAATGATCATAGTTTTTTGCAGGCTGGTGATTAACAGGCTTTGAACTTTCCTGGCTTTCTTAATCCCTTTTAATCATTTAAACCTATTATTGTTTTGACTTCAATTTCAAAAGCCCTTTAAATCTGTCTTACAATATTAATAGCTGATTAAAGTCCTGATTTTCAACCATATTATCAGTGGGGCGTCTTACCTTATTACACTGAATAATTCAGAAACAACTAGGAAAATATTGGTCAAGGGTGAAAGAAAAAGAAAAATCAGAAAAAATGTACCTAGTCATTTTTATATTTAATGTAGTGATCATATCCATGCATTAAAACAAAAATGCTTTAATTTATTACATAAATAACTGTACTTCTTTTTTCTTTTAGGTTTCATTTTAAGCTAATTCTGTGTTGATATTTAAATCCATCATCTAACTTTCATATTAAGTAATGTGTAAAAAAAATATCTTCTAATATTTTTGAATCCCTTTCACTCAGAAATTCCGAGTTTTTTTTCTGAAAAAGAGAGGTTTGTGTAGGAAGTGATGCAGCCAAATAAGACTCCAGTCATAACAGGGGACAGGAACTGAGTAAAAAGGAAAACACTAAAAATTTGCTCCATGTGTTCTCCAGTATGGTCTTTCATTCTCTCAGCTCTGACATATCTATTCCAATAGCAAGGTTTAAAGTCTGGAACTTTTTTTAAATGTAGTTCCCAGTACCTGTTTGAATTGGAGTTGCAGTTAATATTTTTCCCTAAGCAGATGCTTTTCTTTAGTTAAGTGGTGTAATTCTCTGTACATGCCCTTTCCCAAACCAAACTTGATTCTTTTTCATTGATAACTATGAAGTAATTCATTTCCTGTTAACGTAAATCTATTTTCTCTGAAGTAATTTGTTTTCTACATTCTATAGGAAGTTAAGATAGAAGGATCTTAACCTTCTGTTGCTATTTTTTCAAGTCTCCTTCCCACTACCACTAGTGTGTGCTTTACTCCTACCTACATTTCTTCTTCTGAAGCTGAACACTTTAGCTACAAGTTTTTCTGTTGAAAATGGAAGAAAATGAAGTAATTAGTGAGGCTGACAGCTCACTCTGGGGTCTTTTTGCTAATTTTTGTTTTGATTGTTTGCTTGTTCCTATTTCTGCATTGTAGTAGCTCATTGCTGTCTTGAATGCTTGATGTGAATTCAGGTTGAATTGCAGTTCATAGCGCCTCATTTCTCTCCCAGTTACTCCTGTGCAGGACACCTTTACCCCTGCCCATATTTTTATGCTTTTAATTAAACTATTTGGCTTCACATGTGTTAGTATTTTGAAGTCTTACTGCCTGCTAGAATGCTGTGCTGTCATGACATACATACCTGTGCCAGTCTGCTGTCATCTGTGGATTTCATCGGTAGCTTCTGTACATAACACCAGATCACTCATGAATGTGTGGCATAGTGTTGGGTCTAGCACTGATCCATGTTGAAGCCAATCTGATTAATGCATTCTCTGACAGTTCTAATATTTTCCCAAAGGAATATCTAAAAGGTGTTTTAAGCAGTTTTCTCTTTTGTTGGTATAAGCAGACTCTTGTAAAACTTAGGATTTTTTTCTGGAAGCAAGCTTTCTTTGGGGTTGTATTGCTATCCATCTTTAATCCTTCCAGTCCATCTTTAATCTTTCCATTTTTCAGGGATGGTATTCTGGACTTTTTATATTTGTCAACAAAGCAGTATCTATTCAGTAAGGAATTTTTCTAAAATGGCCTAACCTGTTACAAGATCATCCTTAAGTAACAGTGAATAATGGCGAGCTGTCACTGAACCCGGAAATTAGTGTGGAAAAGGTCTGTGTTTCACGGTCAACTTGAGGCCAAGAAGGAATGTGAAAAGATAAGAAGGACCAGCTGCCCGGTTATAGAATAGGAGAGGCTAAAGATGGGGAGAATCTTTGAGGGAATGGAGAGTGTGGTGCATTTCAGATGGTGAAATGGGGAGACTAAACAACAATGGAATCTACAGGGTAAAAAAAAAAAAGTAAACGTATTAAAACTGGTGGAGTAAAAACAGTACAAGCCAGGCAAGACAGTGAGACTTTCAGAATATGCATCAAAGGTCTTTACTGTTTGGGTTTGTCTTTTTTTTTTAATGGAGGGAGAAAACATATCTTAAATATTTGGACTGAGGTCCTTGTATCTGCCAGTTACAGAAAACTTTAATTTGATTTAGCTGGTTTCATCTGGTCCATGATGAATTGGGTTACTAAATCTACATTCCAGGTATGGTATGGTCTGGGTTGTGGATTCTTTTGTTTTCATCTGGATTTAGAAAATTCCATCTTAGATCTGGTTTAGCAAGCTCAAAGTAATGATCCAAACATGTACAAGTCATGGTACTCACACAGTATTTGTGTACACGGGAAAGATTATTGGGCTAACAGGAGGAGTAAGACTAATTAGATTTAACTGAAATTTCTAAGCAGCTGTAGCCTTGTCAAAAATGCAGAAATACGTCTTTCTTCTTCAGAAGTGCTATTTTACTACTGTAGGAAAAGCAGTTTCCTTACTGCTTTTTGATCTCTGTATAGATCAAGTCAGAAGAAATGGAGTTATCACTTTTGGCAGCATTACTTATTCTGTCTGATAAACTCCAGATGGAAATTGAGAAACAGGCTGACCTTCTGTACCCATCCCCCATAAATCTGATGTGTTAGAAATATTTTGTGAGCTGGGCTTGCTGTGCACATTGGCCTGCAAATGCTCACGAGGGTGCACTGTTGTAGCATGTTCACACATGGCTGTGTTTCTGATCTGAATGATCTCGTGGCATGTGAGAACTGCATAGAAATCAGTCAATATACTCTGAAAAAGGACGTGTCCCAAAGATGACTTGTTCTAGTTTTGACACGATTAATAATTTAAAAAAAAATACTCTGTTTCTTTTTTTTTTAACTAGCGAAAGTAGCCTTAAATCACTTGGAAGTTGAAGTCACATAATTGCTGAATCATTCTTATGCAACCTTCTTTATATTAATCTGAAATACAATAAAACTGTAGGGAAATCCTTAAGATTCCTTAATGATGTCTTTGAAAATTTATGAAGAAATGCTTATGCAGAGTTCTCTCTTAAAAGGTTTCTTCTTTTATTGATGAAGCTTAGCCTAATATAAATAAAATCTACTTGTCTAGTTAATGCAATCAATGGATGTTAGGTGTCTGATGGAGAAATCGCGCTCTGTTCCTTTTTTGGATGACTTTGTGCAAAGTTCAGAGAACACGTTGGAAATCTGCCCTTTCATGTATTGCATTTTTAATCAATCTGGGGAATATTTAAAGCAGTAAGTGCAGCAAAGCATGTTAAATACAATAAGCTTATGGAATGACAAAGCCTAAGTGCATTTAAAGGTGAGCAAGGTTAGTCAGAGCCATATACTGAAGTTGGTATTTATTTGTACATCAATCAAAGCACAGAAATGTCTATGCAGATATATATTTAGGGCTTCCTGGAATGCTTTACTGTCCCAGGTTTGTACCATGGAAATAGTTTAATTATAGGGTTTTTTACTGACTACTTGCATTGTTGGTTAATGCAGAAAAATACTTCAATCTCTAGTTTCTTGTTCTTCACAAGTATTCTTGAAAATAGTGATCAGAATATTACTGTCAGGCATACACATTTTTTCATACATCCTTGTTGATGGTCTGTATTTCATCTTGGCTCTTTTGGCCCAAGCACCACATATATATGCTGATTTTCATTTTGATATCTGTCCAACTTTTGCTTATTTACTTATTGTTTCTATAGAAGGTTTTGCTTAGATTGGTGGATTCATGTCAGAAATTTTGAAAGGTGACTTAATTTTCAAGCTATGAAGATCTGTTGCCAATTTTTAAACCTGTTTGCTCATCACCAGTTTCATTTTGGGCTTTTGGACAGGTGACTTTTGCCATCTTTTGAAGAATTTTTTGATAGAGTAGATCTGAACTCATTATATGTTTGGAGTTTATCAACAGGGCATATTTAGTGCAGGCTGTGTTTTCTTTTTACCTTGGTTAAGGCTTTGTGAAATTGGATGCTGCCTGAAGGAAACTGTGCCTTATGGCTGTTTGCTATATTAAAAATATTACTGTAAAATGCTCACTACTGCCTAAGTATGTGCATTTTTATTCTGTATTAGGAGCTGGGAAATAAAAAATACCAGAGTTGTAGAATTACTGTTTCAGAAGGATCTTTAAAATGCATTGTAGAAGTAGAACTTGGAAGTTCTGGTATGCTTAAAAAATTAAAAACAGGCATGTAATAAAAATGATACATTTCTGCAGAAATAGAAATGGAGATGATAAACTTACAGGTAAATGCTAGGCAAGTCATGTACATGAGGAAGCGAAGAATATACCACCTTTTTTTACTACTGTAACCAAACAGAATGTATTGGTCAGAGTTGTGCTTCTAGCTGTTGGAGTAGATCTCTTCCAAATGGCCTTGGCATTTTATATTTAGGGGTACTTAGAGCAAAATTCCTCAAAACCATCCGACTCCTCAATACCATGTCCTCAGAATGCCTGCAATAATGTTTTAGTCTGGTCTGTTACTTTATTTCCAGGCTTGTGGAGAGGAAAATTTGAGATTTCTATAGTTGTGAATTTATAATTACTTGTGCCTTTGTTTCTTGATGAAGTACAGGCACATGAGATTGCTCAGTTTCCTGGTAAGTGAAATATATAAACATGTCTTCTTATAAGGTCAGAAAGAGTACTGTCTAAAAGAATGATATTGATACTGGAAAAGGTGATGTATAGCACTGTGAAGCTTACCATTTAAACTGTCATTAGAGATGGATGATAGAATTATAATTTCTGTTAGCTCTCCTCTGTAAGCTTTGGTTAGAATAGGGTATGTTGGAGTGACCATGGTACAATATGTAGAGGTTAAACCAAGCTGCTATGGGTTAAGAAACTTCATAAGGAGCTGAATTTGGAGAAGAAGCAGCTCTCAGACCTGGAAAAGTTTTGCCCCGGGTGCAGTGAGGTGTGGGGCTGTCAGAAGCCATCAGCTGTGATGCTCGGGCCGGGTGCGTGCATCAGCGCCGGCAGCTCCGTGCGCCGGGGCAGCTGTGCTCGAAGTGCTGCAGCCCAGCCCTTTGCAGCTTCATGGACGGCTGCCATTCTCTAGGGGCTGTCTGGAACATTGGCTACTCTTCCAGTGGATAAAATGTTTGTGAAGGACAGGTCAAAGGGCTTAAATGTAGGATTTTTGAAAGGTACTGCAGCCTGGTTTGACACTTACCTACAATCAGGCTGTAGACCCTTCTGCATGTTTTTACTTCTAAGCCCCCTTTTTTTAAATAGGACCTCAAGTAGTGCTGAAGAGACTGTTAAGATTTTGAAACCATCACAGTTTGCTACTGGATTGAAAGGAATAATTATTTTGTGTTCTAGGATGTGATGAACTTTGAATTTCAGGGTAGAAAAAATGAAGTTGTGATCACTCCTTTGTTTAGTTCCATAGCATATATGCTTCTCTTCTACTCACTAGTTTAATGGCAGGCAATTAAGTCTATAATACATACGCAGTTTGTTGTTCTGGTTGGTTAGAGGGTTTAGATGTCCTTGTTTTGCTCTTGGTATTGTTAGCTCCTAAATGTTTTTTGAGAAATTCTGACAAATCTAACCTTCATCAGTTAGGAAGATTCAACTGGTGCTTATCAGTCTTGCCTATGAAGCACATGTTGGGAAGATATTATGTAAGCTGCTCACTGTGCTAGTTAGACATTTAAATTTATTAAATAGTTCAGCAGCTGTGTATGAAATATAATATACATCTTAAAGCATAAAGTCTTATAACACTTGGAACTCTGTAAGCATATCCCTTTGTGGGAAGTTTTCTTTGACAACTTGCTATCAAAGTAATGTCTTTAGGGATCAAGGAAGAGTATTTTTAAAAAAACCTGTTGTCATAGTAAAAGAAGGTGGTGGTAGTGGTGAAAAAGATTGTGTAAGCTGAGCCATTCTTCAAACCTTTGGTGTAGCAACTGTGTCCCTCCCAGCCCCTCTGTGGTATGTCATTAACATTAACATAGCAACAAATCACACATCTGTTGAACAACATTCCCTTTATATTACATGATTTCTGTAGTTGTTTATGCTGAGTAAGTAGTGACAGATTTTATTTGTTTGGGTTTTTTTCCCTGTCTTAAATAACTGGGGGGGTTGTAAAATTGTGCTTAAAAAATCATAATAACAAGGATTCTGGAAGCTTTGAAAAGCTCAAAGATAGGTTTTATTTCTCAGCAGAGAAAATTGTATTTAGTTGAAGCTGAAGCAGTCTTACTACTGGTAGAGGAAAAGCACGCAGCTTAATTTTTAGTGAAGAATGTCTGTGACTTTCGGTGGGTATATTTGTTAATGGGCAAAATGGTCTCCATTTGCAAAATGGATTGCATATTAGTGTGTCTGTCTATGACAGATAAATCCTTTGGACAAAGACCTGATTTCATTTTCAGTCAGATTGCAGGCTTCATAAGAAGAGATAGTGTCTTTTCACTTCTGAAAGATGTTCCTTTTAGAATTTCCTGATAACTCCTTGTGTTTTCTCTGATACATGAGCATTTACTATCAGTGAAATGCTTATTAAGACATAACAAATGGAGATATTGGGGAGGTGTAGCAGCATTATGAAGAGACTGGTATTTGACTACACCCTTTTTCATGTAAGAAAAGAGCCTGATACTGTTGATAACAGAAAACATTAAGCTGGAAGTAAATGTAAGATTTTAACAGTAAAAACTGGTGTCTTAAAGATGGATAGGTTGGTAAATTCTGAAGAAAATTGGGCAATTAAAGCAAGAGACCTGAATCTGTGTAGGAAACCCTTCTTACCCTGAATCTAACATGAGCCCTGCACTTGAAAGGAGAACATGGATGAACTGTGCTGTATCCTGATTAGGAGTGTCTACACCAAGGATTTAGCAGCAAAGTGGATAAACGGATTCAAGTCAGCATGATACTGTAGCAAATAACCTGGGGCAGTCTCTGCATTTGTAAAGAATAAAAATCAGTCAGTCAGTGTCTTGTATGTCTGAATGCAGTGGGCACTAGTGAGCTTGAGAAGGTGTCTGGCATCGGTGCTTGTGTTTTAAATGGATGCTGAAAATACGAGTTTCAGAGAGTATCATCAGGAAATGCTGTAAGGAATAGAGAAAGGATATTTTGCCTTTTTGTTATGAACAAAAATAATTTTGCAAGTTTGCTTAAGTGTAGTTGCTGGTGACCAGAATCTTTCCTCAGGAGGAATAATCTATGGTTCTGCAGTTGTCTGGAGCAAGGAACTGAAAATTAGCAAAGGGACAGTGGGAACCTTCTGCATTGTGAGCTATTTGCAGGGTTGTCCAAGGGACACTTGACTTCTAGCTGCTTATATTATGAATGACTCTCTTACAAACCAACCAACCAAAATCCCACCAAATGCAAGAGAAAAAAACCAAACCCACAGTATACAATAGCAATTTATTTTGAAATATCAGAAGATTTTGCTCTGAGGCAGAACAAAAGTGAGGTCACTCCTTAAAGGTTTTCCACAGTGAGTGACAGTGCAGGCTGCAGCATGGCAGGCAGTTGGCTGTCCTGGCAGAGACTGCATTCTTTTTTCCCTCTGATCAGGCAGTGTTGGCAACCTATTCTGTTAAATCAACTATTAGGTTAAGCTAGCAAAGAAAATTTCTTTCTTCCAACCACTTACTTTTACCACAAGTTGCTTGTACGAACTGCAGAGGTTTTCCTAAATAGCCTGTTGTTAAAGTGTATTTTTAAGAATGTTAAAGTGTATTTTTAAGAATTATTTTGGTATTTATTTTAATAGTTTTATTTGGCACAGGGAGAAACAATACAGCCACATTTAGTGTTGTCTGTAATCCTCCCCTTCCTGTTTTGTCAGATTCAAATGGTGAGATTGAGGTATGATATGAAGTGCAGCGATTTTTGGTAGATAGCCAAAGTATCCAATAGACTTTGAAGCCACATTATAAAGCAAAATTTTGTGTGATGTTAAGTTTACTTCGATAAACACATAATAAGTTTTTGGAAATTTTTGTGGCTGTCTTTGCAGTACCTGAGGTATCTGAATTGACAAAGCATAGTTTAATAATTTGAAACTATAAAACTACATTTTTATGGCCATATTCTCATGTAAGTAACTGCTTTGTGTTTTTTCTTTCTTTTTTTCCCCAAGGTATGGACTGAAGCCAAATGACCAAATTTTGGCAGAGGAGAAGCACAAAGAATTGTAAGCTTGCTTGTGATGATATACATGCATGTTACCTATATACTTTTTAATGTGTATACATTTCTTACTGTTAAATACCTGAAACAAAAATGTTGGCTTTTGCTCTTTACTACTGTCTGCTGTAAAATGCAAAGTTTGTCTGAAGACTAATTGTTGCAAAAAGAGATTTTAAAATATTTTTTCATTAATTAATTTATTTTTTTAATTCTTACTAACTACAGTTGGTACTAATGCAATTCAAATACCCCATTTAAATGTTCCTCCTAAATGTCTATGTTCATTTCTGAATTAGATACAGATTTGTAGGATTACTTCCACTTTTCTTGTTTTCAGGGTAGAGATAGTGGGGAATTTTGTCCATTAACATCTGCATGCTTAGATATAAAAACACCCCTTTTTTTCCTTACTATTTTAAACGTTAGGCTCTTGCACGTAACTGTTTCCATTATTACCTTAGCATTATTTTGCATTATTTCTTGATATACCGAAATGACTTAAACAGTTTATCATCATGCGAAGTAACCCTCCTTGCCCCGAAGTATTCCTCGCTAGCTCCGTCGAGGCGGGGGTTCGGAAGGTTCTTCACAACCGAGAAAAGACCAGCAAGGCTGCCTCTCCTCCAGGGTCAAGGAGGTCTTGATTTCTGGCTGGCTTCCCGAGGAGAGAGAGGCTGGGCATCTGTTTCCCGGGCTGTTTCACTCCTCGGGAGAGGGGCGGGGAGACGTAACACAAACCAATGGGGTAACATTTCAGTGGCAGGGAGGGGAGGGGAAGACACGTCACAGCTGCAGGGAGGGGTTACACAGAGACCAGAAATCCGCACTACCCAGAAATCTGCACTACCACAATCATGTAAGATGATGTACCTGTTTCAGATGAATTCACATCTATAGCTGTCAAGTTTTTCCATGTTAAAAGTTTGGATGTTTTTAGTAAGGTCACAGATTTCAAGCAGTAAAAATGTATTCTGGTAACAAGGATTTAATTACTCTGGAAAATAATTTTTTTTCCAAAAGCCTTACTGATTGAATTACTAATCAAATGTCCCATGTTCTTTCCAAGGATGGAAAAAGACATTTAACCTAAGTTAGTACATCATGGTAATGTACCTGTGATATTAAAACTGCTTGAGCTCCAGGCAAAAGACGGGCAACAGCAGTTGCCTCTGATGAGTAGATAAGATTGGTTTTATGCAGAGCACACTCTAATGATACACCACTTATGGACAGCATAGCTATGATTAACCCATTCTGGATACTGTGAGCTAGAAGTGTTAAAAGAACTGGCACACAGAGAGGTTAAACGCAAGGTAAATCACATGCAAGACTGTATTTTGGACAGTACAGATTGTGCTGTGTACACAAGCTTTATTTGTTCAATAGATACTGATTAAACTGAACCTTTTGATGTGAGATATTTCATTTGAAGTAGTTAAGTGAGCTTTCAGCTTTTTATTTTAGGTATACTGCATATTAGTTACTTGCATGTTTGTTGTTGATATGTTCACAGCATAGTTACTTCTCAAATGGAGTGTTGAACTAATTTTATTCAATTAGTTTTCTGTTAAATTTTGATTAATACAGAAAATTCAGTAAAACTCAGGATTTATATGGATCAGCTGCAACAGAAGCTTGGTGTTTTGTGGTACACACTGCTTTAGCTCCTGAGATGATTTATATGTTGTTGGACATAATGAAAGTGGTTGAACATGCTTCTGCCACTGATCTTGTCATCTTGAATGTCACCGGATACTTGACCAGGGAAAAACTCCCGTAGGTCAGTGTCACGTTGTTTTCAGGAGACCTTTGGAACTTTTCTAATGCTGTGTACTCTTCTCCTTGGACCATATGAACACAGCACATTGTTGAACTTCGGAGCCCTTTCAGTCCTTCAAGTTAAATTAGTTGATTTAACTTAGAGATGAGTTGTTAGATACTTAACTAACATTTTCTGATGTTAAAGTAGACTTTCATATTTAAAAGAAATGCCAGTTCTAGGAAATGTGCAAGACAACTTGCTACTTAGGGTAGTTGTTGCTGATGTAGTTATAAGCTTATTCTTAGGTACTGTGCCCTTATAATTAAGGTATTCTCCTGACCCTGTTGTAATGTTTTTAAGTCAAATACAAAGTTAGTCTCTACATGTTACTATTCAGTGCCAAAATCCTCCTACTTAAAACAATTTATCTTTTAGTCTTTGAAATGTCAGAAGCTTTTATATTATCTTCCCTAGTGTAAAGAAGACTTCTTTTGTCATTCTTCATCTAAGATCCATCATGTTGATTTATCTGACTGTCAGATGTCCTTCAGTTTCTCAGAGATACTTCTGTATAGCTGTTGTTCATAAAAATGTAAATTTTGTTCAGTAATGAATTCCTTATCTCCAAACATAACTGAGGCTGCTACCCTGACTTGGCTTGATCCCTTAGTCCTTGAGTCTTAGTTATCTAGAGAGATAAGTACAGCCACTAAGACTGGCGTTCGTTTACAGGCATGGCATCGTGCTTAACTTCTATTTTAAGTGCTAAGGTATGAAAGTTCACCTTTTTTTTTTCTGATTTCAATTCACTTCAACTGTAGCAGCCTTCTGAATTTGTCTTTTCATTTTGTGTGCACTTCTTTTATCTGACAGGAATGAATTAGCACTAAAGCTGTTAAATTTGTGCATATATGCATTCTTTTCAGAATTTAGCTGGAAATATCTACTCCTTCCCTGCCCCAATCAATTTCTGTATGTGCCTCATGAAGCGTTGAGGGTACTGTCCCATGGCTCAATCACGGCTCAGCGTGTTTCCATGTAAAATTAGCAGATACTGCTGATCAGGCCAAGCCATGCCCATGTTGTAGGAAATCAGATGAGCAGAACAGTTGTTTTCAGTGGCGAGTCTGCAGTTCTGCAGTGGGAATAACAAAGGTGAGGGAACAATGGTATCTTCAGTTTGCATTGGTGTTTTAGAAGGGAAGTATGCATTTGTAGCTCAAGGGATGTCCTGCAGATGTTTCCCACCTTCCCTAACCCAACTAATCCCCTTCAACTCTGAGTCCTGCAGAACTTGATAGGGAATCTTAAAACTTAATGAGGTTGGTGAGGCCTTAATGTTGTATATGTTTTTTCTCCTTCTGAGAACAATAAAAAAGTACAAACTATGAGACAAACAGAAATATTTCTCCTGACCCTTTGTATGGTTCTTTTACAAGAGTTGTTTCTACTTTTAATTCTCAGAATTGGACTGAATGGCTTTAACTGAAGGTTATATTAGCCAAGTAATGTCTTGTGCATGCTGTTGCCTAGGTGGATTTTTTTTTTACTATGGTTCCACCAGAAAGTGATTGGTATGGTTTGATTCCATCAAAAGTTTTTTAGGGGAATAAATTTAGGCTAGATGCAGCAAGCCTAAAGATGGGGTGTGATCTAAGTGTCTCGATATTGAAGCAGGAATACTTTAATACAGAGTCCATTTTCACTGTGTAGAGTAAGTGTCAACAGAGGAGTTGGGGTTTCTTTCTACTACTTGCTTGTACTAAATGAGAGGCCGTTAGCCAAATTTTTGTAGCTTGACTAGCTTGTATGAATACAGGTGACTAAAATATAGTCATTGTGAGTTTTAAAAACGTTGTTTGGAATTCAGTACTACCACTGAGTCTGTAAGCAATGCTTCAGAACACTTGTTTTAGTGCAGCTTTGACTGACTGCTGGTTGAACAGTTTTAGAAACTGTTTTGTTTAAGCAGTTTGACTGTGATGGGACACTTTTAAAAGTTAGTTGAAGGAGAGAGTTAGAAATTTGGCATCTGAATTGTGTTTCTGATTTTGTAAGCTTTCTTTTTTCAGAGATCAAGACCATGAAGGAGATAAATATCAGCTTTCTTCAGTCAGTTTTTGATATGTTGGTCAGAAGGGAGAGCAGATGTGTTGCCCTGCTGCGAGTTAGCGGAGAGGAATTTCATTCTTACCTGCACACTCACCATTTTTCATCATGAAACTGAGCAAGGGAGAGAAGAGCTCTTAAATTTCAGGACAGCTGTTTGGATGACTGATGGAGTTTTAATTTACCTGTAAAATCTGGCAGGAGGTGTGTGTGTATCTTTTCTGGTTTTGCTTAGGCAACTTGGATAGAAATTTAAGTGGAAGGGTCAATCTTGAAGTCATAATAGAGATATTTGAGGATTGCAGGGGCCTCTGATACTTGGGAAGGAGTAAAGAGATCTACAGTAGGGATTTAGAAGTAGTCTGAGTATGTTTAAGAGCTAGAGTATGTCAGAGGGATTAGAGCCATGTCACTGGAATGTTGAAGATCGGTTTCCTTGTATTTGGGGACGGGGGGGGAGGCTACCCCGTGTTAGTCACTGTCTGTCACAGTACTTCAGTACAAAAGCTATGAGGCTCGACTGCAAGCACAATTAGAGTGCAGCTGTGTGCCATTGCTGGTTCAGCTCGCGGGGAGAGAGACTTGAATTCCGGGTCCCCGAAGGATGCGGCTGTGCGCGAACGCTGTGGGAGCGGCCGAGTGCGCTGTGCCACTAGAGGGGGCAGCTTCGCTTCGGTCACACTCACACATCCTTCCCTGGGCTGCCTTAAGGAGTTATCCTCTTGGGCTTAAGTCTCCCGAAAATACCTTTGGTTTTTCTCCATCCTCTTTCCCCCTAAAGCTAAACAAGAGAGTAGAAAATTATTTGTGGAAGCAGGGGGAAAAGAGAGCAAAATATCAGAAATATGAAACTTTAAGTCTTTTGTTGGCCTTCTCAAAATATGCTGACAATATAGGTAATTTGTATGGATGAGGTGATCTATGAACTTGTAACAACTGTTGAGTTACTTAATATAATATACCTCACTTGTAATTGCATTTGAGTGGATTAATATATATTATGAAATATGATTTGGCAATGAATTAATGTGGAAAACTGTTACGGCAGTTATAACAGGGTGCCCAGATTAATGAAAAAACTTGCCAGATCCAACTTTTACATGACTTTATTTTAGATTTCTTCCTCATTTTGTTTAGATAAAGTGTCATACTGATCTGTTTTTTGGTGTAGAGTTTTGTCTGAAAACTTCAGTAAAAATCTCTACTGTGCAATTGACTCGCTTTTACAAAATCAACTTTTTTTAGAATTTTTACAGAGGAACTCTTAAACTGCCCTTTTTCATGAATAAGTAGTAATTTAGAATCACTAGTCTCTTGAATTGCCACTTTCTTACAAAGCAAAAAAAATTCTGTTTATATTGACTCTGATTGTTCCATGACTTGCAATGAAGTACTTCTTTAATTAAGCTTCCATTAAGTACTTGGGGGTTCTATAGAGTAAGAATCTTCCTGATGTGCTATGGGTATTTAAGAAACTTGTAAAGGTAAAGAATGAGCTTGATGGTTGGAAGAACTCTGTGCTGATCTGGAATGTTTTCTTAATCCAGTTCCTTGAGTTGTTGGCTCCCTCTGTAGAAACTACTTTAAATTGCAGTTTGATTTCTCTAGAATTGTTTTATCACTTTATATATACACACACACATGAAAGCTTGAGTCAGATGTACAAAAATGATGATTTATGGTTAACTACAGAATTTCTATTCAAGATTACTCCCTCTGTATTTTTTTCCTTCATTTTTGTGCATGTCCATCCTTCATACAATTATTTTGAATTACAGCACCAATGCAAATTAGCAGTACCGAAATTAGCTTATGAAATGATCGGTAACAGGCAGTCTTGCATGAAATTTCTAGAAGTTAAGGTTCTAAGTTATAGCAGAAATACTTTTAACTTTTTTCATGGAGTAGTCTTTACATATGATTAAATTTAAAATAAAAAATTTCAAGTTAGTTTTAGTGTGTAATTTCATTATGTATCCTGCTGTTGGAGATGTTAAATAAGTCATCTGCACAATAGTTGTACAGAGTGGTAAGCAGATTGCATCAGTATTCTAAAACTGTGCTTATGTATCATCACTAGAGTGTTTTAATTGAGCCTCTTGCCTCTGTTCATGTTCCTTTGTGTGTATAGTACACATTAAAGCCCAACTTTGCTATGTAGCTTTGAAGGCTCTATTAGAATAGTCTGTATTGTTAAACAGCTCCTGGAAATCAGTGTCAATTTATTCTTGTGTGACACAGTGCTTATTTGATGTAAAATAGAAGAAAACTTCTGATAATGGCAATGGCTGGCAGTTGAGAATAAGGCTTATGTTCCTCTGGGGAGCCTGTTTTTGTATCCTGGGATGCTTTTCTGAGGCCGTTGTGTGATACAACACTTCCATGGTAGTGGGAAGGAGGAGTGCTGGAGGGGAAAGAGGAGGATGGAAATGAAAGCCAATGGAGAAACCAAAATATTTTATGTGACATATCAGGTATAAAAACAGCTGCTAAAGGATTGCAACTTTATTTGCTTAAAAGTTCCTAGTGTCGGATTCACTGTTCTTCTGTAGTCTTACTTTTAATTGCATATATTAATTTTTATTCTCGTACCTTCAGCAGAGGTTTTCTTGTGTCATCTGCTTTGATTATCACAGCTATATCATAGTGGTACAGAAGAGATATCAAAAGGTCCTTCAAGGGGAAGACGTTTTTGTAATATTCTGAATGGTAATTCCAGCTCAAATGTCATCGCTTACAGGAACTCTTACAGTACTGGTTATTGGGTTAAATTGATCTCTTGTAACAATTTCTTACTTTGACAATTTGTGCAGGAATAGGTGGACTGACATGGACCACCTTTTTGGTTCTTCTGTGTAGTAAGCAAATGAGGCTGGATTACTCTGTTTTGCTTCCTGATAATATTCTTGTCATATTCCTGACAGTGATTGCTGTTCCTCAGTGTGTACTAGACACAGATGCTTTTAAGCAAGGAAATAAAGTTTTTCTCCTTTTGGTTGCCTGTTCCTGAACTAACTGTCCTGCACAGATTGAGTAGAGAGCCCACAGCCCTGAACTGAACTTTGAGACTTGGGAGGCTCAAGTGATCTGAACTCCACTAAAGCACTTTGGCTTGCCTCTCACCCAGTGTTCATAGAAAAGGCTTTGCAGACAGCCCAGGATGCCTGCACCCTTCTGGCCTCCTGGGTGCATTTCCAATAAATGCAGTTTGGGCAGTCAGTAAGACATGATTGTCCAGAAGAAGGAGACTTCCCTCATGACTTCTCTTGTCTCTTTCCTTATTTTTACAGCTCGTTAGAAAATGGTGTTAATGTTTCAACTGCACTGACTCCTGGTGTTGATGAAGTGTGGTGCAAATGCAGTAGTGACAGGACTGTGTGCAATGACAGACATATTTGAAGACTGAGTTTTGAATATGCAGGATGATTTTTTTTTCCATACTGCTGCATATTTCTGTCTCTGTAGTGGTTTCTTTCCAATAGAGAATGGGGTGCACTCTTACAATAAGATGTAGTCTTGTGCTACACAACGTGCAAAATCTTCTTGGATTGCTGCTTTTTAGCTAAGGAGAGTTTCTGCATCTTTATTTCACAGTTTAGAACTGGAAAAGATCCATCTTGAGAGTATTAATTTTTGTGTTCAGAAATGTAGCACTAAACTTGAGATTTTCCTAAAATTTAGAAATTATTAATTGGACCTTCTAATAGCCTAGAAGATACTTTGTCTTAGTGTCTCTTAGAATGTATTAAAGATGGCTGTGGGATGGTTTTGAGCTGTCAGAGTAATTATTTAACTTCAAGCTACAAGTTGCACTGCGAGAACTGCATATTTTGAAACAGAGTGAGAATTTAACATGTGATTTTTATTCTGTTCTCTTACTGTACTTCTTACATGTATTTTGCTCACAGTCCTCTAGGCACAGCACCAGAATCAGAATAAGAGCTAATACCCGTCCAACCATTTTATGGAATTACATTAATTTTATTGCCTTAAGTATACTGTGTGTGAAGGAAAATGTTCAGATAATCTTCTGTTGCAGATGCTGTTTTAATTCCGATTTTGTTCTGATTTTAATGACCTAACATCAAAGCTGTTGGAGGCACTGTTTGAAAGCCCTGGCAAAGGGTGCGGTCAGTGCCTGGTGTGCCACCGGCTGGGGGTGCTTTGAGCAGCTGCCTTGGTGGCATCTCTTTGAAACCTGGTGTAAAATGTCCAAAGCTTTTAACTACTTGAAAGGACTTGACAGTGCACTGTTACCTTTTTACTTAAACACCTCTAAACTTGAGGTGAGGGGGCTAACTGCTTTCACTGAGGCTTTTTAAAACCAGCGGAGGTAAGAAATGTGTATTCCATGTGCCTGCAGTTTGAGCTTCAGATGAGATACACCTGAGCAAGGTGGGGGTTGGTGTGGGGCACAAACATCTTTAATATTCAGATTGCCATGTTGACTGGTTAGGTGAAATTGCAAAATCCATAATAAGAGTGTAATCATCTCTTTCTCTAAACTCAGTTTTGGTTTTGTTCTGGTTTTTAACACGTTAGTGGTATGATTATCTAAAAGCTGGCCAATGCCAAAGAGAATAAAAATATTTATTTTTTAGTTCTTAGTAAATTTTTTTATAATCCTGAGAGTAGATGGAGAATTTAAACTTTCACTAATGCAATTTAATGCAATTTAAACTTTGCATTTTAGTGGGAAATAAATTTGTGTAAAAATCTGTGTAACAGAAGATACACTAACTGAATTTTCAAATGCAGATGCCTTGCATTTGATTTTTAATAGCTCCAGGCTTTTGTGAACTCCTAGGATTTTAAGAATAGGACTTATTTCTTGGTGGCTCTTGTGTTTGCCTGCTCTGTTTAAATCAATAAAGCACATGTACTTATCATGTATTGTTTTTTCATAAGAGACTTAGTCAGAATATAATGTCAACATTTTTCCTAAATAATCAGGTAATGAGCTTTATTGTAGCATAGTCCTGTTGTTCTGACATTTGGGTGCCATGAATAACATGGTATAAATTTTTCTTGTGCTGGAACTTCAATTTTCTCATTTAAAGTCTTTTTTTTAGTGAAACTCTTCAGAATTGACTTTTCTGAGAATTTCCACTGATGCCCTGCTTGTTACCCTATTATCAAAATGGCAGAATCACATCAGATATTCCATTTCCAAAGCAGTTAATGCAGTATCTTTGCTAATTTGGCTCTAGAAGTATCCTCATTTAGAGATGTAAGACCACAAATAAAACATAAAATAAGCAGTATCGTTTGTTAGCAACTGAGAGAATAGATAAGTCTCTATTGCCCATTCAGTCTTTTCTGAGTTAAGCTTAGCCCCAAGAGTACCAATTAGTGCTCAGAATAGTGAAGTTTTCTGTTTTAAAGGTGGTCATCTATCATAGCAGATTAAATGGCTTGTGTGAAAATAATTTAGTAGCTGCCCATTAATTGCCTTTCCTTTCATAAAACTATAGAAAGAGACCTCAGGAGATCATTTTGTTTCAATCCCCCATTTCAGCTAGAGATGTGTCTTTGTTATTCCTGGCAGATATTTGTCTAGCCTCCTCTAAGGATCTTTGGAAATAGTAAGAACTAAGATGTCATGTGGAGACAGTGCAGTCTCACTACATAATTTGTAATGGTGAGCTCCCACTCACCATTCCCACTGAAAAGCTTGCTTGCAGGATGGAACTGAGAGCTATTGCCCATAACAGTGAAGAGGGAGCTGAATGGATTACAGAATGCACAGGAATTGTAAAAAGGAAATGGTTCTAAGCAGAGGAGCCAGGACAGTAGGACAAGGCTGTGTGCAAAGAAAACGTGCACATGTATTTTTGCTAGGGTAAGGTTCTGTGTAACCATGCACCCCTACAGGCAAAAACATAAAGCAGAGTAGCCTGTGGTGTGAGGAAAACACTGAGACTTAAGCCATTTTAGTAGTGTGATAGAAGAAGTCACCTAAAGTTGACCATCTGATTTAATCAGGACATCTGGAAGCCCCTGCTTAGCAGTCTTAAGTATATGTATCTGGTATGGATGTGCAGTTCTGCATATGCAGGGAGAGAAGTTTGTTTGCTTTCCTACAACAGTGAAGACTTGCCAGGAAATATAATCTAATCTACATACTTATATAGCTCAATAATCATTTTATTGTGTAATCACCTCTCAGACATCTAAATTGATTTGTTATTGAAGCTTTGTACCAGATAAGATTGTAATTTTATGGCTTTTTGTCCAAAGCAAACAGGGAATGTAGCTGGTTTTAAATTGCATAGGAAACTTGCTGCACACTCAGAAGCTGTGTGCCTGAACGATGGAGCCATCTGCTTTTTCTGAAGGGGTCTCCTGCCCTGATGCTGTTGTGGCTGTATGATCAGATGACCTTATTTACAAGAAGTGGAAACAGCAACTGACACACACTGCAGCTTCTGTCCCCAAAGCAGTGATCACAGATGGAGTGCAGCTGCTGCAAGGGATTCAGTGGTACCTTCTGGTCACATGAGTCAGCTGGTGCAGCTGCAGATGCCAGTGTCTCTGCTGAGCAGCTGAAACACACAGACATGATACTGGTGAGTGCAGGGGTGTGTGGGAGGTGATAGACATTAGCTCCCTGTGCCAGTTTAGCATCTGAACAACCCTGCACCCAGTATGTCAGTCCTGGCTTGATCTTGTCTCTTTAACTGATGTCACTGGTTCTGGTTGTGAGGGGAGTAACAAGAGAGCTGCAGACAGTGGCAATATAATGGCATTACTTAGTTTCAATTCCTTATTTCTAATATCTGTGTGAAAAACCCTAAATACACATATGTTCTCCTATATTGCTTGTCCTCAATTTAGTTCAGCAAGATATGTGTAGGTCCAGTATTGGACTATCAAAGATAGGAAAGCAGAATCACAATCTTCCACTATATGGGAAAAAAACCTTTGGTAAATTTTTTGGGAAAACTATTAGTGCAAAAATATGTTGGGTGCTTTAAGTTGAAATTGAGTATTTAAACAGACTATGCAACTCCAGCAGTTAACACTGTGGTTTTAAGCTGTAGTGACAAGTTATCTTACAGATTTGGTGAAAACTTCTGAACTAACTGAAAGAACTTTTCTAAAAGTAAGTGATCTCTTGAACTAATGTTTCTAGCAACAGTGCACTCAGCAACACAGCATATTCACCAAAAGTGGTATATCAGTCTGTATGCATCATTGATTAAGCCTACCAATTCTCACCTGTTGACACAGTCCTGAACAGATTTCTTGATTTTAAGAAGAAAGTTTTGGATTAGAATTCCAGCAACAGCTATGGGTTAGAAACAGCAGCTTTGTTAAAGCTTTGCAGTGTGAATATCCCACTTCACAATGAAGAGAAAGTCATTCCATCATAGTTGTCCAAAACATGTGTTAGTGGTTGATAGTTTTTTTGGGAATCCTCCCTAAGCTGTAAAGATCTGCCTGTGTCAGGGTTTGGACACTGAACTACTAAACTTTGTGACTGTTTATTTACTGTCTACTCTGAGTAAAACACCTAGCAAATATCTTTAAAAACAATACTTTCTTTATTTCTGTTGCTCTGGTTATTGCAGTTGGCAATTACTGTACAACAGCCTTTTCCCCCCTTTATTGTGTTATGAGATTTCTTTTGGCTCTGCCACAGGTGCTTAACCTGAGTAAAGGTTACCACTCTGGTACTGAAAATACAGAATACTTGTTTTTCTGAGGAAACAGGACATCAAACAAATTAATAGAAGGGAAAATCTGAAATAAATATGGATAGAAAAACTAGAAGGAGGAACAAGCAGGTGTAAAATATACAGGATACAGTTGTTCAAATATATATATTTTTAGTGGAAATGGCCAGGATTGTCTTTTTGTTTGTGTGTTTAATTTTGCAGTATATACTGAGAAGACACAGAATAATTTTCTGCCTAAAAAACAAGAAGCAGCTGCCTAGTTCAGGTAGAAGTACTTTCAATTTACAGTGAATATATTAGAAGGCTTCAGTATTAGAATAAACTTGAATTACAGATGTTGCAGTATTTACAAGTTGCACAGTCTTACATTTTTTACTTTGTTCAGTATTTTTTCCCCCAGTTATTTGTATGTGCAGTTGCTCTTTTCAAGCTCTTTGCTAGTACTGCATTTCCTACCGAGATATACCTATGTTCTTGGGGTGCTGGCTGCTCAAAAAACCAATTAGAAGTGGAAGTACCCTGCTTACTGTTTTACAGTTGCTTCAGTGGCTTCACACACTAAATGTTATGAGTGATGAATATCTCAAAGGGAGGATATGGCCACTGGATGGTGCTATTGTTATATTTAACTGGCTTTCTGTGATAATGTGGTTGGCATGAAATCTCCACCCCTGTCCCCTCGAAAGATTTTGTGAAGATCTACTGCAACAAAGTCCTATGTATGGAGGTCACAGTACCAGTAGTAAAATAGTTATCCACAACCTGTACCTTCATGAAGGCTGGGCAAAGGTAATTCTGTCTGATGTGATCTGTATTTGAGCTTTGCAGATGAATGTTTAATACAAGTTTGGATGACAGCGTGCCTTTCCTAATACAGTTGTTTGTAGGAAAGATGATGTTTTTGAGGAATGGGATACATTTGAGCCAATCAGCTGTGTGAAATTTGCATATTCATAATACATCTAATTATCTAGAAAGAGATGCTGAGTTACTGAAATTGTCACTTTGAACGGTTTCCTAACGAGGGGACTGTCTTTTAAAACGGCAGGGGTTACATAGTTATCTACCTATTACATTACAAAAAAAAAAGTTTTGACTGTTTTATGCAAATATACTGCATTACCTTGTATAAATGAGAAGGTAAATCAGCTTTTGAAAGCCCTTCATGTTTTTTGAGGGTGGAGAAAATGAATTCTCCTTACAAATTTGCATTTCAAGAAGTAAATAACTACTTGAAAAGGTGTGCTTTCTTTTAAAGATTGCTGTGTGATAAGCTAGAGATTTGAGTGTAAAAGTGACTTCAGAAATTTTTGAAATTCATCTTTGAATATGCTATGAACAATTGAAAATATACTCCAGTTTTCTTACAAGTTGGCTTAAAATTATTATTTTTTTATGCTTCATCTCTCTTTCCCTTCCATTTTCATTCACGTATTTTGATCTGTCTGGAACAATTGGAGTAAATTTTTGTAGGAGGCCTGGGAGAGGAGAGGAAGGGGAAGAAAGTCCCAATAACCTAAGAAAATGATTGCTGTTGTCAGTCCTGACTTCAGAAGAAATTGTGAGATTTGGCAATACACCTTCTTGAGTGCTTGCAGCCTGCCTCTTTCACCAGTTGAGCTATTCTGTGTCTGTCTCCAGTAACTCTTTAGCTCCATGGACAGTATCAGAACCGTGTTTGACAGGGAAGAGAAAATGTGTAGGATGAGAAGTTGCTGAAGGTCTCAGGCACATTAGGGGCTTGATAAAGAATAGCTGCATGTAGGGAAAGAGGGGTGGAACACAGACATTTTTTTCTTGCAGCAGGATCATGCCTGATGGACTTGAACAGCCCATTGGCAATACCCAGTCAACCACAATGCAGGGAATCACAAATCAGTGGGTCCTCCCTTTTCACCAGCCAAGCAGCTGGGCTGGAGGAGGGTGGGGAGTAGAATGAGGGTGAGAAGGTACTGTGAAGGGACTTCAAGAACATGGCAGAGAAGCAAGGCTGTTGGTACAGCAAAAATAGAATATGCATTGTTAAGAAACCAGGCTTCTTTATTGGAAGCAGTTTTACCTTCGGCAGGGATATTAAGAGGCTACTTCTCGGATATGTTCATTACTTGCTGAAATCAGAAGCTGTGTGCTTGCTCCATCTGCACCTGAAAGACCTTAATTTGTTTATGCTACATCTGTCCTGGAGTCCTAATTTTCATTTTATTCTTGAATTCTCTAATATGAGAGTAGCTAGCTTTTTTTTTTCTCCCCTTTTTAAAATTTCATTTTGTTGTTAGACAACCTGTCCCAAAGTCTCTGTTTTAACAGACATAGATTTCAGTCTTTTTTTTCTAGTGAAATTATTACATATGACTTGTGTTAATTTTTCTCCTTTCTGTCTCAACTCATCAACTCTTTTACTGTGTTTACTTGCTGTTGTAAATGTTAGCCCTATCTAGCACAGACATAGTCAATGGCAACTTAAACTTTTGAGGTAACAGTAAGTGTATAGTCATATGAGGTAATGCTATGTATCTTAAATTCTCAAAGAGAAGGCAATTCTCTTCCTAGAGCTCTGATCACGAGCAGGGTTGGGATAAGGCAGGATGGAATTAGACTGTGAGGAGCTTGCTTGAAGTGTTGACAGACTATTTCTGAGAGAAGTCTGGGAAAAACCTCAGAGACTTAGGGACATGGTGCAGTACTTTTGGGTCTAAATGGATATTCTTGGGGCCAGGAGGGGTGAAAGAGAAGATAGAGAGAATCCCTGCTGGAATATGAAGTGCAGGAGTTTGCAGGGAGTTGACCAACATGGAGCTTCATGAGAAAGTTTTTTATGACAGTGATAAGTGGTATTATCTTATACTTGGAGTGTGTGTAGGCTGAGGGTTGTGCTTACTTGAAGAGGTGGATGTTGTAGGTGGTAGAAGTTGAGAAGAGATGCAAAGTATTAGACTAAGTATGTCTAGGACATTATCTAAAAGGATTATGAATAATGGACCTATTCCTCTTGCAGTGAGGGTTGAGAAGAGATATAATTCTAGTTGAAAATCCCCTTTGTTTTGTTTAAATACTTTAATAGAATATGTAACTCTTCCCACTTGATATGAACAAATGGGCAGCTTGATCCTGTATTGGTTTTTTTTGAATTTCCCTTAGCTGAAGTTTTAAAAAATTGCTTAGCATAGAAAAGGACCTAAAATGCTAAAAGTGAAGATCGTGATCAATGATAATCTTATTCCATGTACGAAGTCCTGTAAGATGGATGACTCCTTTTAGTGTGATATATTTTTATTTCTTCATCTCTTGAATACCTGAAGATGATATTTCAGAAAGAAAAAATGGGAAAATGACCTCTGGATTCTTCTTTATGTCCATCTTCCTGGGACAAACTGAGATCATCTGCAAGATCAAATACCTGAATGAATCTCTGTTCTTGTAATTGAAAATCAGAAGTCTTTCTGGATGTTTATTGGACAATGTCATGGTATTAAAGGAATTTGATTAAAGGAATTTTATGATTTCATTGATCATGCTTTATATCACTTTTTTTTGTAGGTCACTATAAAATAATTATACTTGGCAGTGGAGAAAAAACCTGACATTATTCACCTCTAAATTTTTTCAAATTCTTCTTGCTTTACTGTAGGTTCAGAAATGACCAGGCCATACAACAAATGCCAGTAAATTGAATGAAATTTCTGAATCACTGTAGCTAGGTATGTGATTCCTGATGCACCTCAGTTTTTCAGGTTTTTTTTTCTTGACTTTTTGGTCTACATGTGGAAGAGTCATTATGATCTGTTATGTGACTGCTGCTACACTGTTCAGCTTCTGTATGAAATAGTGGAGCAGAATGATCCCTGGTTTGAAGGAATATGAAATCCTAGGTGCATTCCCACATGGACTTCTCATGTTCAGTGTGTCATAGGTCTGCCTCACTTAAATTCTTATTACTAGAGATTCATTTTCTGAGTGTAATGAAGTAACACATCACAAACTCATGTTTTAGTCAGTGTGACTGTGAATATAGATAGGGTGTTCAACATCAAGATGGAATAGTAACATATGTCTTTTTTAAAATTTATTATGTACAGTAGTCATGATAGATTTTGTAAAACAGATATTGTTTGAGAGCATTCAGTTTCATTGGATAAATAAAGACAATTTTTAAAAGATCCTGTCTATCCAAGCCTCACGTTTTTGGGTCCAGTATCTTTGTAGTATAATTTCATGAATCTTGACTGATTATTAGAGGTCCCTGCTCTGGCTTTTTTCCAGTTATCCATTTATTTAAACTTTTCTTTCCCAACTGCAATTTATTTTTTTATTTTTCTTGTTTTCTTTTTTCTTGCTTTTTTCTTTTTTCATTTTTCTTTTTTCTTTTCTTTTTTTTTTTCCAGTCTCTTACGTAAAAGCAGTTAAAACTCAGGGTTACACCTTAGTGCCCTGTCACCTCTTGCATCTTAGGATATTATCCAAATGCTCTATCTTGCAAGAGTAAGAATCCTTAATAGGTGCATTTTATGGAGGGTGAAAACTGGTCTTTTATATTGCTCCTCTGATTTTTTTCTTTTTTTTTGTTATATATCCTGGTTTCTCCTTCATCTGTTCTCCATATGTAAGTTATGTTAAATTTGTAAGCTAGCTTTCATTTGTTACCTTGTTTCACTCTTTCTGAAAGATGGAATTGCTGGAGTTGTCCTGTTTCAGTTGTGCTGTGACTGGTCCTGTCTGGGGGAGCTCTGTCTTTCACTGTGTGGAGACACGCGCACAAGTGAAAGAGGAGGGTGGAAATCTTGGCGTTCCCCCAGGAACAGCTTGCCTCTTCTGCCTTAAAAACTTCAGCGTTAAGGATGTTGTCCCAGACTTGACAACAGTCTTGATAGGGAGAAAATGCAGACTGTTGGAGAGTGGTTTTTAATGTAAAAGAGAAGCTAACCAAGATCAAACTGTTCTGGAAGTTTAAGGCATGCAAACTGATCCAAGATGAAGCATGCTGAAATTGGTAAGCTGGTTGGATGAAGGACTGAAAATCCTGCAAGCAGTATCTTGACAATTAATGAAATTTATTCTTTTTCCTTGTTTAGTCCTTAATAAACTGAGGCAGGAGAGGGCCTATGCAGATGTTAATTTTTTAACATTAAACACCCAAAGATGCAATGAGAGGGAACAGAGTAGGGAAATTTCTCATATTGCGTCATGACTTGTCTCTGAGTACTTGGCGTTATTTAAAACAACTTTGTTGAATTAGATAAACTTTGATCCTAATGAAGAACATTTGATAATTAAGTGCAGACTTCAACTGGTGTTTATCTTGAAGGATTGTTTCAAGTGTTACATGTGTATCTAAACAATCTAAAATTAGTGTATTTAATGTATTTTTATACATTAATATGCAAATGTTAGCCAAGGTGTGTATGTTTACTGCTTTCCAAATTGTGCTTGATGCTTCAATTTCTCTTAGCAGAAAGAAAAGTTCATTTGGACTTGCTTTATCTTTCTGCTCTTTCATCATGCAAATATGGCTTTGGAATGAGGCATTATAGGATTCAAGGTCTTCAAGGATGCAAAGCAGTGTTAGCCTAATAGTTTCTGGTGCTGACAGAGTAGAAGTAATTTGCTCCAAGTTCCCTACCTTGGGGACACACACTCTGCTATAACCATGCCTCCTCTGTGTACTTTGCAGTGGAAAGGTGAGATTATGGCTGGTTTTGGGATATGAGGGGAAGTATAGTGATTGTGTGATGTATAATGCTACCTATAAGTTACTACAGCTCTGGAAATCAGACTTGAAATGCCACTTTTGTTTGTTTGTTTGCTTGTTTAAGTAGACTGTAGGTTATCTAAGTCAGTGTTAATACACAAATGAAGGATGCTTAATTAAGCTGACTCACTGGGATTACATCCTGGGAAGATGAATGGTATGTGTAATCCTAAGAACACAGCAGGGAATTGGCCTTTGAGGAAAAGACCTTTAGCTTATCTGGACAGATTGAACTAATGTGTTGTGTAGGTGCCTTGATATTAGCATCTAATTTGGATTTCCTCTTCTGAATTGAATTTTTCATCCATCCCCACCTATTTCACTTGACTTCCCATTGCGGAGTGATCTACGACCGCATAAACTGAATTCATTTGTACAAAACCAAAAAGATAGAATGTTCCAGGAGCATGCCTTATCTGCCTCAGCTGCTGTGAACTCAGGCTCCGGGAGCAGGCAAGAGTTGGTCTGACAGCTGCCCTGAAATACTTGTGCAATGCATGGCTACTCCTAAAGCCTGCTAATTATCTGGCTCCATCATGGCTCCATGTGTAGGAGCTTGAAATGAGTTTTAGATCTAGGACTCCTTGGGGCAATGCACTACTATCCACAAGCTGTCTGCATGCTTATGTTGGTATGGTTAAACCTTTCAAAATGTGGGGCAGCTGCTGTTGAGCTCATAGCTATTAATGCATTTGAAACTTTTATCTTACTTGAAGAATACATAAGTGAAGACGTGGTGAACAATTCACACTGTTCTCGGGAAAGAATAACCACTAATGTTGCTTTTAAAGAAAAGACAGAAATCAGGACTGGACTGGAATGCATGTACTGGCTGTTAATAGTGCTTGTTAGTTTAGGGATGTTTTCATACAGTTAAGATTTTATAAAAAGTTTGCTCTTCAGGAACTGGATTTGGAGTAATAGTTGGTTATTCTTTTTACAGTTCAAGTTAAGTTCTGCATTTAGGCTTAGCACAAACTTTAATAGAGACTTTAACATCACTGCAGGATTTTTTGGTATAATTTTTATTTTTAATTTCATTTGCAATACTGAGATGTCAGAGTAGTTGCTGCTTGAAAAATCAGTTAAGTAAAACAAAATTCACAGGTATTAAATAGCAATAGAACATAGAAGAAATTGTTGGGAGTAGCAAAAGAATGACACATAATAGTTGTACTACCCAGGTAGTGAGTGAAATAAGTAGCATTGTTTGGGAGTTGCCACCCTCTGACTCTTGACATAAATGAGAGAAAGTGGTTTGAGTTTTGACAGAAGGAGGAGGAAGTTGATAGATGATGCATCTGCTGTCCTCTCTAAGGTTTGTTTTTATTTTCATCTTATTACTTGCTTTGAAGACTGTTAAATCATCTTCAGTTTTCTTAAACTGATATCTGTTTGAGATTGGTTTTGTGACTTTGGTTTTGAGGTTAGACTTGAGCATCTAGACTGAGGCCTGATTCTCTAATGTATAGGATTTGAATTTTTTTTTTTATGACTGTTCCTCAGGCTATAATAGTTTTGGATTTTTTTCTCTGTCTACCAGATCTTGAGTTATCAGTGAATTGGAATTTCTGGTGAGTTCTGTTACTGTGTCACTGGTGAGTTTGAGAGAGAGAGAGAAACTGGTTCTGTTCTTAAACTTCTGGAAAAAGTACAGTGTGTCTCAAATTGTCAATAGACCAGGCATGAAAAAAATGACCTACTTCTGTGGATGAGAGGGGCTGGATAGGACATTTGGATCACTGTGGTGAAGAGCAGCACTTTGACCTTTTATGTGCCAAGTTTCAAAGGTTTGGAGGTAGAGGCTTCTATCTTCTTGTTGATTTGTTTGGGGTTTTGCTCTTAAATTTTATAGCTGAGCATTCTTAACTTGTTTGAATTCCTATCATACTCATGGTGTGGTCCTTGTAAAATTCATTTGTTAGCCTTTCAGAGGAAGGATGTGCATGCTTATTTTAAATTACATGCATCAAATTGATTTGAAATTGGACCATTAGTTACATTGATTTAAAGTGCCAGAAAATTGATCTAAATTTCATAATTTAAGAATGGAACTAGTTTCTCTTAGTTACATGAGGATGATTTATTTAGAGACCAACTGGAGCATGAGTACTTGTATAATAAAGTAGATAATGGAGTGACAGTAGTGCTAGGAAAGAAATAAAAGGGCTATCACAGTTTTTTCAGGGAATAATTTCATTGTAACCTATTAAAAATCAAACATACCTGAATACTTCTGGAGTTCTTGTTAAAATGTGTTTCCATATACCGTCACATTTTTAACAATTGCATTTCTTTCTTTTTTTAGTATTCTTTGAAGATCTGTTGGCAAGCATTATGCCTGTTCAGTAAAATTTTCAAAATAAAAGGCTTTTCCTGTGTAATAAGTGAGAGTGATATGCTGGCATATTATATTCAGAAGATGCTGATTAAGAAAATTAGGAAGTTAAGTCTGCTGGAAAGTTTGAAAACGTGTCAGATACTTAAATTACCCTGAGAAGCAACGGTTAGGGGAGGTGTCTGAAAGTAAAATTTGAGCTCTCTTTTAGTTTCTAAACCATTAAAACTGGTGGTAATATTCTGGGAACACTGTTACTCTTGTGGCTAGTTTGTGAGCCAGCAAATACAGCTAGCCCATGTAAAAATGGACACTGTTTTAAATCAAAGTGAAATTGCACAAACTTGGAGTATAACAAGCAACTTAATAGCAACTTAAATAGCAGATTACAAAGTGTAGGTGACATTGGCAAATATATTATAGAAAATTTTTAACTGCTTGAGGCAGTTGATTCTTTTACCTTGGATTACCTAATGAATTAATGAGTTAATTCCTGTAAGTTGTGACCTCTGATCCACAGAATGCTCTCAAACTTCGAATGCTTTTTTGTACAACTGAATTTGAATTCTTTGTACTGAGCTTTTCTTATTTGTCTTAGATTCTTGCTGCTGCCAAGCACAGACCCAGCTTTGTGAAGGTGCCCATTGTTGCAGGGGGCTCGTGCCATTGTTAGTGCTGTGCCTTCCTGAAGCCTGAGGTTTCCTAGGGCTGGGCTGCCTGGCATCCTCTGTTAATGGTCATGGAAATGTGCAAGGGGAGCCTGAGAACCAGCTATTTCTGCTAAATATTTTCTTAGTGCTGAGGGGTACTGGTGATGCCTGTGCTTTGAATTAACTTCATACCTGTTTCATCATTTTGGTGTTTGATTTTGGCAAAGTCGTGTTTTTGACTAATTCATTCTTCAACAGAAAATTGATTTTGTGTTTGTTTAATGTGAATGAATTTTTCTAAGTGTGCAAAATCTAAATCAGAACATTATGATCGATTGTGGTTATTCCTGTTGTGTTTCACTATAGTCTTAGTACCTTGTAAATGCAGAGAGCTGCCCTAGTGCTAAGCTGCATGAGTAAATAATGTAATTAAATTACCTGTTAGCCTATAAAAATATTTTAGAGGGACCAGTACAGAATTTGAGAGCAGGGGTGGGAAAAAAATGAAGAAGAACCTTACTGTGTTCAGGTTATTGAAGCCAAGTACATTGGCTCAGAGAATTCAGTTGTATGTGTGGGTTGTCAGAAAAGTTATGGCAGGTCTAAACCAGAAACAGTTTTTGAAGAAGATCAAGGTGCACTACTTTTAGTATTTCCAAGCAAAGTTCAACAAACACAATAAAAGAAACTTATAAAAGCAAGTGTAAATGGGAGGCAAAATAGTAGGTATTGAGATAGAGTTTAGTTTCAATAATGAAAAAATGCTGTAATTATTGATTTGTAGTAGGCAAGTAAGTCAGTCATGTTAATGTGTGTGCTTAAATTTGATGTTTGTTTAGATTCTTTGAGAAGATGGCAATTATTTTGATAAAAATACTTTATTTAGATAAAAGTAGTGGTAAGATGTTTTAATTTTGGTAGTGAGTAAAGCAAGCACTGGGAGAGGGGATGGAGAGAACCAGTGATTTTTCTTAAAGCTGTTTGACTCTTCTTTTGTTGTTAACTTAAAAGAAAAAATATTAAGGTCTTACTTCTTAAAGTATTTTTCTAACTTTTATCTGTGAACTTTCCCACTGGCTGTTTCACTTTTCTTGCTTGATATTCATTTAAATATATAATAAAATTATTTAAAACCACCCATATTTCTACTGGTTGCTACATTTGTTAACAGCCAAGAAGGAAAATTACTTAAAGATTTTGTTTATATAGTAAATGCATCTTCTAAAAAATTGCTTTCTAACTTGCATTGTGAGTAGTGCCATTAGTAATGAACATCATAGAGGGACTTGACAATGTATAAATTATTCACTGGTAGATTATTATATCTTTGTTGTTAGCATGCAAGATAATGAACATAATTACTGTGGAAGTGTACTCAGGGGAATGTGCAGTTCTTCCCTCTGTCTAGACTGGAGTTACTATCCAAAGGAGTTTTAAGCAAGGTCTGGTAGCTGAGTTGCTGCTGCTTATTTCTCTCTGCTGCTTTAATAAACAAATATGCTTTGTACACTTTAACCTTAAAGGTGATTTGGGTTTTTTGGGGTGGATTTTGGCTTGCTTTTAAATTTTGAGAGTAATAATAATTACTGTATTAATAATAACTGAACTGTTAATCCTCTTCTCAATCTGGCAAAATTGTGTACTGACTGAAAGGATTTGATATTTCATTGTAGCAACTTTGTAGATGTACCCTCTTCTGCTAGAATGGTCTATTATAGCAAATTAGTATGAACAGTCTAATTGCTTAGGAAATCCAGGGTAAAAGGTTAATCAGCAATTTAACTTTCTTTAAAAGACTTAGCTTGTTATGATTTACGTGTCTTGAAGAACTCTACAGGCATTAGTTTGTATGCTCTCTAATCTGTGAGGATGTCCACCTGATCTTAAGTTAAGCTTTCTTGATAAACCAAGTACTTATATTTTCTGTTTTATATTATGATAACATAAATTATCTGTAATAAGCTATCCTAATTAATGTTGGTAAATCTAGAGCTCTGCTCCAATTACACAGTAATCAATTATACACTAATTGAATTCTACTTAGCTTGATACAGTGCATCATTAATCAGGTTCAGATTTAATACAACAGATTTACTATATTAACCAAAAAATCGGTGCATTCAAGTAGGGGAAATAAAGGAAGTCACCAGGCCAAACAGTGTACATAAATACTTTCTTATCAATAATGTGTTACAGAAGATTTAGTTTTTCCTGAGGGAAGTATAACTGAAACTAGTTCTTAGTGAACAGATTATTGTTACGAGCTGATAATATAATAGATTTAAGCAGATCATGGTGCTTGTTCTGAATGTTATACTTAATTATCTATTACAGGCAGTTGCCTCACTTCTAATGTTATTTAAATGATTAGTTATAAATTAAATGTGTAAATTTTGCTCAGTTTTTTAAAAGCTTTATCCATATATAACACTTCATAGGAGTTTAACCTATCTGCTGCCCTTACCAGTGAGACAGACACGTGTGCAAGGAGCTCTCTGCACGCTCTCTTTTCCCTCTCCTTGTGCAGGGCCTAGGAATGACTGAAATTCGCCACCTAGAGACTCTCTAAAAGTTCGAGTTGTAGGGTGTAGTTTACTAGTCTGAACAGTAAAAGGCCACACAGAGCTAGTATGGTTTCCAAAAGGGCTCCCAGACATTAACCAGACAAAGAGAAAATTCTTCCACACAGAAAAGACAGCCCAGCTAACCAAACAAGGTCTGCAGATGAGATCACTTAAAAACCCCTGTGCCTCTCAGAAATAGTTGAAGGGGAATAAAGGATTGGAACAGGTATTTGATAAGGAGGAATTAAATTATTTGTAGGAATTAAATTCAGTAATAAATGAAGTTAAATTTTCTTGCTCAGAGGACAGTATGGTAAGTTTTCATGTATCTTTTCTGGAGAAAAAAATCAGGATGACAATTAGGTTGGGGAAAATGTTTTGGAAACCATTACTTGAAAACAGGACTAAGAGAACTCATGGATAATGGTTTCTATCCTCAAGCCTGCTGTTAAGGATAACATGCATGTTTGCAAAGAAGAGGATTTGAAAAAATACTTTTTTGTGATTCTACCTGTTCTGGAACAAAAAAAAATAATGACCAGGGCTTATTTTCTTTTGATATATAAGCTCTTGGTTTGTCCATGTTCAAGGTTTCTGCTGATAACATGCATGTATTAAATTCTTCAGTCTGGATGGTTTGCAATAAGGGCTTGGGAATATAGAGATATTTGTCTTCTAAAATCTTAATTTGAGGTTTGTATGTGATGCCTTGATTGTCATTGCCATTGCTGCTGCATTTTCCTGTCCTGTACATTTAAAGCATATTAAAATAATCATATGTTCAGATGAACAGCTGCTTCAGTTCATTTTTTCCAGATTTTCAGGTCAGCCTTTTAGAGCTCACTTTGCACAGACTTGATTTAGCTTAATAATCTTTGCCAGTCAAGTCTGATCTCTCTGTTGTAGGAACTAAAACTGAAAAAGGAGGTAAAAAAAGGTCTTTGAAACTTCTCTGAGTATTGAATACGTCGTGTCTTCAGGATGTATCTTTCTGTGATGATACCTCATATTTTTGTTTTGTGGATGTACTTGTTCTTTCTACAAGCTAAGTTAACAAAAGCATAGTTAATATCAATTCCAGTAACAAGCTGATGATTGTATATAGCACACAAGGGTTTACTTTTGGGAGTATTTTCAGTGTGGATGTGCCTCCTTGTTTTCTCTGAAAGTGATTTGAAGTAATTTGCCTTGTTTTACACTAAAGCTGACCATGCACATTTATAGAGGCAGTTATTGCTTTCTCCACTAAGGTGACAGTAAGCTGTCAGCAGTATGATTGTCTTAAATTCTTTAGTCTTGATAACAAGTGGGTATCTCCATGCCAGTGGTCTTTGACAATATGATCATACACTATTTTATATATAGAACTGTTCAGAGCACAATATAAAATGAAAGGTGATTCTGAAATGACAATATGTCCTTGTGTATAGAGCATCATATCTTGTGGAAGGTGGGATATGTGCATATGAATGAAAAGAGAATACAATGAGAATGAAAATTGTACAGGTTCCTGTACAGCAGAATTGAAGAATCTCCTGGAAGATTGATTACTGATCTTCTGTGTAACTTTTCTAATTTTCACACATGATTCTTCTTTTCCAAGTTTTTGACTTGTGATCTAAATATATACACATATATACAATGTGTTTTATATATATGCACATACATATACTTCTTTCTGATAATAGAGATTTCTCTTTTTTAATATTACTTTTGCTTTTATTATTATTCTTGTATGAGTTAAAAGTAAATAAAGTGGTTTTTGAAGACTGTATTGGTTACCTCTGTATCAACTTCTTATATCTTATTGAAGGATAGCATCTTTCACGATTGTTTAGTTACTAGAATGTAGGCTTTAAATACAACTTGCATTTGGCTCAGTTTTGACAATAGTAGTTAATAATGTATGGTTTTTGTTAAAGCACTGTTGAAAAAATATCTTATTGAGCTATTTGTGGTGTTTTTTTAAAAGATGTTTAAGATTTCACATTCAGTTTAACTGATCACAGATGAAACTGTAAATTAATACCTCATGAGTTTCACTGACTGCAGGGCATTGTTTGTGATTCAAAGCTGCTTTGTTCCTACTCACTAGGAAAAGCAAACAAATTAGAGTTCACCATGATATCAAACCACTTATTAAATCAGAAGACTCTGATTTTGAATTTATTATTTGACTATGACTTTTGTTATAACCTGTTAGAACATATTTTTAAAAACCTAGATTTTTAAGGATTTAAATAAAATATGTTAAATTGGTTTCATTGTTGGTCTTAATTCACCTTGGTTGAAATTTCGTACTTCAAGGATTACATGGCATACCAAGTGAAAAAATGTAAGTTATATTGGTTCAATGTTCTTGTTTTTTGATATGTTTCCATTGTTACTGACTTGTGTATGGTCTTGATACAAATTATGGCTCTGTTGCAGAAAACCTTCAGTCATTCTTACCTAGAGAGAGCATAAATAAGTTTGTTTTTTCCTTTTTTTTAAATTGTATTCTCTAATGTCAGAAAACATTTGTAGGGGGGGCTTTATAATTTCACTATCTTTGCGGAATGAATGAATGAATAAAAGTTAGAGAGGGAAATAGTTTTGCGCCTTTTGAGACATTCTTCCTATGCCACAACTAGGGAGTTTCTGCTAGAAAAAGATTGACTTTGCCTGTGAACAGAGGGGCGTATTCAAGGTTACAGGGGAGTCACCCTCTATCTGTAGGTAGTGACACTATCTTTAAGCTCTCTACTTAATAATGCTCCCTGTGGATCATCTCACAAGGCCACCAAGAACTACATTTGAAAGATGTTTGAATTGGGTGCTATTGCAGTAGTGTGGCAAACACCAGCCAGCCTTGGGCATAAGGGCAAATGTGGCTTTGCAAGCAGTTCAGCTACACTAACATTAGTGTAAGACACCCAAGTATTCTCAATAACAGTGTGCAATGGTGATCAAGGCTGCTTAAAACAGCCAAAGTGGCTCATGTTCTTCTGCTTGATTTTATGTAATAATGTCGTTATGGTCACATCCAGTCACTTCAAAGGCTTAATTAGTATTTGAGACTAGAGGGAAGGACTGTGAAATATAGCAAGCATTACTAAGTATTTGTGTTGAAGAGACATTGTTCAGCTGTCCATATTGTTTCTAGACAATTATTTTCTTCATTAAACTCCATTTTTTTCAATCTTAAGAATTGTTTTGTGAAGAAAATGTTATTATCAAATTAGTGGTAACTGTGGGCAGTTAATTACCAGGTAGTTATGCACAGGTGTTTTGTTTCAGTGGCTTTCTAGAGAAAGAAATTAACTTTCACTGGTGTGTGGCTGGTGAGTTCCTAGGTAGGATTTTCTGTGTGAAGAAGTAGGCCCATGTGAGTCTGGTGAGAGTCCTGCACCTGGGTCAGAGTTACCCTTGCTATCAGTGCAGGCTGGGGCTGAAGGGGCTGAGAACAGCCCTGCCAAAGATACCTTGGGATCATGAGCAGATGGAAAGCTGAACATAAGCCAGCCGTGGTGGGCACACAGCACAGGAAGCCAACAGCATCCTGGGCTGCCTCAAAAGCAGTGTGGCCAGCAGGTTGAGGGAGAGGATTCTGCCCTGATTCTCTGCCCTTGTGAGACCTCACCTGGAGTGCTGCACCCAGTTCTGGGGTCCTTGGCACAGGAAAGACACACCGTGTTGGAAGGGGTCAGGAGAAGGGCATGTCCTTCAATGCATTCAAGGTGAGGTTGGATGGGGCTCTGAGCAACCTGATCTCTAGGTAAAGACATCCCTGCTTATTGCAGGGGGCGTGAACTAGTTGACCTTTAAAGGTTTTCTCTAACCTAAGCTAGTTAGGTTAGACTGTGATTTCACGGTCTGTAATGTATTTCTGTACTTCATAAAGAGAGATTGATTTTTTTCATAGACCTAAGGGTAAAAAGGTAAGTTTCTCCCTCCTTCATTGCAGCCTTCTTGGGAGTGGAGGAAAATTCATTAATGCACATCTCCTATGACAAAATGCTGTCTTTTTAGAAATACTGTTCAGCAAAAGAGCTGGTGGGATTCTGTACAACTTGGTAACTGACCATAAGCTTCTTAAATAAGAGCGTGAAGAGTAACACAGAGTGTCACCAAACATGTCTTGTTAGCGTTGTAGTGGCAAGGGTGCATGCAGACAGGGGAAGTCAAAATGACATTTTTGAGAGGAAAACTCAGGGTTGTCTTATTTGTGTCAAATATTTGTATTTTTCCTTTCAGTCCATGCATTATTGTTCTGCTGTGAAATTAGCCTTTTAAGTGCTGTTTGGAACATTGATTTTTGATGTGACTTACGCAGTACTATCTCCTTGTAGCTTTGCTGTAACTTGTGATGTTCTTTCTTTGTTCTGTTAGATTGGTGTCCCTGTGCCTTGCCCTGGCCTCCCCAGTTCATTGTGTATGCTAATTTCTCCCCCAAAAAGGTGACCCTCTGAGATTGTGCCTATGGAGTGAAGAGATGGACTGAATTGTCATAGGCTGTGGGATGAGTTATTTTTAGCTGCTGGCATTTCAGGCTGGAACACTTCATTCTGTCGTGCTTGTTAATGAGTCATCTGGAGAAAATGGGCTTGCTTTCAGAGAGGGTCTGTAGCAAATAATAATAGGCTAATCTCTGCAGGAAATACTCTGTCAAGTAACTAAAACTTCAGCTAGAAAATGTGCTGAAATGGAGACTAATCTCCCTGTAAGAATAAGCATGCACTCACTATTATTATTATTATTGTGTTATCATGTATATGAAAATCTCAAAAACTGGAAGACTTATGAAGAGCCTGGTAATGGTATAATAGTGAAACATTTTTGAGGAAGAAGGTTAATTGAAAAGAGTCACCTTTTAGAGATAGAGAGGAAAATATAGTTGCTTCCTAATTCAGAACATCATTCAGTTTCTAAAATTTAAGTGTGTTACCTAGTTCTGGAGGAATCTCCTGAAAAGATTCTTAAGTAGAGGAGCACTATAAAAAGCTTGTGCCTTTGAGAGAACTCCAAATTTATTATGTATTATTTTTAAGGATTAACCAGCATCTTTGCTTTTCTCCCTACTGAAGACTAAAGTTTTTTTTTTACTTTTCTGCATGCAATTTGTAGTCTCTCCTTCAACTTCTTCCCTCAAGGTTTGAAGGTTTTGTGTTGATACAGCATGGGAGACTTTGTTTTGGAGATGAAAATATCAGCACTCAAGTAAAAAACAATGTAAGAGTAACTGATCAAAGCTGTTGATCTGGTTACTTTGTTTTTGTGTTACTGGAATTGCAGACTTCGGGAGTGCAGATGGTTCATTTGTTAAAAAAAGCGCCAATATTTAGGGCAAACTGTTAAAAGGCAGGATAAAAAAGACTCCCAAACCCTATTCTATAAGGGAATGATTTAAAGAATAGCTTGAATATCAAGTCTTTTGTTGCCTTTGGTACTTCTAATGCCACTTAATATCTGTACAGTTGTCTTGTTTTGTTTACACATCTTCCTCTTGTAAAGTGGACTACATGTCTGAAGACTCCTTTCTTTTTTTGGTGGCAAAAGCATGTTTCCTTTGCAGCTAATAATTTTTACTCTCCGTTGAATATTTAGCTGTTTGGGTTTCCTCTTGGTTTATAAATGGAGTACTGAGATAAAAAATAATACTTTCTCTTGCCTTGAGATACGGTTTTTTTGCATTATTAGCAGGTTTTGACCCTTCAAAGTATATTGTTTTAATTCATCTTCTCACATTGCTGTGATCGCTCTACAAAATGCTTTAAACCAATCCAATGTACTGATTCTGATATTACCAGTGTGTGCTGCTCCTCATTAACCCACAAGGCTTGAACTGGGCTAGTCAAGATAACTGACATTTTAGAAATTTGGCAAATGTCTGCACTGTGGACAGGAGTGTTGGGGTGAAAGCAGTTGAGAAACCTATAAATATAGCTTGTGTAAGTGTCAGAAACAGTTTGCAGTAGCATGAAAGTTTCTTCCAACTATCAGTTGGAAAACTGTCTTAATGTATATTGAACACAGAGCTATACTGAGAAACAGAGGATAAAGAGAACTAAACAGGAAATATCTCTTGGTATTTACTGATTGTTGTGCTCAAAGCAAGGTTTTCTGCACTCGTTATTTGTTCATGAGGAAAACTACTACAGCTCACTGCATGGTAATAGGAGCTTGGAGTAGATGCATACTGTCTTCTTGGTCTGCTTATATCTCCTGATCTATTTTTAATGTTTGCCTGGTTTAAACAACTGGCTACTAATTTAAAGAATTTAAAATAGCACAGGGGTTGAAGAAAAATAAGTGTTTTAGCAGTGTGGTTGCATTGACATTAACCATTTCTGTTATTGTAATGCAAAAAAATTGGTTTAGATTGTGGTTAACATCTGTCACCATTATCTTGGGCTTCATTTTAATAGAGAATATTACTTTGATTAAATGTTTCTTGATCTGAGTGATGCATGGAAACAATTAGTTTATAATTTGGTTTTAAAACAGCTCTGCAAAACTTTCTAATATCTTACCGGCTCTGAGTCAGAAACCAAACTTTGCACCTAAAGCATTTTTTACAATTTTTATGTATTTACAGAGAAAAGTACAAACTGTAAAATTTTTGTAGTAGAGCATTTCTGTCTACCATATGTGAGTGTGCCTGTGGATTTTTTTTGTGGGGTTTTTTTGGTCAGTTCTATACAGTTTAATATGATTGGTGCTACAGCTTTAGATAATAAAAATTGTAGATATGGTCTAAGATCTCTTGATGGCTAAATACTCTTAATATTAAAATATTCTTGGCAAATACTTTATTAAGTTAAACAAATTTTCACTTTGATGTGTGCTGGAGTAAGTTGATGCTTGTGAAACAGCAGTTTCAATTAGCATTCACTAAAGGTTTATTGACAGTTAACACCTGGTCTGTACTCTGCCAAGTGGGAAGCATCTATTGCAGTCTCTTATATTTGCTGCATAATTAGGATTATGATCTCTAATTTGCTTTTAATTTTGTAAATCTAGTCTTACTTTCAAAACCAGTTAGTGTTACTTTTGTTCCTGCATTTTTCTTGTAGATCAAAGATACTGATGGTAAAAGGATTAAGTTCGCTGCTTTGTAATATGATAAACAACTTGCCCTTTCACTGTTTAATTAGCAAGTAAATTTGGACACAAAAATTTACTGGTAGGTCTCATAAAGCACATATTCTTCCCATGCTACTTCTGAGAAGCAAAGAGAAAATGACACAGTTTTTTTAGAAGTAGTATTCTTGTACAGAAGCTGCCAGATGTATACTGAGAACATCAGGAGCAAGTGTAAATGTAATGCTGCTGAGAAATAACAAAGGAAATGACCTTGTTCCTTAGTGCTCCAGAACAGACTGGTGCATCCAAGGATGAAGAAGGTAAATGCCACATTATTTTCCCTGTCTGCAATGTCTTTTGATTCTTACTGGCTGTGCATTAGAGCAGAGAGCTGTTTTCTGCCTGTGATGTTTTGCAACAAGTATTTTGGTGCAAATCCCTAGATGTATCCACAAAATGTTTGAGTCTTGCCTATTGTTTTGGAAGATCTTCCTTTAAAAAGAGATGGAAGGAAGGCATGCAGTTGTGAATTACTGAACTGACAGAATTTCTTTATTAATAGTGTTCTTGATTATTGCCTTTATATGAAACTTCTTAAATATTTTGAATAGAAATTTAGTAGAGAGAGGAATGTTATAGTAATTTCATAATATATCCAAATTTTAAGGTTTGACAAGGTACTCTGTATATCTATAGTGTACGTATTTGTAGTGTTTAGAGACAGAATCAGAAATGTTATCTTTTAATAATCTAGTGGTATAGAGTGGGGGAATTGTGGGGTTTGTTTGTTTTCATTTTCCTACACCATTGTAGAGTATCAACAGAAAAACTTGCCTTGTGGCTGATACTTCTGAGAGTAATCATATATATTTTTGAGATAATGTGGAACAAGATACCCAGATAATCTGGAATAAGGGGGGGGTCTTTTCAAGAACACTTGCATAAATTTGCCTCTGCTGAACAAAATAAAACAACTTTGAGAAATTTCTTTAAATCATGATCTTAAGAGCTGATGTTTTAACCTTACATTTGAATGACTGTTACTTCTTCCATCTTGTTTCAATATTCTTAAATGCAAACACATGTGGAAAATGTTCTTTTGGCTTTTATCAAACTGACATTTAAGTGCATTTTTTTCAACCTCACTAACATTTGTGGTAAAATATTTCAAAGCTATGAATCTTGCAATTTGCCTATGCATTTTTTTCTTCTTTCATATATTAACATTTGGTACTCATAATCCTAACCTGGTTGGAATTACTGGCTTTTTTCATTTGGTGTTTGTTTGGATGAGGTGATTAGGAAAATACTTCATGTGAAATTCTGGTTTGCAGCAGTAAATGCTTCCATGAAGAGTCACCGTTCTGTGAACTTTAGTAAATAAAGGAGAAAAATATGATGATCTGCTCTATTCAATTCTGGCAGTCCTATTCCTAACAAATTTAGCTTTCTGTTGTGCTAAAAGTCTATGGTGCTACCCTGTCTGGAGTTCTTCCTTCTTAGCTTGCTTCCTTCTTCCCCTTTACTCCCCTATCCATTCCCAAACTCTTTAATTCTGTGCCAAGCTAATAAGAAGAACTAGCTCTGCATAAAGTCAGTCATTGCCAAGCAGCTGTTATGAAGTTTTCTTATGTACCTCTGTGATTGTACCTCATTTCAAAAGGGGATTTTTGCTCTTTCAGGTTCAATTTTAAGTAATAGCAACCAATTATATCTGTATCTCAATCTTAATTCGTTATATCTCAAAGAGTAGGGATGAAATTGTTCATATATGTAACTATCCTTTCTAGGGTTTGAGCTTTGAACGCAGTCATACAATTTAGGTAGAGAAATTAGGTACATTATTTACAGTTAACAAATATGAATTGCTTTTCTTTTTACCCTCAGAATTAGTTCTAAAATATTCTCCCTTCTACTTCTGTTTAAAAATAATACTCTCTGATTTAATTATCATGTTTGAATCTCAAGACTAGACTTTTTTCTTAAATGTAAATTAGATTTTTCTCAGGATGAAATTATGAGGGCTTCAGCTTGCCTGCTAACACTGACCAGGGAGGGTTGTCTTTCAAGAACATGTGCCCCATCTGCCTGGTGGTGTGGCTGCCTGCATTGTTCTGGCACTGGCCCAGGCTGTGATGAAACTGAGAATGTGACAGATGACAGGCTTGTCCAGATGTACGCAGAACTACTTCTGCCATGCCCTGCAAAACAATCAGGGTGCAGGTTTGGCATTATTTCGTTGTTTGTGTTGGTTTATTCCTTGAGGGTTTCCTTAAAGATTGAAATTATATTTGGTGTTGTTCTTGTAGTTTTACTGAGCTTTTAGTACTATTAAAACAGATTGTAAAATATGATTCTCGCTCTTACATACTTTCTTCTTTAATTTATGGAGTGATTTCATAGGCAATTGAACACAGGTTACTTAATTTGAAGATTAAAGTAGATTTTAAAAAAATGCAATTAAAAGGATCAAACATTTGACTGTCAGCGTATTAGTCTGGTTCTCCTCACAGCTGAACATTTAAAGCTATTGCCATGTCTTAATATGACTGCTTCTTGCCAGTAAAAATAAATATCTGGCATAGGTGTCAGAATCACCATTAATTTTGATTTTTTAATTAAAATCTAATTAAAATTTGTCCAGAACCTTAAAAACATACAAAATCCTTTTCTGTAAAAAACTTTTTGTAAAAACTTTTCTACCTCCCTCTCTTAGAGATATCAACAATGTCGGCATCCCCAGCCTCAACATACCTTTAAAGAAAAGGAGTTATAGACTTATGTGCAACTTGCAACCTTTTATTGATTATTTAAGAGATTTCCATGTAGTGGTTTTGAAGATTTTTGTAAAACCAAACAAAATATACAGTCCACTGAAAATACTTATTGTTATACAAAATAACCTGATTTTTGTCTTATACTCAAGCTGTCATTATCTAGTTATCTGGCATTCAAAAGGGCAAAAATTACTTTTCTCTCCTAGCTCTAGCTGCTTTTGGCAGGTGATTTTTTTTATGTGTAGCTCCTGCTGATGTGTGCTATTGAGTACATCTTAGGTAGCAAGCAGATATATCAAAAGATATCCAGGGCAACATACCCTGCTGAAAAACAAGAGAAGATTTTTCTCTATTTCTTGCAGATAAGTAGCTTCTGACACAGGCATCAGGAATGTTTTTTCTGGTGCATTCTCAATGTAAGACTGGTTTTCTGTGGGCATTTTACTCTTCAAAAAAGGTTTTTGTAGTTTAATATAAATTATATCATAAAACTTAACAGCATTGCTTGAATTGCTTTAATTTTCTATAGTGTAGCTCCACTGACTTGTGTTGCCTGCTTTTGGTTATAGGGCATCTTTTATGTGCTTATTTTTCTTGTCAGTTTGATTTTGGAACCATGGTGAGCCATACATGAGTGTATCTGTTGCTGTGTAACAAGAAGACAGTCCCAGCTCCAAAACCCTCAGATTTTGTGTGTAAAGTGACTTAGTAGAGACAGGTATTGATCCATGAGAGGATTGCCAGTTATTAGGCTGGAGTGTAGCCTCGGGAAATCACACAGCCTTGCTGATGACTTTTTTATGACATTATGGTGAAGGATAGTTTGAAGGAAGATTTAAAGTAGTTTTGCTAATAGTCATAGAAAATTCTAGTAACTGGACATTGGATGATATCATGTGTTAGTGAGAGAAAAGCTATTTTTGTTGACAGCTTTGTGCCCAGAGGCTGTTGTAAATCTGAATGTACCGAATGAAGGATGGTATGTTCAGTGCAGAGACACTTTGCAGGGCCTTGAAAATGTAGAGAAATGACTCGTGCTTGCATTGACAGAGAAAGGGCTGTGGGAGAGCTGGGGTGAGAGGCAAGAGCTGGTCAGAGGGGTAGCTGACTCAGATGATCTTTGCAGGTGTCTGAAGGGATTAGATACTACAGTGAGTGCATTTTTCTCTACAGTACAGTAAATCATGCTTTTTAAGAGGTGCTCTGAGAAGGCATAGTGTAAGGTTTACACATAGTTTAGTGGGAGCACACAGAGAAAGTGACTGGTGATACTTGGGTTATGAATGGTCTGAGAGTCAAACAGGGTGGTGAATTTGTCAGCTGTGATATTTACTGGGGGAATTTTTAAAAGCTGTCTCCAGTTTGAAGTAATGGTATGGCATATGTAAGAAGAGTCTGTGCCTTCTAAAAAACCAGTCTCCACCTCCTGTAAAGTAAGGAGGTGTGTTTTGTTAAAAAAAACCAAAAAAACAAAAGTGGCAGATTATATTCTCATTCTTGTTTGTGTTCTTTTTGCAATAGCTTCTTCTACTACCACATTATAATTTTTTTTAATAGCCATTAATTCTGTCAAAAGTGAGACTAGTGAACAGCCTCACCTTTCAGTATCAAGTTCAATTAGGAGTACATTCTCTTTTGAAGAAGGGAAAAAAAGCCACTGACAGAAGTGTTATTGCCTTTACTGTGAATGAGCAGAGCATTAACATATCCTCTTTGGTCAGTGCTAGAGGTGATCAGCAATATCACAGCTGAAAACATATGCTGCTGCAAATGCAAACTTATTTTTGTTAAAATATGCTTTAATGTGGAGGACAAATTCATGGTACTAAAAATAGGGGCCCCTTTATATGGTGCCGATTGTGGGATTTATTATTCTGTTATTTAAGGTAATGATATGCTGCTAGGTCAGGAAAAGGGTCATGGTTTTCAGATACAGAACAGCCTTAGAAATACTCAGAAAAAACAGCAACTACAGAACATGAAGCAAAAATAATATTCCGATGTGCTCATAAGGTTCTAATTTTCTTGAATTATCTTAAGTGTGATAACAGCTTAGGTCTGAAGCACACACAGCAGCTCTGTTCAGCATTCCCAAGCCTTGGAGCAGTTTCTGCAGTTGAACTTCCTTCCCTCAAGGGCAGGGTTTTTTAAGAGCAAGCACCGTGTTTCTGAGGCATGCTGGAATGAGTCCCCTCTTTGCAGGGCAGGCAGGCAGCACACAGTGACAAAGTCTGTGTTCCCATGCTGCCCATGCCATCTGCTGACATTCAGAAAAAAGTCCATCTGACTGTTCATCTTGAGATAAAAAACTATGAGCATTCTGAATTTTGAGGTCTTTCTTGACGTAGTTCAGGCTCTTGAGGATTAAACCAACAGAATTTATATTGTCCTTCTGATGTCATGGAAAATAACCAGAAAAATTTACTTTTCTTGCAGCTGTATGATTATGATATCACTATGTTTTTATATAACAGATATTTAGAGATGTTAAATTCACCATCTTAATTTGAAGAAAAGGAGTTACATGTTTTTATGTTCAGTCTGAATTAGTGTAACCATCATTTGTTTTATTGTATTAAGTAATTGTAAAGTAATTTGTTTAGATTATTTATTAGATTGCATAGCTGTCAGCTTGCAATTATAATGCAGATGGTATTTTATGGCAATTTCCATCTTTTTCTCCCCAAATCCGGCAATGCCTGTTTTCTTCATTTGAGCTGCAAGATAATTATTTAAGAGTGTACTTAGCTAGACATAGAGCTGCTTGCATAGGTGCTCAACCGAAGTATACTGTGTTTACAAGGTTTAAGATGCCATTGAATAATATGGACATGGAAACTTTGTGAAGTTTCTTTAGGTAAAGGAATTAAAATATCAACTTACATGCTTATAGATATACAAGAATACAAAAATAACCATGTGACTTGTGTAGTACATACTTAGGTTGAGTGAAAAGGCAAAATGTCAATTGGATTAAAGAAAAAATGTTGCCAAAATGCTAAATTGGTTCATGATGGTTTGTCTTTGCTTGAAAAACAATTGCTAATAAACCTGTTGGGGT
>VWYI01027484.1:54928-65325 GCA_013399455.1 Anthoscopus minutus | reverse complement strand
ATAACTCTGGGTTAGTTTTGAGCTTTTTTTTTTTTTTTAATCTTAGAAGGTGGAGGAATTGTGTAGTTGTAGCTTAATAATTGCCATGAAACAAAGTTCTTAGCCTAGCTTTAGCCCACCTGCCCCCATCCTCCCCACTATGATATTAACTACCAACCACATATTCAACTAGCTGTTGTACTAACAATATACAAGACCTTAAACTCAAAAATAAAGGGCATTTGTTTAGAACCCTGGAAATTGCTTGTTTAAGGTAGCCAGGAATTGAAAAATCTGATAAAAATTTCTGGTTTAGATGGATAAAAATACTAAACATTCTTTAAAAAGAAACAGTATAAGCTATTTTAAAATCTCTATATTGGATTTTAAACATTAAATTAACTTTATAATGTTTTTAATACTTTAAGTTACCTGAGAAGTCTTTGAGGTTTTTTTTCTTAGCCTAGGCATGCAAAAAGTTTAATTTATCAGAGTTAAGCTTTCCAGAGTTCACACTGATGGTGAGGAAATTAGAATATGAAAGATTATGATAACTCTAAACATCATAGTTAGTGTTAGTGTAGTTCCCCTGAAAAAAAAAATCAAAGAAAAAGGAACTACATAATTTAATAGAAAGGTTACAGCTGTTCTGTAACAGACAACACACCTATAAACAACAGCATGTCAGTGTATTCTAAGTTTATAGAAAAAATGTTGAGTATTAAACTAAAGGACCAACATTAACCTATCAATATCTGCTTAGAGTGTAAGGAGTCTTTTCAACCAAAGCAAAATGTCTAGCCTGAACTTACATTATACTTCTGCACTTATCAGCATAAGAGTTTACTTTTTTAGCCATAACTCAATCAATAAACTGTTTTAAGCCTACATTTACAGTAATCTCTTTAATACAAATTGTATTTCACATAATAAAAGCGTATTTCTACACAGGCATATTTTATAGTAAGATTAAATGGCAGCCTGGTTTTTAAGAACCTTCACAGTTCTTAAATTTTAAATGTTTTCCCTCTCTGTAAAAGTAATCACTGAATAAGTAGATGTCAAATCCCCCAACAATGTCCTGTCCACATTCCCAAAACTCATCCTGTCATCCTGTGCCTGGCATGCCCCCTGTTACTACAGCCTCAAGCCCAAGCCAAAGGCAAAGACACCAGATACATTTTAACAGAACGCAATTCTCCTTGAATTGAGTTTTGGGATCCCAGAGCCAAACACTCCACTCATTCAAGAGCCATGGATAATGCCAGCATGGGAAATTACAGTTGATTTGACTCACAGTCGCCTCAAGAATAAGACCAAGTAAATAGATTTCAGCTTTTTCTCAACAACCCTTCTTCAGATACACTACCATCCCAAAAACAGGATTAGATTTGACTCTCTAGTGGTCTGCAGGAAATAAACCTAAAGAAACTATGAGTTCCAGTAACCTACCTACAACTGCTAGCAATGGAATTAAGACTGCAAGTGCAATTTCTCAGAGGCAAATATCACTCAACTGCCTTCTCTGTAATTTCACGGGGTACTATCCATGCTTCATGACAGAATGATAGCAATGAGTTTTATCATTTAGTATAAAATTGTTAGCCTAACTTCTCAAAAATACACACAGCTGTTTTTACTTCAAATCCTTATACTGTCTTAGACACATCATATATGTTCCAGTAGCATTTTCCAGTTTTACTTCCTAATGACCTCTTGACCAATATAGAAGTTTCATATCAGCCATCAAATGCCACTCCTGATTTAGATTCATCTCAAGAGATGCTACTTACAATGAATATAACTAGCATATAATAGTTACACAAGTACAGATAATGGATAGTGTTTGCACTTCATTACTATAATTTGTGGAAACAACTCATTAATAGGACTTCAAAAAGAAGTGAAAAACTATGTAAAATGCCAAGCATGAACTGCAAGTTACTAATGCAATTCAGATAACAAAAAATGCATTTAGTTTCATCTGCATGTCTACTCCACAGTGTAAATTTGACGCATTAGAGAGAAAAAAAACTACTGGGCAAACAGTTCAGTATTTCCTCTCTCTCACCAGTCCACCCATACAATTATTTTCAGACAAGTACTTTGTACACAAGGGGTTTTCTTTCTGCATACAACTGTTTTGATTATTAACATTAATTTTGCAAAACTTTAATGGCACATCAGCAGATGTTCTTTTCAGAGGATTTCACAACATCCCATCTTAATGGTGAAGCAGAGGAAGAGCCTAATTGTCCTTAATCCTCTATTCAAAATAGGTTAGATGAAATCCTCTTTTGACTGAAGCAAAGAGATTAGTGAGTGTCACCAGGAAAAAGAAACACTATTCCCCCTTACCCTGGCCCGTATCTAGATGAGCTTAATAATTAATGAAGGAAACAGATTCTCCTATTTCAAAAAGGGAAATTAGTTTACAGGGAAGAGCAAAATAAATGGAAAAATGTCTCTATGAAATATCCAAATTCTTAAGCTTCCATGTAAGTAGTAACGACCCCAATGACGTAAATAAGAAGCATACCAAAGCATACTTTCCCAGTATGCCTCGGAAACCAGGAAAGAGCTCATATGAAGATCCTTTTTTCTAATACCAATACACATCTGTAAAATCTCTGCATAATTTTTGACATTGCTAAATGAATAGCACATGATTTAAGGAAGCACATGTGCACCCATCTGCACATGGATGCATATGAATGCAGATGGAGGAAAAGAAAGGGAAATAGGTGGTGTCAGGAGAAGCAATGCAGAACACTTAGATAAAAAAACAAAACAAACAACTCCAAAACACAGTCACTACAGGCTTGTGTTCACATCCAGTTTTCTTCCTGTGACACAGTACTTTTGTTCCCTGGAAGCATTAAAGTACCCTTACAACTCTCTGTGGAAAAGGTGGACAGTACTTTCATCCCTGTCCCAAGAAAAGATGAATGCACATAGAAATTAACATCAGCAAAGATATCTAAGTGACTTGTCAGCCTGTGGTCTTCTGTGATCTTCCAAACAAACTCCACAGCCACTGGCACATCTCCTAAAACAATCCAAGCTAGGCTGCCAGTTTCTTCCTAAAAAGAGTGCATTTTTAATACGCTGTCACAAATACTCAATACTTTCAAAATTAAAATCAAAGTTAAATTGAAAAAAACCCGAATAAAACACTTTTAATGATGCCTCAAAGAGTTTGTGCCACAGGATTCTCAGACTCATTACTGAGAGGGAAGAAAAACAGCTTGTGTACATATGACATAGAATAAGAATCCCTGGTTTGCCTCGTCTACCTGCAGCTGTTGCCATGGTAATTACAGCAGAGAAGATAATAGCATTCCAGTGTCATTTCACTTCACAGCTCAGGATGAACTTCAGCTGAAATGTCCCTCAACAATCATACAAATAAAAACATTACATTATTCTGTGTAATGGTAAGCTATTAGAACAAGCAGAATTATTCTGGAAAAAATATCATCTGTCTAAAAGACTTCTAGGAGGAGAGGCAGGCTATTTTGCTCAAACAACAACAACCAAAAAAACCCAACCAAAAAACAAGCAAAGAAACAAAAACAAAACCAAAAAAAACACCCAGTAAAGTTGAATCCAGTTGCACAACAGGTTCTAAAGCATCTGCTCAGTCTTCCCTGTGACAGTTTTCCCTTGTTTCTGCTCCCTGACTCACCCGCACATGACATGCAGCAGGCACCCCACAGTAAATCCCACTGGAGCACCTCAGAAACCACAATGGATTTCTAGTCACACTTAAAACTAGTTAGATGGACTAAGTTTTATTATGCCCATCTCAACACCACAAACAGTAGCCAGCCATGGTATGTGTGGAATGCTTTACTCGTCAGCCCAGCCACCGTTTTGTAAGTGTTGGGGGTTTAAAAAGCAGACTCATTAGAAAATCCTATTCCATCTTGTCACTTTTCTTGTTTCAACCACTACTGTATGACAGAAGAAAAAATCCAATGAGAAATGGTGATCAGAGATGTTAAGCTATAAATGTGCTATGTGGTACTTTCCATTCCCAAAAATAATTTTCAAAAGGCTTCCTGCTTGCAGAACTGATACTCAGTGGGTGCTTGAGAAAACGCATAAAAGCAGAACAACATTAAACTTTTTTTAATCAAACAACATGCTATCAAGAGACAAAAGCAACTATACAGTTTCTGGATTTTTGATGCTAAAAAAAGATCAAAACTTCTTGATCTATTTTAAGTCACTGAAACAGTTCTACAATTTAAATGCTCCAAAAGCAATGTTTTCTACTATCACAGAACATCTGATGAGTGCAGATGAGTAATATTTTGTAGTCAATAGCAACCAGCATGTAATATGTACACTGACTTCCTGTAAGTTAAGCGCTTTACATACGCAATGTCCTATTTTCACTTGTTTATTCTCAAAAGAAAAAGGAAGTTATGTTTTTCTTGTGTAAATTAGTTAACTGATGGAGTGATAGTGAGGGGAAAAAACAGAGCTCACAGAATTCTCCATGTTTATTGCCCTTCAGCAATAAATATTGATGGGGTGAGGGAGAGTACCTGGGGGCTTTCTGAGCATCAGATAATACTGAACTATCTTCAGAGTACATTACAAACCAGAATGAACACAAGACTCACTACCAGTATGAAAAGCTAAATTTGCATGAGCGACAAATTCTGTCAGCTACATTCAACAGAATTAACTTCTAAGTAAAGCTTTGAAACTTAGCCTTTTTAGAATAACTTGCTGAAAAGTCAGCTGGAAGCACTCTGTAGAAGTATCCACCCCTCAAAAAATAAGAGAAAAAGGCAATTAGGCAAATACCAAAGCAATGGTGCATGAGGAGACAGGAATTCAGAAGTTACTCATGCTGTTTGATACCCTCTGCTGAACCTTTCACAGCAGGAAGAACTGGTACCTGCAGTGAATCCGAGCTGAGAGATAGGAAGCATCTCAAGTTTCAAAAAAAACCATTGTGACACACAGACTTGCACAAGAGATAACAAAAATGGAATACCAGTACCAGGAATAGACACAAACCCTTATGAGCTGCAAGTTACTAATTGTTGACCCATGAATACATTTATAGATCCTACAGAGAGGATTGTTTCTACATTCAATACAGCTAGCAGAAAGTCTGTCATATAAACCTTATACATCTTAAAACAGCTTCAGATTTTGCCAAATTATACCTCCAAACTTAAAAGCAAAACAACACTATGATTCTGCCTTACCTGAATAGGAAGAAAACTTTTTAACAGGAACCTTGACTAAGAAACAGACAGCACCAGTTTAATACTCATCTGCAAGAGTGCAAAGGAGGCTGAATAAATTCAGAGGCAAAAGCAAGAACTAAACACCCTCAAATGAATTAACCAAATTTAGAATAAAAACAATAGGTCATCTGAAACACTTGACAAATGGATTGTCCTTTAAGACATGAATGACAGTAAAGCATCAAGGCTTACAATTTCATCAACTTTCAGGTCAAAGCAGTTATCAACCTCTACTGCATCAAAGTTAGATAAATAAATAAATAAAGTACAATATTAATTTATGTCTACTGAGACTACATACACAAATAAAATGCTTAGGAAATCTAATCAGAAAACTGTTTTAGAATTATAATGCAAATCAAAAGCAACAAAAATCATCTAAGGCAATGACGAAAAGTTACAGACTGGCATGAAACTTAGTTAAGAAATTGCTAAAAATCCCTACCATAACTTTCTAGTTAGGCTAGTCAAATGTCTTCTCAAACTACAATTAAAGTTGACTCAATTCTACAGAAGTGAAAAATAGAGCATCCATTTGTAAATCCAATTTATTCCAGCCGCCCAAAAAAGAGATTTTTCAGAAATACCTGCACAACTAATAGGCCAGCAGTTCTCCTGAGACCAAAACTGTAGTAAATCATTGTTCTGTCTGGAAACACGTCTTACCTGCTACTATCTGCATTTAGAGATACTTACACAGGTAATAAATACTTAAGATCCAGATTTGTAATGTTAAGGTAACAGGAGAACCTGAAAGAGGAGAAGCAGTAAAGTAGCAAGATCTCTAAATATACTACATAATACAGGCAAAACTCTTCAGTAATACAGACCTCTGACCCAGTAGCATTTACTTTACAACCTAAGCCACCAACCTGGGCAGGAGCTCCTAGTGACCAGGGCCAGCTGTCTTACAAGTACACAGTAGACTGTCACCATAGGTTGCAAGATGTTCAGCAACCTTTCAGTGTCCAAACAGACACATGCTGAAGAGCAACATCTTCCCAGACTGCCCAGATATATTGAAATCAACAATATTCAGGAATATCCAAATCCATGTGCAGACACAAATAGCTACATAATATATATGTCCACGTTTTATTAAGGAAAGTGTTTATTTTGTAAAAGATATCACCAGAACCTGTTTAAATATTATTAACCACCTTTTGACTATGATGAAGACAGACTTCAGAAGCCCTACCACCAGCAAATAATAAGTGATCAGAGAAAACTAAAGCAGCTGCATTAGAGGGGCAGAACAGATCACCTAATGTATCATCACAGCATCCCAAGTAATTCAACTACAAAAACAGAAGCTAATCTTGTATGGAGTCAGTTTTAATTGCCTTGTATCTTGTTTTTTCCCCTAAATAGTGTACTGCTTAATATTAACAAGTAACAAGTTTCTCTTGTTACTGAGCAGGTTCTGTATGACACTTACAGGATATCCCATGCTAATTCTGTATTTTCTGGTGGCGCAGCTTCCCTCCCTGGGGTAGCACATATCCTCCGGGGAATCCAAGGAGAAGTCAGAGAAGCATTTTGCCTGATGCAAAAGCAACATCTATAAAAAAGGTTATATTTTTGTAGCATATGTGACAAAAAGTATAGTCCCACCAAGTGATGTTCATATTACACACACAGCCATTATTTCCATTATTTGGGAAATAATAATAATTTTTGGTGTCAAAAGTTATGTAGAAGACATTCATTTTCTATGATTCCATGTAGAAGGAAAGGTATATATTAGGGTGTTTCTATTTTGTTACTTAAAGGTGCCTCTAATATAGCTCATATAAATTCAAAGCAGTAAAATACACAGATTAACCTCAATAGACACAAATAATAAAATTATAATGCTGTTTATCAGCTTGAAAGATCACAAAGGATTTGGAAAACTGAACTTCATGTCAGCTGTGAAACTGCAGTGAAACAAGCACTTTTTCCGTAAAAAAGTTATTTTTCACCTTCAGTCCTGTAAATTGAGTATGGCTGCAGAAATGGTTACAGGAAGCAAGAGGTTAAGTGAAAAGAATCCAAAATTTGTAAGATGATCTAAAGAGGCAGAACAAAAGAATGTAAATTTTAAAATTCAGTAAGATAAAGACAATTCCCTCTGTCCTTCTAAGAGACTACAACATCTCTTGGTAAAGAGATGAAGTACAGTATGACTAGCATGCTGAACATAGATTTTATTCAAACCACACCACTAAACTCTTCAATGCCTCAAAGATATAAAAAGGGCATTCAATTCAGGTAAAACAGCAAATATTTGAAAATGCTAACCAGGAAGCTGGCAGCACCCAGTCATTGCTATTCTTCCACAGGGCTTTGGAAATATGTGCACTGATTTTGCACTGCCTCAGGACAGAAACTGCCCAGTAAAAGAAAAAAGAATAGGAGGGATCTTCCCAATCACAACAAACCCCCTAGTATTTAACTTATGTTTTTATGTCCTACAACAAACAGGACCAAGAAAGAAAAGTAATGACACAGAACTATTAGAAACCATCCTATTAGAAATGTCCATTAGTACATCACAACTGTTTTCCTGAGACCGTACCATAAGAGCTCCCAACTAACCCAGCATCTCCAGATGCATCAGCCAAGGTTCTCAGCATAATCCAGAGACCAACCTTCTCCAGCAAGAACCTGCAGCTGAACAAGTCCAGGGGACTTGCAGAACAAAAAACTCATAGTTCTAAGACCTTGATCATGAAAATTTTTTGTACCAACTTTAACTAAACCCATGCTTGAGCTTTGGAATAAACACAAGATGTACCTATCCACTCCAGCTCTCCCACACAAGAGTCTCTGCCTTGTCTCCCTCATTAAAAGTAATTTGGAAAGGTGGCAAGCACATCTCTATCTGTATCCCTGGCTGGTGCATACAGAGCTTTGGTGAGCAATTCTGGAGTGATGCCCCTGACATGTACATCTGCTACTCATGCAGAACAGTCAGTTTCCAGCTCAGCAGTCAAACTAATACTTTTAATTTTTACTGCTGTAGATGTAAAAAAGCAGCTGAACCATGGAGATGTGAAAAAGACTAGAAAAACCATGCAACACAGACAGAAGTTTGCCAGACCTCAATGGTCTTACTGAAATGAACACAAATTTACTTACAGCACCCTTTCCTAAAAATTACCTTTCTGTGGAAGAAAGGCTTTGAAGTCAAGACACTGAGCAAAAGCAAATTAACAAGAAGAAAAAGGGAAAAATATACAAGGCAGCATGGACCATCCTAGGCAATTACCTATCGGCACACACGCTACAGAAGGCAGTGTGACCTAGGCAATAAGAAGCCTTCTTTACACAGGATATAATAATTTGTTTATCTTTTAGACTGCTGCATTAGTGTCATCAGCAGTGCAGGAGGGTGGTGACAGGCCACAACACAAGAGCTCAAGCCCCTTACTTTCAATATACTGTCTTCTCATGTCATTTTACTGCAGCTGCTCTCAAGGCCACTTCAGTCATATTTGATGCTTAAGCCTACTCTGGAAGGGGTTAGCAACAATGTTATGCAGAAGAGATTTAACAGTGTGCTTGCTCTGTGCAAAATGAACACACCATTTGTACAGGCTCCTGCCAAATGTGAGCACACATGAAGAAATCTTAAACTAAACCAAACAGTTAGATCAGCACTGACAGGTCTCTACACCCAAAGTCATCCTACCTCTTTCCAAACAGACCTCAGTACAATTCACCTGGTTTTTATATTCATAGAGATCCTTGTCTCTCTTATACCTCATTATTACTGTTGCTACACATCATTTAGAATATTCTCTTCCTATTCTTAGGACCAATTTCTAAAGATCCATATAAACATAGCTGCTTTCAATACTCACCTCTCCATTCTCTCCTCATCCCACATATATCCTATTACAAACTGGAAGAAAAGAGTATAATTTCTCATTACTGCTACTTTTCTTTGTTTATATTTCAAAAAGACAGACTTCACCCTGTATTACGTGGGCACAGCTCTTGGCACACACAAAACTAAGTGTACTTACTGTAAGTGAGAAAACTTGAGTGCCCTGACCAAGGCAAAAGTACTTCCTGCATAGGAAGAAAAGCTATTTGTAGTTGAAAATTCGTATTATCTCACCGTGTCATTTCGAAACTTCTTTTATAACCAAAAGCAGAAGTTTGCCATTTCCTGGTATTGGCGGTCCCCATGCCTTGTACTGAACAACCCCACACTTACAGGCATTCTGCTAATCTACTTAAACCATTATCCTGAGCATTTCTTAGGGGTTCCATGGAACCGAAGTCGCACTCACTGACGCACCTCAGCCTACACTTGGCCTCCACTCTAATGCACTGCCGAGTTGCTCTCCCGGGCGATGCGGGTGGGTTTTCTCACGCTGACCAACAAGCCACCTCAGCTCTCTTTCTCCCGAGCACTCTGAAGTCTGGCATGTTTGACTCTTACTATGCACCCCTGCCAAAATTTGGGACCGTTCCGACCAGTCAGTATACTTAAATTGGACAATTCCGTAGCAAAGTCGCCTGACTGTAACAATATAGCTAACAGAAAGGAAAAATCAAACATATTTAAAAAAAAAAAAAAAAAGCTGGAGAGCTAGAGGGTTTATCTGCCCTGCTAACTACGTATCGCAGTACACTGTAAATTACAGCGCTCTGAACTCAGGTCAAGCCGCTGAGGAGCGCAGGGCACCCGGTGCCGCCGCAGCTGCATCCCCGCTCGCACCGGGCATCACGCGCGGCGGCCCCGAGGCTCCCCGGCCGCCGAGCCGGTCACGGGACCGCCCAACTCCCGACCGAGCCCTTCCTGCGAGCCCGGGGCCACGGCGGGAGCTGCCCCCGCGCCCGGGGGCGAGCGGCACCAGCGGTACTCACGTATCGGCTCACGAGGGTCCGCAGGAGGCTACAATCCATGGCGGGCGGGCGGCTCAGGACCGCGCCGCCGTGTGCTCGCCGGTGCCGCCGGGCTCCCTGGTTCGCCTCCTCACTTGCCACATGCAGAGAGCCGCGCTAGCTCCGCCGGACCCGCTGTGACGCCGGCCCGGCGCTCGCCGCCGTCCCCCAGCTAAGCCATGTGCTCGCCGCCGCTGCTGCGGCGCGGCGCCCCGCGGCCCCGCATGCCCCCCGTCGCTGCTGCCGCCGCCGCCACTACAGTCC
>VWYI01027484.1:1764-54568 GCA_013399455.1 Anthoscopus minutus | reverse complement strand
CTGCGGGGCGGGCTGCCAGAAGTGCTGCCGGTGCCCCGCGGGGCCCGGGCTGTGCTGGAGGCTGGCCCCGCGTCCGCTCCGGCCCGGCCGAGGAGCGGCAGCGCTGGGGCGCGGCGCGGCGGGGAGTCCGGCGCGGACAAGTGGGACCGACCCCGATTGTAAAGCGCGGCAGGAACAGGCTAAGAAACCTCCGTGCCGTGGCGAGCCCAAACATCACCGCCCTGCTAAGCCGGCAAACAGTAGAAATTACTTGGTTGTAGGTAAAAGGATAAGCAGAACTCGGCAAAAAATGCGCACGAAAGAGAAGTAGAAGCGTATCATTCCCTTTATATTATTCCCTCTTTTTTTGTTTGGTTTAATTTTCCCTAAATGCTTACCCCTTTAAGGTATTTAGGCCTTTGTTTTCTGCAGCTGTTGTTTTTTCATGCCATTCATACCGAGGAACTCGCTCAAGTTTGCAGGAATCTCGTGCGTAGTCTCCGATTACTGTGTAGAACTTCATATAAAATGAAGGCTCTAAACCAAATTCTTTCTCAAAAATCAATTGAAACGTACTAATTTTATAAAATTCAATCTTTTACTAAAAAGTCGATGGTAACAAAATCAGAATTTTATGCTTAGGAAAATCCATTCCCTTCTTTGGCAGCAATCACATAAGCTGTCCTTTATTGTCTAGTTCATGGCTGAAACAATGAAGTTTTTGCTTATTTTGGTTTGTGTTTTGTCACAATTATGTGACATCATGAGGTTACCATCAAATATTCTACCACAAAGAATGCACAAATTTCTAATACAACGAACACTTAGAAAAAATAGAAATTGAACTATTTGCGATCATTACGTAAATTCTAAGAGAAAGAACATACAACTGTTTTGTTGCAGGTCACCTCTAATGTACATGCATTTTATAAATTCAGCAGTTTTTATTGCTGGTTAGATTGCAAAATGTTTAATGCACACTAAGTGCACTGTGGTCAAGCTAATGTTGCTGTTCAAACTCTAAAGGGACATTGGTCTAAGCCCCAATTTTCATCTTGGTTACAGCTAATCATTTGTATTCGTTTTGCAGCACCTCCCATTTACAGACGTAACGCTTCTGTGACATAGGTTCTGTACTTACATTTTGGTTTCAAGAAATCATCAGTGAAATGGAAAGGTGAAAATAAAAAAAACCCCATGAAACAACAGTAATTTTTCTCAAAATTAGCAATCCTGCATGAGTTATCACAAAACTACTTTATTTTCTGTTTATTTACAAGAACAGTTACATATTAAAATAGTATTATGGGTACATGTCATCAGTCTTCAGGAAACTATTATCAAGAAAAAACTTCAGAAGAATTTCATGCACATAAAGTGACAGTTTCAAAACAAATAGGTTGCAAAGGTGTAACAGGAAGTTGTTTCCATTGCTTTTTAGCACACTTCTCTGTCTAGCTATTCCAATTTCAAAGAACTTATGGAATATTCATATTTTGTAATATTTTTTTCAAGTTATTCCACTTTTATTCAAACAGTACCATTTAATCAATCAATTTAATGACATTGCTCCTTACCTGGGTTTGGAGTGNGCCCCCCCGCCACGGGCACAGGACATGGGGGGACGGGGGTGGATTCAGGAAATCTTGCTGAGAACTCTAGGGCGAGCCGGTAAGTTACACTGGGGGTACTGGGAGGGAACTGGGAGCAATGAGGGGAGACAATGAGTGATACTGGGCGGACGTGGAGAGCGCTGGGAGCCCTGAGGAGCGACAGGGAGTGGCAGTGGCTGACCCTGCGCCCCGCCTTCCCCTGCGCCGCCCCGCGTCCCGGGCAGCCGGGAGCGGCCGCCGCGCCCTTCCGGGGCGGAGNCTTGGTTGTAGGTAAAAGGATAAGCAGAACTCGGCAAAAAATGCGCACGAAAGAGAAGTAGAAGCGTATCATTCCCTTTATATTATTCCCTCTTTTTTTGTTTGGTTTAATTTTCCCTAAATGCTTACCCCTTTAAGGTATTTAGGCCTTTGTTTTCTGCAGCTGTTGTTTTTTCATGCCATTCATACCGAGGAACTCGCTCAAGTTTGCAGGAATCTCGTGCGTAGTCTCCGATTACTGTGTAGAACTTCATATAAAATGAAGGCTCTAAACCAAATTCTTTCTCAAAAATCAATTGAAACGTACTAATTTTATAAAATTCAATCTTTTACTAAAAAGTCGATGGTAACAAAATCAGAATTTTATGCTTAGGAAAATCCATTCCCTTCTTTGGCAGCAATCACATAAGCTGTCCTTTATTGTCTAGTTCATGGCTGAAACAATGAAGTTTTTGCTTATTTTGGTTTGTGTTTTGTCACAATTATGTGACATCATGAGGTTACCATCAAATATTCTACCACAAAGAATGCACAAATTTCTAATACAACGAACACTTAGAAAAAATAGAAATTGAACTATTTGCGATCATTACGTAAATTCTAAGAGAAAGAACATACAACTGTTTTGTTGCAGGTCACCTCTAATGTACATGCATTTTATAAATTCAGCAGTTTTTATTGCTGGTTAGATTGCAAAATGTTTAATGCACACTAAGTGCACTGTGGTCAAGCTAATGTTGCTGTTCAAACTCTAAAGGGACATTGGTCTAAACCCCAATTTTCATCTTGGTTACAGCTAATCATTTGTATTCGTTTTGCAGCACCTCCCATTTACAGACATAACGCTTCTGTGACATAGGTTCTGTACTTATATTTTGGTTTCAAGAAATCAGTGAAATGGAAAGGTGAAAATAAAAAAAACCCCATGAAACAACAGTAATTTTTCTCAAAATTAGCAATCCTGCATGAGTTATCACAAAACTACTTTATTTTCTGTTTATTTACAAGAACAGTTACATATTAAAATAGTATTATGGGTACATGTCATCAGTCTTCAGGAAACTAATCTATTATCAAGAAAAAACTTCAGAAGAATTTCATGCACATAAAGTGACAGTTTCAAAACAAATAGGTTGCAAAGGTGTAACAGGAAGTTGTTTCCATTGCTTTTTAGCACACTTCTCTGTCTAGCTATTCCAATTTCAAAGAACTTATGGAATATTCATATTTTGTAATATTTTTTTCAAGTTATTCCACTTTTATTCAAACAGTACCATTTAGTCAATCAATTTAATGACATTGCTCCTTACCTGGGTTTGGAGTGAAAGCAAATTTTCAAATTATGCAGAAATTTGCTATCTAAAGTTTTCTTTTAATGCTTTCAGTAATTTCTTTCATCCAGATGCCACAATATGTTTTTTCACTTTGTTAAGTGTCCCTGTGTGCGATGCCCACGTTACTTGGTGCACCTCACGAAGCACCTCTGAAGGGAAGGAGGTTCACCTGCTGAGCTGGGAACAGTTAACAACAGTTCAGTTCTGAGCATGACCATCATAGAGATATTTCTGAATTCCTTGCTGTCTCCTCAGCTTAGGTAACCAAGGTGGGGCTGCAAGAAGATTTTGCCTCAGATCCAGAGCCTGGAGGCCACTCAGGTGTAGGTTGGCTGCATTCTCTGAGGTGAGAAGGGGACCAGAGCTCCTGTCCTCGCTGACTCTTTCAGTCCAGGGCAGAGGACACACGCGTGCTCAGATACAGCCATTTCCAGGCTACTGCTCAAGCAAAGCTGAGCCATTTTTCTGCCCTTCCCTACACTTCCAGGAAAAAGAGAGAAAATGAGCATAGCTGGGTTCTGGACACACACTGAGGTGAAATCCCAGCCTACATTAGCCCTTTGTGCCCATATTTCCACATAGAGAGTGCCTAAATGTGCATCCCAGAAGAGAGCACTGGTAGGACACTGAAAGCGCGGGACTGTGCCGACTGAGCCGTGTCTGTGCAGGCAGCATGCACAGCACATGCACTTGACTTTTGAAGTGACAAGCTTCTCCAGGGTCAGTGTACAACTGAGGTCACACTTTTAGACTTAGGTACACCAAATCTGCCTAAGTCAGGCTTAAGGTGCCTGAGTCCTTTATTGGATCTATCCTAAAGTGACCTGCTAAAGGTCACGTTGTGACTTAGCAGTCAAGCCAAATGAGGAGCCTTGATCTTATTGGTCATGGATCTGTTCTGCCTATTATGCAATGTTTCATTTTAAGCAATTTATTAAACTAATCATCTTTGAATATGCCATCACATTTATTTTACTCCTCATTTCTCATTTTAAAAATTCCCAAAAATTACCTGTATGCTGTATTTTCTAAATTTGTCTCTTTTCTGACTGCAGATTTGACCTCCTGTTCTACTGCTCTTTCTTTCTCCTTCCTATTCTGATTAATTCCTTGTGATCCATTACTAGCCTTTCAGGATACTCCTATCTGCCCAGCTGAATTACTACATTCTCTAGATCATAATACTTACCACAGAATCTCACACACCTTCTGATTTACTTACTGTGTCAGTACAGCTCTGCTGGAAACACGTCACGCTTGTTGTTTAAATAGCGTTAGAAATCAAGGTGAATATGTTAGTGTGCAAAAGATTTACTTTTCATTTGTACAGCTGTATTTTCTGTTACTTTGCAACCCTTATTAAGTTACTCCATTTCATAATTGCAGTGGAAATGTTGAGACTGGTCCAAGGGCAGCAGTTCACTACACGCTGGATTCTCTTCTTGAGGCAGTAATAAATATTTTGTGATTTAGTCCACCTTGATTTTGGAAGGTGGGAGGGCAGAATTTAAAGTTGGGATCTAATGAAGCACCACAGTTCTCACAGGCATGCTGGTGATACAGTATAATGGACAACATGGTAGATGTCAGAGGATTTTTGTTCTAGATTTTAGTTTGACATCTGTTTAGGTTCCTGCTTCCTATTATGTTAGTGACTATTTTTCTCTAGTAGTTCTGGGCAAAGTTACTAAATACTTATTGAAAAAACTGTATATAGGTGATAAGAGTTGACTTGGGTGTGTGTGAGAATAGAGTGAGGAATGGGAAATGGCAGTGATTGAAAAGCTGTTAATTGCATGCAGCTTATCTGCTTGAAAAATTGATATGTGCTTTGAGTGAAATTGTTTATCCTGTAGTGTTCCTGGATTTTGTTCCTGGATTTTCCCCTATAAATGTATCACTTCTCAACTGTGTATCTCCATCTGTTATAGTTCTGAAAGTTGATGAAAAGAACAACTTCTCATTCTTGAGTCACCATATATTAAAACTAGTTAATTTGTACTAATAAAAGAAATTATTCCCTCACTGAACAGATGTTTCTGCTTTGATCTACTGGAATACTATTTTCTCAGATCCTTCTGAATATTGTTTGTGAATAGAGATACCAACAATAATTCTGAGATATGCTTTATGTTAAAAACATTTCACTGCCTGGAGTTTGTGACAGATGTACTTCATTTGAAGAAGAATATAATTAACAGTTACTGTGGTACTCTGACAACTTACCTGGCCAGGACAGGTGACAAATAGAAGGTGAAGATAAAGCAAATAAAATAACCAGCATCAAACTGCTCTGATGATGATTTTAGTAGAAGTAGAGTAGCCCAAAGTACAGAGGGAGACTCAGAAAAGGACTGGATATTGAAGATCACTTCACTCTTGCTTGACTTTCTTTGTCTAGATCTGTTGTGGTTTTTTTCCAGAAAACATGTATATGGAAAAGAGACACATTTCTGACTCTTTGACCTATCTGTTTCTAATCTCTGGCAATAATGCATAACTTCTCTTATAGTCAAAAGCTAAATGCACTGTCATTATGGCAACATATAACTCCCACATCCTTGCTAACAAAGGTGACCTTTGTTAAATAGTTTCTTAACAAAATCCTCTAAAAGAACAGAGTATGGCTTCTAAACGCATGCAATCAAACAAACACACATCAGTTAAAATAATTTGGCTGCCATCTCCTGCCAGTTCAGGCAGTCAACTGTAATTACAACCAAGATTTGTTCATCTGCTTTACCTGATGCAAGAGATCCAGTCCCTGGCTGCTGCAGAGTAATCCTCTTCATCAGGAAGGGCACAGGAGTCAGGAAGGTCTTGCTAGTGACACAGAACAATCACATGGACCATTTGGAAGACTTGCCTCGTCACTGTGAAACAGTGTATGAATTCCTCATTAAGAGGAAGCCCAGCTTCCACCAGAGGAAGCTTCTCCTGGGATGAAATGCTGTTGGCTGCTATGGTTACTAATGTGATTTTTCCATTTACTTCCTTATTCACTCACCTGCTTTCTCGTTCTAGCACCACACACAAGTACCTCCAGAGATGCTTGTTGTTGGAATAGTGACAAACCTCATTAGCAGCAGCCATGCACAATCAAAGAGAAAAAAGATAAAAATGATCAGCAAATAAACAGAAGAAAGTGTGGGAATCTGTGGATATTGTGAATAATACTCTGTCCTTGCTGCTTTATGAACTTTGTGTTCTCTTCACTTTGGATTTGCATTAATGTTAGTCTTGCCTTATGTCTCTATTTTACACCTCAGTGCTTCGATCTGGCAGAGAAGTCCCCACAGTCAGACTCCTGTGACTGTAGAGCTGAGTGCAGCATCAGGATTTAGATAAGCAAAATACTGTGGTTTATTTTTGGTCTCTTAAAGGGACAAGTCCATTATTTTGCTATTTTATTTTGGTAGCGCTTCACAAGTCTTGTTCCCACCTTTACATACATTTTACTCACCTTTTACACATTTCTGATCAGACAGTCTAACAGTGTGGTAGTTCTATATTATGAAAATATCAAATTCCAAATAAATTGCATGTCTTGAGGCTAGTTTCCCCCCACCAAGTACCAAGAAAAAAGAGATAACTTTTTTAAAAGTGTGAAAGTTCCTGTTGTATTCCATGGTAATAACCAGATGGACTAGTTAGTACAAGTATTTATCATAATGCACTTCCAGGTTAGGAAATAATTTTTGACAATACCTTATAGCCATAAAAGCAAGCAGCTGATCCTCCAAAAGGGTAGTAAATAATAGAATATCACTTTCTGGCTACTTTAATGTCATCTGTAAAATTACTTTTGTTTTGATGTAGCATTCAATCGAAGCGGGAAGAAATCTTTTAGTGGTTTGCTCTTTCCCACCGAGTAAGGCACTAAATATAGCAATATCAGCATTTTGGGCTTCAAAAAAGCTGTGGTTCAGGTTTCTCAAGAATATTTGCTTTTTCTTCTGTGTTCAATTTGTTTTATAACTGTTTATTTAGGAAGCATGAGTAACTACAAATCAATATATAAAGTACCAGAAATATTAAACACTACAAAAATGAACCTTTCACTTAGATAATAATGATGCAGTCATACAGTCATCAGATTTTCCAGTTTGAAAGTTACAGCTAGCTGGAGGACAAATTCCTAGGAAAGGGACACAGCACTGTAGCCTAGGGCATTCTGATTTGTCCCACTGCCCATGTACCTTTGCATCATTCTCTCTTCCCTTCCCTCTTTGTTATTCTTGGAAGCTGCATGCTCAAGGGCTGGGAGTGGACATGGTAGTGGAGTGGTGGTGGCAGGAGAATGTCTGAAATAGGGTCCTTTCTTCACCCCTTCATGCCTTCTGATGACCCCCCACAGGCAGTAGTAGTAATAATCCATTAATAACCATAGTCCATTATTTTTCCTGTAGGTAAATCCCAGGTGACAGTGACACAGACTGCACCTTTTTCATTTCCATTGTACAGAAAGCATCGCCATTTCCTCTCAGATTGGCAAAAAAAGTCAGTATTCCAATATATATTCTCAACTAATTTTTGGTCATGTGTTTACTAATAATGGTCTGTATGGTTTTTTCATGTCTGTAGCAAGTATCAAAAGTGCTTTTATGGTGACAGCTTATTCAATTGAGAAGTAGTTCTTTAAGTTGCTGCCATGTTTTCCCTTACTGCAGCTATGTCTGTCTCATCTCCTTGAGCACTGCAGAGGCTGGGCATGATGAGCATTTTGTGGACTGGGAATCTTGCTGTGAGGAAACGTGGTGAGACTTAGCATTTTGTAGATGGATTCAATGAAGTGTGTAAGATCCCTGAAGCTTTCAACCATGACAACATTCAATTCCATCATGTCACTTGCTGTGAAATGTGTAGTGGCCACAGCCATTGCTCTTTTTTTTCATGTAAGAGTTTGCTTGTAATTTTAATATAGTTGCTGTTACAAGTTTGTTCCAATTGACATTTGTATATTAAGAAAAATTGCTTTAGTTAAGTAGGCAATAATTCCAGGAAGAAAGTTTTCTGCTGACAGAGATGTATTATCACAAGCCTTTACATCTTTACAAAAGGGCTTATAAAGATATAAATTAGTTGCACAAAAGGGCAGAAATAAAAATTACATTAGCATTTTTATTGTCTTTCCAGAGCACATGCTATTGTAAAATATATCTATATTATATATAATTACAGAAGTTTAAATTCCATATTCTCCTTTAGCATTCCATGCATTTAAATCCTCTAGAAGGGAGCAGGAAGAGGAGATAGACTTTTATAGATGGTGGACAGATGTATAAATTAGCAAATCAAGCTCTGGGCCACATAAATTCTATAAGCATGACAAAATGTGTGTAGCTTGCTGAGACTGTGGAGGTAGATTTGTGTGGCTATGAAAATAGCTTACCCATAGACACCATGTGTGCTTTTGCTCTACTGCACGATTGTTTTTTTCTGTGTCTTACTTTATTTCATGTAATGGGCATAAGGATTATGTGCTAAATGGAAAAGGAGTAATAAACAATAGTGATGGCATCCATACCTTGTCATAATGCTTCCTAAAGCTGTCAGTTCTGAAAGGATGCCCACCTGACTTACAGCTGAGTAGGAAGGAGAGGGAATGAACATCAACACAAGGTGAAAAGGCTGGTGAGGGAAAGATTTTATCAAGAGGCTGTAGTTTGCAAAGCAGCAGTCTTTCCTGAGATGTTCACTCTGTGCAGACTGAGGTGGCTTGTTCTGAGGAAGCTCATGTTTCCATGTAACTGGTCCCAAGTTCTGGTTAGGCAAACCTCGTGTTTGCTGGAGTAGGCTGTCCTGGCAAGGGATATCAGTTACCACCTTGTCAACATGTAAAAGTCTCTGTTGGACCCAGGCAGAAGCTGCTAACAGGAGGTTTGACTTTCTAGTGTCCAGAAATGTGGGACAGAAAAAATACCATTAGCTGGGAATTAATCCAGGGGAACTGGTGTTTAATAGTAGTGAAAATTTCAGTGGAGATGGATATGACCAGAAACCATTTAAGAAGGATGTAATGGTAGTAAGCCAAGTACTATGATTAAGTGCCACCAACACTATTTGGTACTCTATAAATTGAAATGTCTACTAGGGCAGTCCTGCAGCAGCCATTCAATGTTGACTGATTTTAAGACGTTTAAGGCTGCTGTTGCTTTGCCCCATTTTGATGCTATAGCTTCTGCAAAGCTGGCTGGTGCTGGAAAGAAAGGGCCAAGCTGTGACAAGTGCATGGTTGGAATCTTCTACAACTAGTGCTTTAATATCCCCAGGTGAAACAAGAGAATAAAACCTATATGACTTTTTGAGTATGCCTCTTTCTTTTGCTTCCTAAAATAATTGTTTACTGTCAGTTTACTGCCTAAAATTAGGCCACCGTTACAAATGATCTTCAGTGTTACTGCAGAAAGATGAATTTAGCTGAATTTTCCTATACATGGAGATGGAGCTGTGATTCAAAAGCCACATAAAGTATGAGATCTGTCCTGAGTGGCACAGGCCTGGCCTGATGCATCTGAACTGGGGAGTGCATGTGCTTGTGTGACATTTCTAGAATGAGTCCTATAATTGGTATTGATTTATAGCTGCGTATGGGAGGGTTTGTTCATGTTATCAATATTGCTGTTCTCTAATTGAGTTCTACAATTAGCAACTACTTTGCCTCCTCTATACTGAGAAGCATATAAGCAAAGAGGGTTTTCAAATTTTTGCCTTAGGAATATATTGCTTGGAGAGGGGAGTAAGAGAAATGTCAATTTTTCCACTCTTCCCTGCTATGCCCTTCCTCCCCCTTTAGAAAGAGAACGTGGCTCAGGTTAATCATCAAAGGCAAGATATTAAGAACCTGGTAGAGGGATAAGTGATTTATGAAGGCTTCCATGCTTTAAGGTCATGAGTCAGGGATTCCTCCCTGACTTAGACTCCCTTCCCATCTTTGCTTGCAACTATGCAGTCCCATTGACGTCGGTAACTGGCGCGTGGGTAAGAGATGAATTTGCTCCTAATGATCATGCTGAATAAATCTGAATGGCTTCTTGCATTTCTGTAGAGCTGCTTTGAGCCTGAGGGGTGCTGACAGTGAAGACAGAAACAGTCTTATGAAAAAGTTTGACCAAGTCTGGAGCAGCTGCTAGCCAGAAAGGAGAGATGAGGGGAAGGGAGCAGAGAAAGCAAGGGTGGGTAACTCTTATCAATTAATTCCTGTCATAATTATTTATAAATGTGTACATGGCCATGTGCATACAAGCTCGTTTTTTCTGTTTAACAGCATGATTACAGTGGGGCCCTTTAGTCACTGTATACACACACACACACACATAGACAGAGTAATACAAAATCAGGGCACCTTTCTAATAATGCATAGCCCGGTGGCTAATGCATTACCTATTTGTAAATATAGCACAGAAACAGAATGATGCAATGCAGATACATATGAATTACACTATTTGTAAAAAGAACTTGCTGCTAAAATAGAATTGGAATACAGAAGTTCCAACTGTATTACTACAGTGTATTACATATCCCTTAAGTGTTACAGTTATGGACATAAAAGCTAATTTTAGTCAAGAAGCAGCATATGTTGTCTGAGTTCCATGAGTAGACTGCTGCCAGTATGCTTTATGCTAGTGAGCCTAAAGAGAAATTTGGATGGCCCTATTACAGCTCTGTAGTTCTTAGAAAAGCTCTTAATGGCACTGAAACCCTGGATAATGAAAGCATTTGTTAAGTCATAGACTTTCCATTCAGTCTCATACCCAGTGAGCAAAAGAAGGCTGTGGGAATACTATGTTACACTCAGAAAAATGTTAAAAGCAAACAAACAACATTTTATCTCCCGATTGCGCATCTGCTGGTATCAGGATATATTTAGCTGTGTTTATACAAAAAGTAAACAGGTAATTGAACTTCAATGAGAATCAGTGAAGTACTCTGATGGGATTTTTTTTTTAAGAAACTTTATTTTACAGTGAAAGCATGGTTGGGCATTTTTACTGCATGAAATCGGAAACTGCTTAAAATATGAGTATTGACTTGGTTTCTTCTTGTGTTCATCACATAAACAAAATGCTATAAAATTACTAAATAATGCAAGAAAAGAATGTTTAGTAATAAAACTATTGTCATCTTCAAAGGTTTAAGGAAATACTGAGGTGTTGCATATGCATATAATGTTTTAGAAATGCACTAGAAAGCCTTTTCTACAAGCCTGAATGTTTCTTTAATATTAATTGGTAGAAAAGTAGGAAAGAGCAGATACTAAGACCCACCCCCTACTTCCGTTACACTTTCAAAAATGCTCTTATTCCGATACACAAACATTATTACTTGAAATAGATACTACTTACTGCAGCTTTTACTCAAGTATTATTTTTGCTGAGAACATAACTGTGCTTCCTTTTTACCCAGCAATTTTCCTCCTTTTGTGATATAATGATGTGGTTCTGCATAATGTCCTGGACTATCAGGGTTTCCAGGTGTTTCAGTCACTGCTGACAAAACCTAACATGTCTTTTTCTTGTGTAGTTATGCTGATCAGGAAAAGGTGAACACAATGAACTTTCCTCCATGATTAAAGTTTAAAAAGTGCCTTCTGATTAAATACCCTTTCCTTTTTCAATAAGCTTAAATGCTTTTCTTCCTATGCTGATAGGCTGCCAAGGCTTTTGTTAAAAGCTGGAAAACTTGGCATGTTTTTCCTCAGACCTGAGTGGATTGTTCATACATCTTATGCTGGCACATATAAGGCATCTGATTTATCATGCTTGAGTTTTCTGCCCTTGACATTTGTGTCTTAAAAATCAAACCAGCCTGGAACTGCACAGCACATTGCAAACAGGAGGTTTGAGGAGGTTGCAGACTTCAGCTACTTACCACTGGTTTAGTGGTAAGGGGCGAGTAGCTGTAAAGCAACATAATAGTGCTCTTTTCATTTACATGTCATATTTAAAACCCTGAACATGTGTTTCTTTTGATAGGTAGGTATCAATAACATCATAACTCAATATCTGTCACACTCATATTAGTTTTGTTATCTGCTGCAGGGCAGATCTGACAGGGTGAGTTGGGGGACTCCAGTTGTAGCAGCTGCAGAATGTACCAAATACTATGCTAATTTATTTTTTAACTTCGTTCAACGGGCAAACAAATTCTTAGACTGTCCTTAACTACAATGGTAAACTGAAATAGGAGTGGGAGGGGAAGTTAGGAGCAATCAGATATGTCAAAATGGCTTGTATTCCCTAAATCTGTCCAGTAAAAGTCATCTTTTGTATCAGCAAAAGAATCTGGAATAAGTTACAAGAAAGGAAACACCAGAAATGCCTCAAAACACCATTTTGGTCCTGTTTGTGGAAAAGCAAAAATCTGTCTCCACCATGGAGAGAGGAATGGAGTGACTTCCTAGGATGTTCTTAGTTTGAGATCACAGCCCTTTAGAAGCATTACAGAGCCAGGAGTGCAAGCTCAATGAAACTTTTGGCCAGATTTACAGAACCACTTAGCAAATGTAAATCTCGGATGGAAGGAAACAAGAAGGAAAGAAGAGTTTTCTGGCACTAGTAGGTGCTTCAGTCCCTGGAAAAATCACTCTTTGTGTTAATATGATTTATAGGTTGCCATCATGATTGATTATGTTGGAGAACCTGATACTAAAGTTGTGAAGATTCTCATTTGAAAGGAAGAGGCCAAAATGAATCTATATATTGGGGACAGTAAAAAAGGAAAGAGCTCTATGAAAATATGCTAGGAATACTGATGGGATTAATCCTGCATGGTATTGCCCATGCAGAAAGATCATGGCTGGAAAGCTGCCTGGTGGAAAAGGACCTGGGGGTGCTGGTTGACAGTGGCTGAACATGAGCCAGCAGTGCCCAGGTGCCCAAGAAGGCCAAGGGCACCTGGCCTGGATCAGCAATGGTGTGGCAGCAGGACCAGGGCAGGGATTGTCCCCTGTACTCAGCACTGGGGAGGCCACAGCTCAAATCCTGTGTTCAGCTCTGGGACCTTCACTACAAGAAAGACATTGTGGGGCTGGAGTGTGTCCAGAGAAGGGCAATGGAGCTGGGGAAGGGTGTGGAGCACAAGCCTGTTGAGGAACATCTGAGGGAACTGAGATTGTTTAGCCTGGAGAAGCTCAGCAAGGACCTTCTCACTCTCTACAACAACCTGAAAGGAAGGTGAATGTCACCCTCTCCTCCAAGCCAACCAGTGATAGGACAAGAGGAAATGTCCTCAAGTTGTACCAGGGGAGGTTTAGATTGCATATTAGAAAAAAATCCTTCACTGAAAGGGTTGTCAGGCATTGGAACAGATTGCCCAGGGTGTTCAAAAGATGTATAGATGTGGCACTTGGCACATGGCTTAGTGGTGAAGCTGACAATACTGGGTTAACGGTTGGACTCAATGATCTTTAAGATATTTTCCAGCCTAAATGACTCTATGATTCTATGATTATTAAGCGACTGTTTTCTTCAAGGTAACATTTGGTAGTATTTCATGTTGAGTCCACAAGTCCAGATGTACCAAACCCACCAATTTTGCTTGTGGTCCATGTATATTGTTTCAGCTATATTTGAATAAAATTAGATCACTGAATTCAGTTCAGAAAATTCTGCCTGATCACCAAACTACAGTTTCATGAAACCAATTTAAAAACATGCTTGTAGTACCAGCAAAATGAGGATATCTTCACTGTTCTGCATACTACTGAGGTTTTCCTTTATTTTTTTTTCTGTAATTTATACCTTTGTGACTTTTTGATATCATTCCTCTCTCAGTTGGGTATGATTTTATTTGTTTACCAGTTTTCCATTGATATCATACAGAAGCGTCAAGAATCTCATGGTAACAATCCCTGCCTGGAATTTTGTGAGATTTGTATGTGTCTTTGCAGTTTGGCCTAAACAAGTAACAATTTAACAAGTATTCTTTACCATAACTAAATATGCCTGGTTTAAGTAAATAAAAACCAAGAAAACTACTAATGCAATAACTAACCTCCTTGTGGGTTAATGCTCTTCCAGTGCCTTGTTGGTTTCCAGTGATAGGGAGGTAATTGGTTTATGTGCTAATAAAGCTGATTATGTTGCCAGACAGAGCAGAAGGAGGGTCTGAAAGAGATAGAAAAGATGTAGACCAGAAGGATCCTCACATGGGAAAATACCTGTGACCTGTGCAAAATCTTCAATAGTTTAAATTCTGTCCCTCTTGCATTCTTTCTTGCCCACCAGGCTCTATTACTTATAGATGCTGAAGGTGATGTGCACTGCTGTGTTATCATCCAAAGAAAAGGGAACTGGAGGAATGAGATATGTATAGAGAGGCTGAAGTCACTGAGATTGAGCATGGGAACAGCTGAAGCCTAGACAGAGGGAAAATCGTGGACCATAGCCAGTGAAGGCTACAGGTACTCAGGAGAGGTCAGAGTTGTAATTAACCTAGCACTTGTGAGAGCCAGAATCTCTCCTTTTCTTTATCTGTTTCCTTAGAGACAATTCAGAAGGAGTAATTCTGTGAATGATTGCCTGAACAAGCAGGACCGGGATCTTCTATTTCCTCCTAAGTTCCTACATAACACAGAAGGAAACCCAACATACCCTCTGCACATTAATTCAAGTAAGGCCTCACTTGAAGAAATTTTTAAAGCAAATCAACCAGACACTCCACAAAGCAGAGGAGGTCTAATATATTTATATCCTAGCCATTGCCCTTCTGTGGCTAAATTTAATCTATCAGCTCATATCTAGTTAAATTATGAAAGAAAATCAAACACTATTGCTTCAAAGGCAGAGGGAGCTTGAAACTACCTGATATGTCAAGCCAGAATAGCTGACATGCAAATTAGGATCCAAAGCATTCACTCTTTTATGCTCAGCCAGGTGCTGGCAAGATCAAAGGGACCCCTAAAACCTTTGAATTTATTGAAGAGAAATTGGGAAATTTGTCTAGAGCTTACAGAAGGGCAGAAAGGACCCTAAGTAGAGACATGGGCAAAACTGCAAAAGACACAGTGATAAAAAAAATCCAAACATCTTTTTTGTCACCCAAATGATTATCTCTTGGTCAACATTGCATTAGTGAAATTCTGAAGAATCTCTGATTGACACATTTGATATGGTGATGACATCTCTTACAATTAATCTTCAAAATTTGATTCTTAGTATAAAGGACTGGGATTAAAGGGCCTTTGAATACTATGGGCCATAGGCTTTTTTCTTTGGTTGATACTAGAAGTCCTAGGGAATCTGAATACTAAACCTGAAAGTTCCCTTAAAGACTATTTTCTAAAATTGATAGCCCATCAAGAGAAAGACTCGGGGAGTAAAATAAATATTTCTGTGTAACGGAATATCTGATTTTTTAACCACCTCCTCAAGTGATACGGAGTTCAGAATAGGTGTGTTTTGCTTACTGTTTCCTCTAAACTAATAAGATTTTCAGTCTTTAATAAATGTTGTCTTGAGCAAAAAACTCGTATCATACTCTTGTATTTTGGATTTACAAGTAGTACAGTTTCAGGAGTGAAGCAGCACTAAATTTCTAACAGGGTAAGACCTTAAAACATTAAATCCTAAAACCTTAGATGCTAAACCTCAGTGTCTTCCAGTGGGCATTAGGCAAGAAACCAAGAGGCAAAAAAGTGCTTTCTCTTCAGTATCTTGTTACAAGCATGTGTGGGCTAAAGTAAGTAATTAGAAGTTCAACCAGCATTAACCCATATAATGCTAAAAATACCATCAAGAATGCATTGAAACTGGCTAGACTGCTTAACTTTTTCTCTCCTAGCAGTATCAACAAGAGCATCAGAACTGTTGAGCCTTGGAACAGGTGACTTAGTTGATGTCTGTCAGTATCTGAAGGGAAGGTGCCAAAAGGATGGACCAGGCTCTTCTCTTCCAACAAGCAATGGGACAAGAGGCAATGGCAGAAACCGAGGCACAGGAAATTCCACCTGATCATGAGCAGGAACTTCTTTCCTGTGCTGGTAACTGTGCACTGGAACTGGTTGCCCAGAGAGATCGTAGAATCTCCCTCACTGGAAATATTCAAGACCTACCTGGATGCAATCCTGTGCAAGCCTGTGCTCCGGGATGACCCTGCTTAAGAAGAGAGGTTGAACCAGATTACTCCCTGTGGTCCCTTTTACCAGACCCATTCTGTGACTCTGTGATTCTGTAATATTAGGCTCTGCTGTAGCTGCCTAAGAGTAGGCTTTTACTGGAAAAATCAGTAAATGGTAACGAATAATTTGCATCTGAAGCTGCATTATGTAAATTTTTACATAACATGCAAGGATGAAGAAAATATACTAGAAATTTGAACACCTTCCTAAAATATTTGTCCCTTATATCTATAAAGAGAAAGTTTAATAGTACACTTTTTTTTCTTGTCATAACCCAGCACTGTGAGGTAGAAGTACTTTTCTTCTCACTTGCCAAATTGCCAAATGGAACTGAGAACACACATGTGGTGCATTTTGTGTGTTATGTCTTGTTTTAGTTCAGATTTTTCAAATGTAAGTGTACACCATGGCATGTAATCTAGGAGTGGAATTTGACTTATGTTTCAGTATCTGCACTGTAAGAATTTTCACCTGAACAAAATGAACTCCTGCTATAATCAATGAAGACCTAGCCACTGTAGGCAGGGAGCTCAGGGAGATGACCAGGTGACTTTCAGCTGCCCAGATGTGTTTCCCTGTAGACACATGTCTATATGCAGACATTAGACACTGACTGGGGGAACCCCAGGTGCTACATAACCCCAAGCACAGCTGGATATGCTGATACCTCTGCATCCTGGCTGAGTCCATGACAGTATTCAGCAACAGCGATTCTCGGTGTGCCCTGTGGCTGACAGAGAATGGTCATGTCAGCCAAGGAGTGTGTGATTGGTGTGGAAACTGCAGTGGCCCTACATCACATGTGGCACAGACAGCTGGGTCTCTGGAGCCCATGCAGCCTCATTGTTTGAGCGAGGTGGTCATGGACCAGCTACTGAGTGAGACAGATAAGGAACAAAACTTGTCAGGAAATATTCTGGGTGTTATCTCACCCTTGGACCTATGGGATAATACAGATATAAACAGTGTGATTCAGACCAGATCCCATGGGAGTCAGGCACTGAGCTCCTTTAGGATTTTTTCTCCACATGAATTATTACAGGTTATAGAGGAAGCCTTTGAGGCAGAATATAAACAAACTGTAGCATGCTACTGTTTTACACCTAAATAATCCATCTTGAAGTGTCTCATGATTATTTTTTATTTTTCTGAAGTACATTAATTTAAAACACTTCTATGAGATAATAGAGATAAATTTGAACTGGCTGTTAACTCTTTACATCTGTTTTCATTGAACCAGAAATCATTTTGAATTCTGCCATTTTATTAAGGAGAACTGACATATCACAAAAGAAGAGACAGAGTGGTGTTACATGTACTTTGTGTCTCTGAGGAAAGGTGCTAAATTTGCTCAGTCTAGGAAAAACAGGTAATGTATTTTATGCTGGTTTTAGTAGACAGAAAGAGGGTATGCCTCTGACTTAGGCTGGGAGGGGTATAAAAAGATGACTGTGATGGAATTTGTGAATTCAGTGCAGTTAAGGATGACACAGGTGTTTTATGAAGTGTAGTTAATGTATATCTTGTAAGGTGGATGTAAAAAAGCTTCAGAATGTGCAGCAATGTGTAAATAGACTGTTATTTTATATAATCTGCGTTCCCCGGTGTTGAACAGCACTTTGGGTACCTTCCCCTCTCTATTGCTAAGGGTCTTCTGTTGGCCCTTCTGGACCCTGCCTTTCCTCCCAGCTGGGTGCTCCTGCCCCCGGGGTGCCCCACAGCCTCAGTCCTTTTCTCGTGCTGGCCCCACACGGTTGTTGTCACGCTGTTATTCGCACAGCCTCACCCCAGCAGACACAGTGCTGCGGTGGTGGTGGATCTCCTGTGGAGTGACCAGCTGTGCCTGAGACTGACCCTTCCCTGCCCTGGTTTGAGAGCAAAACCAGTGAGAGACTCCAAGTCAGAAATACAATTTATTAAGAAATAGGAAGAAAAGAAAGAAAGAAAGCCACTGACCAAGTCAGAATACAACCTGATAGCCTGTTGGTCAGGGTGTTGGCAGTAGTCCAGCGGTGACAGATGGGCCTCCTCTTCCTCTGAGAGTGCGGTGAAGAAAGGCACCTTGGTGCCCCAATTCTCAGGTTTTTATCCAGGTAGAGGGGCTTGGCTCCTCCCCGCTGGATGGAGCATTTTCCAATGAGATGATAAGCTTATCAGTGGACTCAATGGCCCATCGGCAGAAAACCCCTCCCTGGAGGGAGGATGGGTCGTGGGAGAAATAGGGAAATTGTCCTGCTGATTTCTTATCAGCTGGCTTATCAACATAAGATTGCATCACTTCCCCTCATTCCAGTTCCAGCAGATGGTGATAGAATAACACACTTTTGATTACATTTTGTACTGTAACCCATGACACCCCCCCAACTGTGGTGTCTGGCTGACCCGAGGAGACCCTTGAGGGAGGGCACAGAACTGTCAGCACAGAGCACTCCCTGCACGCCCTGATCAGCGCTGACATCGTCCACAGAACCAGCAATTGTGACAGGGCCTGGGGCAAGTCCTGAAGGCACCCAGGGCACCCCTGCAGGGAAAGCAGGAAGGCAGCAGTACCAGCTGCCCAGGGGAGGGTGCTCATCGGAGATCTGCCATCCCTCCTCTTCTCGGTTGGCTTTTTTTTTCTCTTTCTCTTCCTCTCCCCAAAAAGTAACACTCAACATGAGAAGTACTGTAAGCCAGCTGTGAGTAATTGCCCCTGACAACAAGACTGTGCAGGTGAAAATCCCGATCCTGTCTCAGCATCCTCTGTGCAACAAATGTAACCTTGTTCAGAGCTTTTTAAGCCAACATTCTTTGATTACAATGCATTTAATGATATTGATGTTGATATTAATATTACTGATGCCATCATTATTGAGAATGAAAAATACTGCTTTTAAACTGCTCATAATATTTTTTCCCCTCTGCACCTTTACATAAATACATCCCTGCTCTCACAATCAAGTCTAATGGATTTTGGTACAGGAGAAAATACTGTCTTCACTTAATGCTAGGAACATGGAGTTCCCTGTTCCAGTTATGGAAGAGATGTATTTATGGAATATGTAAAATCTATTATTCCCTGGGTTATGTGCCTGGCTGATATTAAAAGACCAAGTCTGTCATATTTGCATTCCTGGCATTACTTCAGAAGAAGCTGAATCCCAAACAGGTATAAACCTCCAGGGTAAGTATAGGCTAAAGCCATTTTCAAAGTAACTTCACACTGACGCCACTGATTTTTCTACTTACTTTAGAAGTCAATAGATATTTAGATCACTGAAGATTGTATTTAAAATCAGTTGAATGTGATAGAAGCCCTACAATATGCATAACAGAGAATTGCCAAAGAATCTTAGACTAAGGCATCTTGATATCTTCTATATTAACTGTGATTTTTTTAAAATAGAGAACTGTTGCTATAGAAATGTGTAATCTGGGTCATTATAAAGGCTGAAGCTGTATTTCACACAGATAAGGTAATTTCCCTAATATTTGAAAAGTATTGCATTTGAAAATACATGTTACATGTAATAGAATAACAAATAATCACATCTATTGTTATGTAATGTCAAGTAGTTTTGTATCTAATATCAAATACAATTATTCAATAAAGTCAGATCAGTCCTGCACTATCAAATATATGCTGACATGTGAGAGAATGATTGGAGTTTTAAGGACAAATAAATATGGTTATTTGGAATATTTTGTTTAGTAAGATAAAAGGATTGAATTCCTCATCCATGAGAAAATTTTTCTTTCCTAGGATATATTTTTTAGAACTTGTCATACCGATTGAAAAGACAGCACAATGGCAAAGGCAACAAAAATAATACTTTAATACAACAATAATACTTTAGTGCAAAAATTTATTTTAATAAAATTATTTGAGATTTTTTATTCCGTCCACAACAGCTCATACGCCACTGCCTAGCATGAATAATATTCTATAGACATCTGTGTCAGTTAAAAAATCTAGGAATTATGAAAACTGTGCCAAAATGGTGAAACTAATGGAGCCTGCTGATTCATGTTATATAATGATACAATGACAACTGACAATTTGACTATGCATTTTAACTAAGTATTAATTTTTACTTAATTCAATTTTAATTCATATTAATATCCACTTAAGCCTTTTAAGGAGACTACTGAATAGAACAGAATTTCAAATATTTGCTCTGTTTTAACTGTCTTTAAAGAGACTTTTTTCATGTTGAATTTTAAATTATGCTAAATGTCAGTGTATTGCCCATTGTTTTAGCTAATATTTGACACTTTAGCTTTTTTTCCTAATATGAATTTTGTTTACCTGTGTATCATACAGATATATGTTGTGTATCAAGCTGCATACAGTTATACAGGTTTATGATCTAGATATTTGTATGTCGCATACGTAAAGTTGGCTTAAACCACTTCAAGTTACTCCCTGATTTAAGGTATTCTACTTAAGCTGTGAGTTAGTGCACCTTCATGACATCCCAGGGCAACTTGTATTTCCTTACACTGAGAAACTCTTCCGATCTTGATCATCTTAAACAGTAACACAATCCAAGAAAATCTCTGTAAATCCTTGTAACTCTTAGAAGTAAGACTGTGCCATTCTGGAATGCTACTTGCTGTAATCAAGTCACGGAATCATAGAATATTTTAGGTTGGAAATAACACTTTAAAAAGTTCATAGATTTCAGCCATTAACTCCACACTGTTAAGTTCATGACCAAGTACCTAAGTGCCATATCTACAAGTCCTTTAAGTGCAAATGATTGCAAATCATGCTAGAGTTACAGCATACCTGTTCTATACACCTATGTCACAGAAGTGTCTCAACTGACTTTTGCAGTGCCTTTGAGTAAAGGTGAATAGGAAATCATAATGTAGAGGAGGAATTAAATTAAATGTTCAAGACATAGCTCTGCTTGAAACCATTTAACACCTGCTACTAATGACAGTCACCACTAATCTTGCTAATTATCTTTTATTCACATGATACAGTTCTTTTTTCCCCTCTTACACATTATTTCTGTTTAGTACATGAATAAATCTGATTAAGATAATTTGAGCACTCAAATAGCACTTTTCAGGATCAGAAGCCCTGTGCAAGAAATGTTGACTTTCTATGGCAATATTGCCAGAAGGGGTTTTCTCTTCTTTGCTAGAATTTTGTAATAACACTTATGGTCACCTTCATTTCAGTTCAATGAATTCAGTGATGTGCATTCAGTTTGCTGATATGGAATTGTAAGCCTATCAAACAATCCTGTAAAATGAATACATGGATTTTCTTTTTTGAAACATGGATGCTTTGCTACTCATATATTGACAATTAGATCCTTGACAAAGAACTGAATCTCAAGATACTATGATGAGCTAACTGGACCAGATTTGCACAAGTGATTAAATGTAATTTTTCAAAGTCCAAATTATCTCCACAATTTAATCTGTGCTTGTCTAAAGTTTTATCATTAGAATATGGTTTTAGAGGAAAAAGAGTTCCTGGTACAGAGTGGACAGTGGTGTGTAAAATTGCCATATGATGTATTTTTTTCCTTTGATATCTTTTCCACACTGAGAAGTTTTTAAAGGCATGCAGTTATGCAGATATCTGTAGTGGACAGCTGGTACTTTAAACAGTGTTTTAGGTAGGAGTAGACGAGCAACATACAGCTCTTAAAAAATCTCGTTGGGGTTCCACAGACTCCTGTGGAAGCTGAGAGCTAGAACCTGCAGTATTGCTATTCCTTCAGAAAAAGGTATAAAGTATTTAACCTGGGGAAACTCCTTCAGGTACTGACTCCCATGACAGAATTTTTCCTTTACTGGAAAAGAACAACCTGATCCTTTGAAGAATTTCCACCTTGTCTTACAATTAATCTGTGCTGTGCTGACAACTTCTTTCACCATGTTTACAGTGACAATAAATAAAGTCATTCAGGAAGTGGATTTGTACTGGTGTTAAGGTAAGTTAACCTTGATGAATTACATCATTAAATATGATTTATTGCATAAAATATTGCAAATTTAAGAATTATTGTTAGTTTACATTTTAAGACAGAAAACTAAAATCACTGTTAGAAGAACTGTGTGAGATGCATTATATTTTCCTCTAGGTTCTAATAATAAAATCCAGTTATTCTCACTTATAGGCTTGCTGTGAGTATTTTTAGACTGAGGTAAGTATTTCTGAGTAATGTAACTGCCCTAGAGTACTGTGGGTGTGTATTCATGTGGCCGAGACAGGAAGGAATACATAATTCAGAAGAGGATTTAATATGTTGTCTTCCAAAATATATAGGATAGATATATATTCTTTCAAAATCTTATCATAATAGTAATGGGATGGTTTTCAAAATTAATTTAATGCTATATCTTTCTATTGGGTTCATATTTGTAGAAGCTGGAGCAGGACATTTTATTTTGTATGAGCAATTCTCATTCTATATGAGTGGAATGTGGATCAGTGTTTCCATATTAAGAGATGGCTCTGCCACAGCTCATCTTTTCCATCAATAATAAATACCTGTCACCCCTGGCAGTTCATAAATCCTAACTGATAGTGACTGTTTTCAGATGTATTTTAAAGCGAGTCTTAAGCAAAGGTTCTTCTGTTGGCAGTTTGAATCATTATTTGACTTTACTCAGTTTCCAGAAGCAAACAGGCATGTTATAAATATACATGCATTTTTACAGCAAGCTTTATTAATTCTTTAAGTTAATGATTTGTGTTCATATCTGTCAGAGGTAGATTTATTGGGATGGGCTAAAGGACTTTTAAATATTTTCTTCTCATAGTCTATCTTATTAGTACCATCAGCCTTCATTATGATGGTGGAAAAAAAAACCTGTACATTTCATGACTGTTAAAGCCTATCCATAGCAATGCCTTGACTTACTCAAATATTTTTAATTTTCAATTAACACCTAATGCTACTTCACCCAGTCTTGTCTTTGAAAAGACAAAAGCATGACTGCAATTTACAGGCTAAGCAGTTTGTAGGAATCCCAGAAATTGTGTTTGGTTGTTTTCACAATGCTGGATGTCTTGCTCCAAGGTTTTTTTCTGAAGAATTCCCAGCAAATTCAGGCATATTAACAATCAGTTTTGCAAGCATTTTCACTGTCTTTGGAGCAACAGGGGTGTTGTTCTACCGGTCCCTAATCAGTGCTGTCAGTGAGCAGCAAGGGCCAGGCTGCAGAAGACAGACACCAGAAAGGACAGGAATGTGAGTGGAGTCTCCAGGACACATCTATCTTAAGAGGTATTCCTTTCAGGAGGACTAGGTCACGGCAGATTTATAATTAAACAAAATGTTCCATATCCATCCTTTGCATAAGGGATAAAAGCTATGCACAGGGAGTTGATTCAGGATCAAATGTACACCGTGAAACAACATGAGGAAGAGTTCCAGTGCTATAAAAAGTTAAAATCAACTTGTGTGGTATGTAGCTAGAGCCTTTGTGGCAGTGGTTGTACATCCCCAGGAAAATGGCCAAGTATATAAAGATGGCTCTTGACTATGTGAATCAAATGAGAAGCTCTGCCTAGCAGTAAATAAACTTGCTCAGATTGTGTCTGAATCATCAAAACTTGTCTGTCTATGACCTCTAACTAATGGTCTTTTAATTCTTTATCCATGTTCTTGCCTACTTTTCCTATTAGTGAAACATAAGTATATACAAATAGTCAAATAGAGTAATACATATCCAGAAAAAATGTATTCCTATTTTTACAGGAAGAATCTGAAAAAATTATTCCTTCATGAACTTTTACCTGCAATGGTATTTTTACTGGTCAGTTTTTTGCTTTTTCTCCTACATGCACACAACAGCTGCTCAGAACATGAAAATTTCAGACCCTAAAATAACATTTCACCTATGTAATTCAGCACAACAGTCTGAAAATTCACATGAGAAGTACATTTCTAGTGATGTGGAATGCTGAGACATTTATGCTATGGGTTAGCATGCATGTCAAAAGAAAGGTCTGGGAAAGACAAAAGGCTGGTTTTGTGTTTTCTGATTTCTGATAAATTACATTATTATTCAATCCACACTTTTAGATACTAATGTATGCAAAAGATTAACATACCTCAATTGTAGAGATTAAGGAGACCATAAATCTTGTGATAGAGAAGCTGATGGGTGTCTAAAAGAACATATTCCCCAAGTACCTTGTTGATCTCGAAACTAACACAAGGACACAGTGTTTTACAAAGAGGAATTAAAATGTTTCTCTCTTTTCTGCCTGCTTCTCCAGTTGGAAGCCAGAGATGTTTTCCAGCCAGAAAGGCTTTGCCTGCAGGGGAACATGAGATTATGAATCTGTTTTGTTATGAAAAGCCCATGCAAAAAAACACGCATTTGCTAAAATTTCTGAAAAAAAATGCTAATGGATTATTGTAACAATCCATTTAAATTTTTTTTGTCATAATCACATCATGAACAACACAACATTGCAGTGGAAACATACACACCACAGATTGTCCAAATATGTGGTAAGCTTGTTGAATGTAAAGGAAGTTTGCTGTCCAGAGTTTTCAGCTCTGTTGACAGTTCAGGATGTGAGCAGTGCTCAGCCTGTGGCAAGGGGGAGTGTGGCTGCTGGGGGTCCCTGGGATAACCCCTGCGCTGTCCAGAGCAGCCACACCCCTCTGAGAACTCCTCTGGCGTGCATGTGGCTGCTCCTCAGTGCATGCAGTGCATACTCTGCACAGTTCTCTTAGCACAGAGCTACACCTGACATCATTGCTACAGAGGCTTCTTTGGACAGAATTCCTGTCTAGAATTTTAAGGAATGGTTTGCTTGCAATCAGCTAATAAAAGAATATAATAAATGATTACTTGCAGTGGACAAGTAATCCATTGTCAAACTGTAATGGGAAAAGAATGTGGTATTTGTGAAGAGAAGCTACATATTAAATTGTGATGGTTCTTTATTGTTAAATGTTAAAAAATTTACAGTACAAATGCTTTGGTTGGTGGTGTCACCTTTGATTGGTTTTTTTGGTGTTTTTTTCAGTGTTAAGCAATGTCTTTTAAGTACAGGAAATATCATTAAAATATTGTTTAAAATTATTATAGATTTAATTTTGTGCATCAGTGTTGTGAAAATGTGGTTCTATCTATCTTAACAGGCAGTTTTTTGGTAAAGACTCAGGGTATTAAAATAATTGTTTCCGGATACATGCTTTTAAAAGAAGTGCTTGGCAAACTAGGCATCACAAAGAGTTAGATAACAAGTACATACTGGGGCCTCTCCCTGCTGTGGTCTGGGCTGTGTCGGAAGCATGTGGCCATACTGCAGAGCTCTGAGTTCAGATACCATTGGATGTGGGCAGACTATAGTAAGATAGCTAAATAGTTTCTCCCCCTAGATGTCTGTTCCACTTTTTTTTCCTGAGGGCTTGTATTTCCATGATAAGGGGAAGTAAAGAGCCTAAAAGTGTCTTTAAAATTTCATGGGCTGCAGGTGGAGAAGGTGTCTGAGGTGTCTGTATTTCTTTGTGAAATGTGTGTCACTAGACAAAAGGGGGGAAGCAACTGAAAACCAAACGAGGTCTGGAGTTATGCACAACCCTTGTTCTCCCCTCTGGTACAGGCCAGAGAGATCCTATTTCAAATATTATTAAACTCAAACTGAACTTCTGGAAAGTGGTATTGGGTGAGAACATATTTTATGGGGAAAAGTGCTGTAGAATACAGGAGAACATGACTGTGAACAACAGTGGGAGTGTTTTTATTTCATCTAAGTTTGAAATAGGAGAACACTATAAACTGCTGCAAGCAACTGTAGCAATGCAGTATCCAGTATCCGGAGAACAAAATCCTTTTGTTTCCTGACCTCAGCCTCATCAAACAAACCAAGAGAAAAGTGTTATTGAGCTGGAGGAATCTGTTTACTGGAACAAATACTGAAGCTCTACACTGGCATCTTAAAGCACAAAATATGTTGGAACAGAACAGTTTTATTCTGGAAAAGAGAAGCAGCAATCATGCACAGATGACAACAAAGTCAACAGAAAAGGAACTTGAACTACAAAGTAAACACTGTCAATAATTTTGTTTCCTTTATTTAGCTGACAGCTGTACCTAAAATTGATCTCAGTTACACTGATGTAAGACATTTTAAGGACTTTTAAAGTGACATCTACTTTGAATTCTGTTTGAAATGTTCAAGTTAAATCTGCTTGTGCCTTCAAAAATGCATGATCTGGTTGAGTGAATGATGGTGAAAAAGATCTATCCAAAATTGATGTCAGTTTTTTGTGTTGTAGAATAAACAAAACTAACTATTGTTTAGTGCATGCCTGTAATGAGCTCTGGAAGCTCCTGATCAGTTTGCTGTAATATCAAAGTCATTGTTTAGTATTTGTGTTTTGTTTTTACTACCAAACAAGTGTTTGTATATGAATATTCTTTTACTCTGTATCTTGACATTCATTCTTTCGTACATGTAACTAATCATCTAAGCTATGTATTTGTTTCTTGACTGGATGATATGCTTTCAAAATAGGAAAAATATAGTGTATAACAAATAATGCATTTTTATGTTAGATTACTTGTATGAATTTCTTTATTTTTATTAAGCTTTCTGATTTTTATGCTATTTATGGCCACCTTTGAATATTACTGGATTAGTGCAAGTCGTAGCAGAAAACTATTTTTAAATTTTAAATCACTTCTTTTATTAGTAAAAATATAAATATATTATGATCTTACAAATTACATTCCAATATATTATTAAAATTTTTCCACAAGTTTATTCATATTTCTATGGAGTATGTACAAAAAGACATGAGACAGAAAGAAATTTTTGAATAATAGCCCAAAAGTTATAAAATGCACTTCTGGTTTTTATCTTTAGGAAAAAAAATATTGCTATAAATGATGATATGGAACTTATCATCTGAAAGCAATGATGCACTTTTGTATCACTGAGTTTTCACCAATCCATTTCATCCCATGAATTAACTAACTACACGCACCAAAAAAATCACACACTTCAACAAAACATATGTAATAAATCATACAACCCTTCCTCACACCTGCAGAGAAGAGCTGGGTAAGCAGTTGAATCCTGCAGGGCGTCCCAAAGGTCACTGCCTCAACTTCAGGTTCTCGTGCACCAGAGCAGTGAAAGCAGGTGTCCTGCACACCTCCTCTTGTTCTCCCAAGGGTGACATTGTGTCTTTTTTATTTGACTTAGTTCTTCTGGCATGCTTGACACTGTCATGTTCTCTCATGCACTTGTGGAATTTGTTCATCTAGGAGAAAAGAAATAAAATCGATTAGCTCTTGCTCCTCCGTCCTAGCAGCTCCCTGAAGGACTAGGACATGATATGCTGATGGACTCAAGGAATCAACCCATTCGAAGCAGCAAGTCATTATATCAGGAATATAAGACAAGAGATATAGGTGAACAGTTCTGTGTTTTCTATAGTTATATCCAACTTCTCCAATCCCTTTTTCAGTGTCTGAAGCCAAACATGCTCTTGCTACTTAAATTCTGAATGTTACTGTCTCTCCTGACCAGCACTGATATCATGAGCTGAAATCTCATATACCTGCTGAAACAGCCCTGATAATTTGTTGGATTCTGAACAAATTTTAATTCTATAAAATTTATTTTTGTGTTTGTTCTCTTTTGACAAGCTGTTCTCCTCCCCCACTGCTACAGACTCCTCTTATTCTGGAGTATACATGGCAAAAGAACAGAACGGCAGATGGGGCTGCTCCATATTTAATGCCTTCAGGGAGAATAACACAAGGGCATGCAGAGCACATGTGTGGTCCAACAGCAGTCTGTCAAGGCAAACCCTCAGAAATGTGGGAAGTTAGTGCCCCCAGAGTGAGAGTCACAGAGACAGAACAGCTCAAACCACACTCCTCTGGTGCAAGAAAGCTTACTATTCTCATGAATTTATGAAGCAGTCAGTCTGATACTTTGTAAGTCAGAGTTTTTGCTCAGAAGGCTGGGGAAGTTTTGGAAGAGATGTGAAGAGGGATACCATCACCTTCTGTTTCTCTGGGAGATGATAGTGTGGAGGGGCACTAACAGTACAAAAACTAGATCCTAGCTCTTTTGAGTCTTAGAAGCTGTACCTCGTGATCTCTGTGCTCATTTACAGAGACACTGAGCATAGCACACTTTGTATAATGACCTGCTTTATTATGTTCATATATCCCTTATCCTCAGGTGGTGCTGTATTGCTTAGTGATCACCATAAAACTGTCTTTCACCTTAGAAGCAGTGATTTGGCTGGTGGGGCTGGGTAATGCAGAACTCTGAGAAAGCTGTACAGGTGGAAGATCTTTCCCTCTTCCAATATACTACTTTCTATCCTTTGGAGCAGTCTCACTGAACTTTCCCTGGACCTCAGTCTGCTCTATCTGGCTAGCTTCACTGGCTGTGAGAAAAGAATGGGACTTGGCTTCTAGGCCAGTCTTGAGGGGATGACATGTATTCCTCCCTTAGATGAACAATTGTAGAAGGGAAAGAAAGGCATCTGTCTGCTGCACCACACGTTTTTTTAACAGCTGAAATGATTAAGTGTGAACCTGCAGAACTGAACTGCTGCTGAGGCGTTTGCCTGAGCAGAAGCAGAAAAGCTTTGGGAAGAGCCCGTGCCCTGGGGTGTGCACAGGGCAGTTAGTTTGGAGTCTGGACTGTCTCTACAGTGTGTACAAACACCAGTCTCAGCGGGCAGAAAGCAGGAATATGTGTTGAACAGTTAATGCATACTGGGACAGCAAGGCAGAGCTGAACAGCCCTCTTCTCCCAAGTGAGAGCTGCAGTTTACATTCAACTAAGAATACACAGAGGCCCTTTATTAAGTAGGGGGTACGTGCTCTTCGTTTCTGCTGACAGGCAGGTATCACTGCAGTTAGCTGCTGGGATGGCCCCACCAGGACAGAGCCAGCGAGCCCGCGGCCCGGCTGCGGCAGCTGAGCCCGGCAGCGCGCTGCCAGCGCCGGAGCGAGCGCGGCTTTGGAACCGCGTTTTCTGCGCCTTCTGCAGTGACACCTGCCGCCGGCTCCGGGCATGGCGATGGACTGCAAACCCTTTTTCCAAAGCGCTCCGATCTTTTGCCTGTGAAGTCTTCAGAAGACCCAAAAGAACGGCCCCCGGACTGATAACGTCAGTTGGATATTCCAAATAAACCTGCTTTCATGCTCGGAAGCCATTCTCATTCATACAAAACTGATAGCAGCACGACCAACTTCACTGTTTCATGCTGACTAGCAGCGGTAGCAGGTTTATAGCACAGCTTGCCGATAAGACACCATGTCAAGCAGAGAAAAGTGAGATCAAACTTGAGCTCTGACTTGTTTTAATGTTGTTCTGCTCTTCACAGTAGCAGAATATTAGATTCAGGCTCTGGTGCTTGTTTTACTAAATGTCATGTCTCAGCATTTGTGTTTTTAGTTGTCTCATTTCTGCTGCGGTACTCTTGTGTTCTCAGGTTGCAGTTGTTCAGCTGCATCTTCTGAAGCTAACACGGATAGAAATATAACCTGGAGAACTCACCAGCGGAGACCTCTCCCAACAGTCTCTACCTTGTTCTTATCATGCAGACAAATGACTTAATTTTTAAAATTAAATTACATTGTAGAAGACCAACTTGGTTTTATCAGAAATCCAGAGCTTGCTGATTATTTGCTCTTTCCATCATTTTTAGCTGAGAGTTATAGTTTTAAACGTGTTAACTTTCTCTAGACAACTTTGCCCATTTCCAAACAATGAGTGACTTATCCTTAAAATGGAACAGGGGATTAAAATGACAAAAAATTTATGATTACCAGATGCACACAATATATTAGCTGAGCTGGTACTTATTAACATAGATAGTTCCCTTATTACATTAATTTTACACGAAGATATGTGGAGCCTGTCAACTGGAATTAGAACTACATTGACATACAACACCCAGAGTCACTTCTGACAAGCATAAGCCTCCAAGTTCCCCAACCCCGTACTTCAACAAGCCTTGGGCATCTTGTAGCCTCCTCCTTATGCCCCTCTTTCCATGTAGAGGTAGGCAACATGTGGGGCCCACCTGTAAGCAATGCTTCACTCCCAAATAAACAGTAAAAATTGTGAAGTCTTCCACAATAAACATCACTACTTTTCCCTTAGGCAAATATAACTGGGCAATAATACTAAGGTGCCCATAACTGAATTTAGACGCCTCACATTACATTAGACAATTTAGGAAATCTTATGATTTGCATCTAACACTGACTTTTCAAGTATTAGTTTGTATAAGGTTTGTTGCTGAAATTCTTTCTCTGTTCAGTGAAGCAGATTGTGTTGGAATGACTCAGTGTGATGTTTTCCATCTTAATGGTTTGATAAACAGCTCTGTCTGGTTTGTGTTGTGTTCTGTCCAGCAGAGGAAGTGACTGGGAAATGAAATGAACCTGCACCGTTTCCTGTACTGGACTCTGCTTTGTTTGCTTATTTGATCACATATTTAGTTGTCTCATAGTGTCCATATAAAGCAAGACAATAATGCTCACCATGCAGTTCTCTAAGAAATCAGAAACAGCGGAAGGAAAATTTCATTTCTTCAGATTGCCAGCAGCTCATTTTGGAAAAAAGATATTACTAAGCAAGATTATTAGAAGGCTTTTACACAAAGATTAAGCCACTGTTATTATACTCTCTCTCTCCCTCATAAAGCAATAGTGATAACTGTAATCATAATCCAGTGACTTTCAATTTTTATGAGAAAAACTATTCTTTCTAAATTAACTGGAATATAGCATTCATTATTTTTTCTTATATTGAGGATAAGAGGGTTTTCTGACTTTTAACTTCATATTTGCCCTAGAAAGATATTAATGACTTCTTTCTTCAGGAAGTTTGAGAACCCTGAACAATCTGTTGACAAATATATGCTGTTGTTGTGCCTTTGAGAGAAGTTATGAGTATATAGCCCTGTCTTTAAACAGAAAGCAGTCAAAGGATAATTGCAGCATTTAAAAACATTGAGAGCATTCTAAGTAGGAAGGACCTATAGTTCCACAGTTAAAGTATAAGAAAAAGAGAACATCTGTATTATATTCCTGACCTGGGCAGATTTTTTCCTTATACCCTTGGGCAAAATGCTTCATCTCTGCCTATTTACATTTCCATATTTTATTCTGTATAAAATGCAGATTATAACCCTTTTCTGCATCAGAGAATACTAAAAATATTTGTGTGGGGACAGACATCCTGAGATGGAAGGTGTTATCTGACATTATAAATGGAAATACAGGATATGGCTACACAGGCTCTCAGTTTAGAGCTGATCTAATCACACACAGGAAACCCAAGAAATAGAGTCAACAAACCCCATTCTCAAGGGCTCCAGTTACTACCTGATTGTATCACTCATGTGTATTTATATCTGTCTCTGGAAGCCTGATTCTCCTAGAATATGCTTTTAATTGCTAAGGATCTTCAGGAGGGAGGAACTGTTGAGATTAGTTTCTAAGCCACTTGATTTTATATTTAAGAAATCTTTGAACAGTATAACACATAAGAAGTTACCTATAGAAAAACTACCCTGCCTCAGGACAATGAAACACTCCTGTACATTGGAATCAAATGTGGCTCCCCTGCTAAAATACACATCTAAGAACTGGCAAATCTTTGCAGCTCCAGTGCTGCTCCTTTTGTCCTTCAGCTGCTAGCAGTTCAACACTGGTGGTAATAAGCCACACTTGGAAATTCTACTGCTTCCTCTAATCTGAGCATCTGGTAGCATGTAATGTAATGGATTCACAGACAAGCCTAAAACTCACCAATGCTTTAATAGCCACAGGGGCATGTATTCCTACATGCCTTTATAAATTCAAGCTTTAGAAGTCACTTGGTTACATCTATTTACTGCACCTCTTAACCTAATCAAATATGGTAGTTTTTTAACCAGGCACAGAAAAATAATTCAGTAGTTTAATGCTGGAAACAGAAAAATGCCATATTGGCTAATGCAGATACAGGGGCTAATAACCATCAGACTAGAATGTGGCAGGCAGGAAAACTAGGAATTTTTCTTATTTTCTTAAGAAGGCTATGGATTGAAGTTTTTTTTGGTTTTCTTACAAATATATATAGTAATACGCACAGACTCCTCCCAATAGTGTGAATGAAGTCAGTAATCTTCAATAACTGTAATGGGAAAATGTTAGGCTGGTATGAAGTGGACTTTAAGAGATGGTTGTTCAGTTTCATAAATAGAAAGAGGTCACTAAAGTGAATAGCAATTTTTTTTCCAGTATTTGTAGGAAGATGAAGCTCAAGATGTATTCTGCAGGGGATATTGTTACCTTGACAGTCTGGAAGTATGGTACACGTTGTTATGAAGTGACTAATTGCTATACTCAAACCTGAAGGAAAGAAAATTAAAATGTTTCCTTCTATTTTTGAAATTGTTTACCCTATACATTTACACAGTGAGGAACACAACTAGTACATAATTTTCTTGACTAGTTCATTGGAAAGGGAAAAATGAGCATCACAATAAATTCTCCAAATGCTGAGAGGAAAGCAGAAAAATCAATAAACACTCTAAAAAGCATTACAGAGTGAAAGCTTCAGCCTGACCCCTTAAAGAGTACACTGTCAGAAAACTGCTTAAATACAGCTAGCTCAAGTACAATCATGAGATGACATTTGCTTATCAGTTCGTGAATATTTTTGACATTTAAAACAAAAGCACGTGAGGAATTGGTTGCTCCTTTGCCAACAGGTTTCCTTCTTTTCTTCCTTATGATGCAAGGAAAAACCCAAACCTCGACCTTGAGGCTTTCAGTTCACATAGACATGAGAGCTGCTACTGGAATGAGAAATACATGCCTGGGGAAATGAGTAAACAAAGGAAGGTTCTTAAAATAAAATAATACCATAAAACCCCCAACCCTGACTTTATTGCTTTAAAGTGAAGTAAGATAAAATAATGCCACCAAAAAAAAATCAGAAAACTCCAATTATTTTATCATTCCTGCTTGCATAGTATTGCAATGCTTTGTTAGAGCTTTATTATTGACTTATGATGTATTTAATGAGTTATGTTTGCCTAGTGATTTTATCACATTTATAGAAATAATTTCCTTACTAATACATTAGCGTATCTTTTTCTTAATGGTTTGCTACATGCCATTTTTTTATTCCATTTTTTATTTTGATAGTTTCTCCACATATACCTTTTTCTAGGGCAGATAAGGATCAAAAATCTTTGTTTGAAAATACTGAAGCCAGATATGGTTAAAACTCTTATTGAAAAGCTGATGATCTATTCAAAATGAAACATATATATTTAGAAATATTAACTCAGTTTTATTACAGGGCTTCATTCCAGGCTCCCTTCCAAAATTATTGCTCTGATTTTTAAAATTAAATAGTTGTCACAAAGTTGTTTTAACTTTCAAAAATATTTTGACAGCATTTTAGGGAGTTTTGACAAAATAGAAGTGTTCTTGCAAAATATTTTCAGGGAATCACTTGCTGGCAAATGATTTTATGTGATTTTTTTACTGAAACTTCATATATGTAACATGACTGTGATATGACAGACAGCACAGGACTAAGAAACTGCCAGTGAGTTTTACTGAGCTTGTTGGAATCTGTTTGCTGTCTGCAGCTACACTGTTCTTTACAAATGTGTATAATGGTATCCACCCTGTAGGGTCAATAGCAATTAATATGGAGTGGGCTTCAATGTGCATCTGTCTGCATATCTTCCTGTTGAAAAGGAATTCTGTTTATGACTAAAGAGTACTGGGAAAAAAAGAAACTTCTCAAATAGCAAAAGCACCAGCAGAAGAAAGACAACTGTGCCAAGGTGCAAAACATCAGTACTACTTCCAGTTTATAGGACAGCTAGTCCTGTTCATCTAGATAGTTCATGTTATTCATCCAGATCCTGCCCCTCTACTCAGCACATCTAGAGTCCTGTGTCCAGTTCTGGGCTCCTCAGGACAAGAGATACATGGAGCTCTGGGAGCAGGTCCAGTGGAGGGCTACAGAGATGGTTAAAGGACCAGAGTAGCTCTCTTTCCTCTTTCCAAGGCTGTGGGAGCTGGGCCTGTTCAGCCTTCAGGAAGGGAACTGAGAGGGGACTGTGTCAATGTCTGTCAGTATGTGAAGGGAGGGTGCTAAGAGGATGGAGCCAGGCACTGCTCAGTGGTGCCAAGCGATGGGACAAGAGGCAATGGCAGAAACTGAGGCACAGGAAGTTCCACCTGAACATGAACTTCCTTACTGTGTGAGTGACCATGCCCTGGAACTGATCACTCAGAGAGTTTGTGAGGTCTCCCTCACTGGAGATATTGAAGAGCTATCTGCACACAATCCTGTGACAAGTGCTCTGGGGTGACCCTGCTTGACTAGGGAAATTGGACCAGATGACCTGCTGTGGTCACTTCCACCCTGACCCATTCCATGTTTCTGTGATCTAAAACGGTTATTTTATTGTAAGTATTGAATAAAAATCCCAAATAAAAAAATTCAGATGTCCTTTGTTTTGCCCTTATATAGCTTAAATCATAGTTTCTGGCATCTCTTTAAGTATCGGGAAACACAAGTTTCTTTTTTGATACACTAACACCAATTCAGTAGACTTTCTGTAAGTATATGGCATTATAGAATATACTTCAGGCTCCCAGTCAACAGAGGAACAGCTGAAGTGACGAGTTTGAAAATAGAGATGTGGTAATAATATTATGAAAACCACAAAAAATAGGCTGCAATGCAGAACTAACATGAGCAGGAGGGTTAAACTGGATTAAACTCTCTTCATCTGAGACCCACTTGTGCACAAGGACATCCATCTGAAACTGAGTCACAGAACATCATCCTAAAACATATGGCCTTTCAAAAATTAGATCCATTTAATACCCTTTTAATGCTGCAGACTCAGCATAGCAGGGCTCTAGGCCATTATGAGGTTGCCTGTGTGGAAATTATATGCTTAGGGACAGAAGCCACATGGTGCTGGAGCCAGAAGAGGCCCAGCTGCTGTACTTCTAGGGCTGCCACACACGAAGGCACAGACAGTACCCATCCCTATTTCCAGCCACTGTAATTCTTAATATTGCCTACATGACACATAGAAAAGTCTGCCCAGCACAGTGAAATGCTGGAGGTGGTAGCATGATACCCTACTGCTTTTGGTGTGCCACACAAAGAACAAAGAGTGAGAGCTCTCTAAGGTATTGTGCCCTGTAGGCATAACCAAAGAGTTCACAAAACCAGCACAATTAACCTTTAGTTTTTTTGTAAGGATAAGATTTTTTTGCCTAGTACTATTGATTAGAACGAGACAATTTGAGATTAAAAGGGACAATGGTACCCTGCAGACTGATCTTGTGCAGAATGTAAACACAGCTCAGTAGTTCCCATGTCAGTTCATATCTGACCACTTGGCCTGTACCAGAAGGGTGATTTAAAATGTTTCAGATATGAATAAAGTGCCATGCTTTTAAACATCTCTCCCTAGTGAGTGAATACCCTTACTGAATTAAAACTGCCATTTGTTTTCTAGCCCTACTTTGGAAGATCCAGCTTCCACCTCCTGCTGGATCTCATTGCATGTTCTTTTGTTATAAAGCTATTTACTATCAGAAATATGATCTTTAAGTAGCAGATTTGAAACACAAGTCCCTTTAACCTTCTAAGGATGAGCTGATTTTCTTGTAAGACACTGTCATAGTTTTACAAGCACATAATAACTCTGCTAATTCATGAACTTTCTGTGCTGTGAAAAATCTGAGCAGCAACAACTTTTTTTATTGTCCAACGCTCAGAGACTGCTTGGTGAACTAAGGTGAACTAAGCTTATAGCTATACAGTAAGAGAATAGTTTCTATTTTTTCTTTCTCATTGGTAATGAAATTTTTTAAGCTGATTTAAGCTATCATAGCTGTACCAGATTTGGTAAAATCACAATAAGATGCATGTGCTAGCAACCTGCTTTATCAGAATTAGCATTTCTAAACAGGAATTTAGTATTCATTCTTTCCATTTAGAAAAAAGCAAGGAGGTCTGTGAGGAGTGACAGTAATGAAGTTTAGTGTCCCTCTATTTTCTATCCCTCTTTCTCTTTCTGACTACTTTCCACATTATTTCAAGAGTTCTCTGTCGCTTACACCTTCAGTTCTGCAATCATCCATCCATCAGGCTGGGCAAGAAGAGCTGGTACTGTAGGTGGCTTGGAGCTAGGATGTGTGTCAGCCTGTCCAGGGTGTGCACACCAATCAGCTGCTTTGCTAAGGGCAAACACAGTAGGGAGAAGTGAGTTCTCCTTACCTTTTTTTCAAGGTGGGACTGACTTAGGTCTTAGTACTCTCAGCTGCTGAATTCCATTAAATTTTACTAACATCCTTAAGAGCTCTATCCCTCTGCTGAATTTGTGTAAAATTGGTGATAAGTTATGAGGAGACACTGGCATACATAATAACTGCATTAAGCCTTATTTCCTTGGGAAAAAAGAGGCTAGAAATGACAGAATACATTCTCAGTAATGTAACAGAACGGTTGGCTATCACACTACTCCAGAAGCATAACATAGGCTGTGGTTGTGCTGAAGTTGAAAAGCTTAGGTTTGTATCTGTAGTGCTGCTTGCAGGAGGCCCAAGTGAGCCCATTTCAATGGCATGTTCTCATCGTGCTGCTCTGTAATCTGTTGTGATTTCAGACCAGTGGCACAATTGCCTTAGTTAAAATGAACTAGTGTGACCAGAAAGAATTAGTAATATCCACTTAAAAGCAGTAACAGGATATTTGTGAGTGACTGGATTCCCTTGGAATGTAAAGGTTTTGTAAAGGAACACCACTTCCAGATATAATTGCCAAAGTTATTTTTTTGCCTCATGTGAGAACCATATTTTCTGCTCGCTAGATTAACACCTTCCACGGTGGAATCTAAATCTGAAGTGACTAGCAGCAGTGGTGAGTCACCAGCTCTTTGTAGCACAACTATGTTTGCTTTGGGCAGAAAAATGGAACAGAGATTCTTCTGCTGTTCAGTACAAAACCAAAAAAAGCTCACACCATCTTTGAAGTGTTTGCTTCGGAATTATTGGAAATAAAACTTACAACCCATATTTACATAGGATAAAGTTCTGGTAACTTTATTAGTTGTGGGTCCTATTTTACTTCTCAAAATAATCTAAAGAATGTATCACTAAGAACTGAAGAGTTATAGTGTGAGTGATGAGACTATGAAGGTTTCTACTAGAATATTCCAAGCAACAAAACCCCATATATCCTCAATGTGTTTCAGTTCTTGGCTTACCACTGTAATTTGTTTCTAGCTGTAACGCTAGCAATGAGCCGATGTTTACATCTGTAATGTTCCTATAATGAAAGACCGTGTGTATGTGCCTGTAGAAAGCATACACACAAAATTGTGGCTGTGGAGACAATGAAGCCAACAGTGGCTGTCAGAAAGCAGGAACAAATTTGTTCACAACCAACAGTGCACTGAGCCCACCTGGCTGCTGCTGCAGCATTTTAAATCACCCCTTTCGGAGGTTATGCAGGACTCCAGCAGCACAAGGGTAGTAACTATTTCCTTAGTGTGTATTTTGGGGTGGGCACAGCATGAATTTACTGAAGAGATGGAACTCAGACATCCAGTAACATCAGCGTCTGTGCTAGGGTTGACAATCCTGAGGAGCAGATGACAGGGAGCAGTGCAGACCAGCCATGAGTGTGCTGTCCCTGGTCCCCATGCTATCCAGCAGCTGGAGTCCATGCCCTCCATAAGGACTGGGGCACCCAGCTGCATGGCACAGCAGGACATGGAGACATAGGTCGAGGATCCTCACACATTTTTCCAGACTCACCCTGATTCATAATTTGTGTGGAAAAGCCTTGATCCCCAAGGCAGCAAATCACAGAAGTGCAGCCACCCCAAGACTTGCTCTTCTTTGTGTGGAGTAACTGAACCTGATCTCCCCGAAAGTAGTTCATGGTGTTCAATTACTTCTATGGAATTTGGGAGCAAAAACCTTTGATACCTGTGAGATTTTTAAATTTAGTCGGTAAATTTCTAGCAAAAATTCCTAACAAGAAGGTGAAAACCTTCATCTTAAACTATTTGTGTAGTCAGCCTGCTGTGAATGTAAAATATAAGGTACTGATGTAATTGGGAAAAATTTAATGGGTAAATAACAAAAAAGAGTTGAGTTTCAGCAATCTATTCATTGATCCTGCCTGTTACATTCCCTCAGTTTGTACTTCAAATTTTTGTTTTCCCTGGCTATGTTCCTTCTCAGCATTTGTGTGTTGCTATGTTTGTCAGGATGTCTGTACATATTACTTGTGGCTAATGTGGGATTGTTGCAAAATGTAAATATTTCTGAAGAAAGTGTGTTCTCTAATGTTTGATCTTTGTATACTTTCAAGCCTAAACAACAACATGAAAAGGAGATTTAATCTGTAAAACAGAGAGCAACTAAGAAGCTGTAAGTGATGTACAGATGTTAGAAAGACAAATTAGTTATTGGAAGAATTGCATTAAGGTTTAGGGCTCAATATATTTCAATGACCTAAGACATGAGGGAGGTCATTGTTGGGAAGAAGGATATACCACTGATGGTGGACACATGGAATACACAATTGAGGGCCATAAGGATATCTAGCAGAACTTCCAAGACAAGAATAATAAAGCCAACGCAGCAAGTGTGCTTCAATCAGCTCCAACTGGGTAAAAGTTAATTCTGGCAGGACGAGATTGTGACCCCTGACTAACGACCACCAACTCAAGACACCCACCAACTCAAAAGAAGAGAAAGACTGAGAATCCAGACTAATAAGAAGCAAGAGAATCATTCATAGAAAACAGAATACTAATTAAGAAGAGAACTACATAACTCATAGCTATAAAACAAATTCCTTTGTTTAGTAAAATGTATGAATAGTAAAAAGGTTTTGATGGTTAGGATGCTGACTTTGTGGATCTGCTACCCAGCACCCCTTTCACTCTGTGTGTGTATTGGTCTCTTGCACACCCGAAAGAACCTATTCTGGCAACGAGATTACTCTGCATCCGTGTCTGTAATCTCACGTCTGAAGTCCTCAGCCCTCCATAAAGGACTTTTTCGCTCCTGCCCGTGATGGCCTGAGAAGGCCTCCACCTCCTGCACTCGTTAGACCTGTGCAGTGAATGTGTGCTTTGATGGAAGGTGGCTCCAGAGGCTTCGAGGGCAGGTGAGAGGCGTTTCCAAGCACTGGCAGGCGCCTGAGCTGGAGCTGGGCCCGTTCCCGCTGCGGGGGCCGCGGGGCGGCGCCTGCCCCGGAACCGCCGCGCGGGGCATTGTGGGTGTGCGGCCGCGGCTGCGGCTTTCGGCGGGTCCCGTGAAAATGGCGCCGTAGGCGGCGGCGGGAGCGGAAGGTGCCGCTGGGTTCCTGCGCTGCCGACCGGGCGGCGCGTCCTCGCCTCCTTCCTTCCCTCCGCCACCTCGCCGTGCTCCGGCTCTGCCGCCCGCTCCCGGCCCCCGCCAACTCCTGCTTTCCCCGCGGCGATGGCGACTCCGGACCAAAAATCCCCCAACGTTCTGCTGCAGAGCCTCTGCTGCCGCATCCTGGGCAAGAGCGAAGGTAACGGCGTCCCCCCGCCATTCCCCCGGCGGCAGCGCTCGGAGCCCGCGGGGGCTGCCCCGGCAGGGCTGGAGAGGTGCCGACCCCCTCGGCAGGGAGCGTCGGCGGCCTCCCGGCCCGGGGCGCGATAACCCGGGCAATGCCGGGTGCCGGCCGGGCACGGTAGCGGCCCCGCAGGCCGGAGCCCTGCGGCGGGAGGAGGCGGCTGCAGACGGCTCCGTGCCCTACTCCGCCGGCCCCCCCGGAGCATTTGGCCGGCTCGTGAAGGCGCTCTCCTCTTCGGGGAGCGGGGCACCGGTGCCAGGGTGTTGGGGCGAAAGGGGGCTCCGTGTACGCGTTGAGGAACCTCCGTCTCCCGCCGGTGCCTGCTCGAGTGGAGCCATTGACGTGCGCCAGGTCCGCTACAGGTCCTCGGTGTCTTGATGCTGCTGTGAGTCTCCAGCAGGGGAATGACTCTCTTGTCTATTTGCGTAAGTTTCTCTCTTGCAGTCGAGGCGAAGACTGTTTTTAGGAAGCAGTCGGAGGGGTGGAAAGGAAGGCGTGCATCTGCTGAGTCTCCTTTTTAAGTTGCTTTGTTTATCAGCATGGCTCACTAGAGAAAGTCATGCAGAAGCTTTTGTTGCATTTATTTTCTTGTGTGAGAGATGACTTCCTCCCTTATTAGTAATGGCTGTCAAGTCCCTTATTCTTTTCTCTTTCCATGCCCTTTCTTCTGGCAAATCTCTTTAGATATTTCCAGGACAGTAACTAAAACTTTTGATCATTGACCTATTGTAAAAAATTTACTAGAATGTGGCCTACATATGGTTTATTGCTTTATTAGAAATCTAGAAAGTGAGTAACAAGGTAGAGATACATATGTTGTATTTCTCTCAGACTTTGTTTCCGTCTATTGCAGACAGCATGTTGTGGTCTCACGCCCCATCTTTGTCTCACAGTTGGAGAGATACGGGTTTAATAGATGAACTGTTTGGTGAATGAGGAACTGAAACTGGCTGCATGGTCACATCCAAAGAGTTGTAGTCAATGTCAAAATGAAGATCAATAGCAAGTGGTGTCCTTCAGAGGTCTGTATTAGGATTGATGATTTATTAATAGCAGACAGTGGGCTTGTGTGTGCCTTTGGAAGTTTGCAGGTGACACCAAGCTGAGCAGGTCATGTGCTGGGAGAAGGGAGTGCCATGCAGAGGGAGCTTGACAGGCTTGAGGAGCAGGCCTGTGTGAACCTCAAGGTTCTGCACCTGGGTCAGGGTAATCCCCAGTATCTGTAGAGAGTAGGGGATGAGTGGATTGAGGGCAGTCCTGCAGAGAAGGACTTAAGGAATGGATGAAAAATTGAGCATGAGGCAGTAATGTGCATCCCAGAAAGTCAACATATTCTGAGCTCCTTAAAAAGAAGAATGGGCAGCAGGTAGAGAGCAGTGATTCTCCTCTTACTGCTCTGCCTTTGTGAGACCCCATCTGCAGTACTGTGTTCAGTTCTGGTGCCCCCAGTTCTAAAAGGATCTGGGTATGTTAGAGCCGGTCCAGAGGAGGGCCATGGAAGTGGTGAGGGGAATGGAGCACCTCTCCTACAAAGCAGGTCTGAGAGAGTTGGGGTTGTTGAGCCTGGAGAAGGCTCTGCTCAGGGGTCTCATTGTGGCCTTTCGGTGCTTAGTGAGGGCTTATAAGAAAGATGTGTTCTAGTAATGCCTAAAATGACAGAACAAGGGGTAATGGCTTTAAACTGTTGTAGGGCATGTTTAGATAGGACACAGAGAAGAAAGTTTTTACAGTCAGGGTTGTGAGGCACTGGAACAGGTTACCCAGAAAAGTTGTAAATCCTATCCATGGAAGTGTTCAAGACCCGATTGAATGGGGCTTTGTACAACCTCATCAAGTGAAAGATGTCCCTGCCCAGTCAAGTGAATTGGACTAGATGATCTTTGAAGGTTCCATCCAGCCCAGATCATTTTATGATTCTGTGATTCATCTGAGAACCTTGGTAATTGGTAGGAAATTGGAATCTTTGTCTTCTCTGAACTGTTGAACGGTGACTCCTTTACAGAAAACTCTCCATATAACTCTTAGGATCTTAAGGGTCTTTTTCAACCTGAATCAACTGTTGATTGCTTTGTTTTGTTTTTCAAAGTTTTTTGCTTCTCCATTGCATTTTTAAGTCTTCTAAAAGACAATTTTTTTTTCCAGAATCTATAGTATTTCTGTGTCAGGAATTCCTGTTGTAAGATTTTACCAGGTTGTGGCAAATTTCTACTCTTCTCTTTCTACTCTTCTCTACACCAAATCAGCAGTAGCTTCTAAACTGTTTAATGCCTCTTGTGTTCTTCTGTAACTACATGTTTCTTTTAGCAAGTGTTTTAACTGTATTTTAAAGGATGCTTCACATCAGACTGCTATTCTAAGGTGCTCTTATAGCTCTGTTTTTAAAGCTCTTTATTTCCTTTAACATTCTTTGGAAATTTCTTTCTGATACAATTGGTATGTATTCTTGTTTAAGAGTATTTCAAACATTTGCTACCAGAAATCTCTAATTGTTGTGCTAGTTGCCAGTTCTATTTCCAAAAACAAATTAAAAAAAATGGAAAATAGATCATCTTGCTTTATTAGAATAGTGGATGCCTTTTCATTATTTCTGTAACGTCTAGTCCTGTTTTCTTCATTACTCTTTTTTCTTAGACTTGGAGTCTAATATAAACTCAATCTAAGCTTATTTCTTAGTATTTTCTAGGTCTGCGATACCTAAAAAGTTAAACAGAGCATGAGAACAGAAATGGAAACCCCTGTTTATCAACTGAAATATGAGTATTGAGGTGAGATGGCTCACTTCTAGCAGCTTAGGATCTAGATTTTTTTTTAAGTCATTGTTTTGGTACCTCTCTGTATCTCCTGATTTGAATGATAATTTTATTTACAAGCAGTATATGCAAAAACATGCAAGAAAACTGGGTTTTGTTATTTTTTTAAATAAGTGTTGAACCTGACTTTTAACTGAGGGAAGTGGAAGTTTTGGCCAAAATGACAGTAAGTTTCTACGTGCAACCTGTAGTCTGCATGTCTGTGCACTTGAGGATTATCTGAGGACTTCTTTGAAGTGACAGCTTAAAAAGAAAAAAGTGGGTTGTCTGCCACATTTACCACCCATGTTTTTATGCATGTGACAGATGGGAAGCCTGTTCTTACCCTGCTCTTTATTCCTGAATTAGGAGGGGTGCTGAAACCTCCCATTTCTGAGACAAGATTTTCTTTGAAGCAGTCACAGTACACGTGTTAGCTTAGCTATAGACTTCAAGTGCACAGAGACTGAAAAATCAAAAATTCTGTGAAAGTCTTAGTCATGTGAGTTGTGTGTGGTGATTTTTTTCCCCCACCCCCTGATATCTGTGTCCAAGGAATGCATAAAAGACAATAAAGGAAGTTTGTTAGCACTAACATGCTGTGTGGCGAGGAAGATGCATGTATCCGAAGGTGGGAAGGAACTCACTGGACAAGCTATTTAGCATCTTGCTGTTTTTCAGGACTGTAGTTCTTGTTCCTTTCAGCAAGGATAAGTTTGAAGTAAGGTATTAGTTTGTGGTCTGTGGGCAGCTTTCTGCTCCTTGTGGACAGTGAAGTTAGGCTGCTTTGTATATACACATCCTCTTTTTTGAAGGAAACTTTACAAGTGTTATCAGTTTAGTCTTCAGAAAGTGATTTATGATATTCAAGTACTCCTAGAGAGTTTAGGGGCAAAAATAGATACTTAAGAGATCTTTAAATTTAGTTGAGAAATCTCTTATTCAATTCAAAACAAGAAGCTGAAATCTATCTTTCTGTAGTTAACCGGCTGTGAATGTGAAGTACAAGGTACTGATGAAATTGGGTGAAATTTAATTGGTAAATAATAAAGGAATTGATGTTCAATGATTTAATGGTTTTTCCTGCCTGTGTGTTCCCTGAATTTCTACTTGAGAATTTTTGTTCTTTTTAGCACTTGTGTGTTATGTTTGTGAGGAAGCTACAGCTTCAGGAGGAGCAGAAGGATTCTGTTTATATAATGTCTGTAAGATAATTGTTCACTTAAGGCTAAGATGAGATTACTCTCCTTCCAAGCCTACATTGGGGAATCCTCTGCCTGAAGGCTTCTATAAACCCTCATCAAGGAATTTTTTGCTTCTGCCCAGAAGCCTTAGAAGGTTTCTACCTTCTCTTCTTGTTAAAGATTTATGTTGAAGTGAATTTGTGGTTTGATGGACTATGACTTCAGGCTCTCAGATGGTGGAGCTGTCTTCTCTCTCTTCTCCCTTTTGGGATCATCCCCTAAGTAGAGGCTTGCTTTGTTTCTGCAACCAGTCAGCTATATAGGCCTAGTTACTGGGATTTACTTTTTTGCAAACAGCTCTGCCTCTGAGAAATTCATTACAAGGTCTACGGAGTTATGTGGAAGAGCTGTTTAGTTGTTCGTTTGTTTTTTTGTTTTTAATTATCTACTGAAACTTTTTTTCCCTAAAACTAGTGTTTTAAAGCTTTTTGTTGCTGTGCTCTAGCCAGTCCTCAAGGAGGGGTTAAAGCTTTGCATGGTCTGCAGTCAGCCACTGTAATTAGTTTGGGGTCTCTGCCCCTGCAGTTGCAGCTGTTGCTGACCTCTCTCTTCCACATGTTCTCATAGTGTCTAAGAAATACTGTACTGGCTTTATATTATCTTCTGTGTTTTTCCAGGCTATCCACTAACTTTTATACTTACACCTGATCCTTCAGGGAGCTTGCTTACCTGTGCAGTAATTTCTGTAATTTTCTTTTCCTCCGCTATGTTTCTAGGCTCCAGCAGTTATACAGGGTTGTATGCCTCTCTTTGAACAGTGATTTTAGTCCTTCTGATGAAGAACTTCTTGTTCTTAGCAATCTTTCACAAACCTCCTGGTCATCTTAAAACTCTTAGTGCCTCCTATGGAAACAAATGGTATTGCTGTAAATATTCAAGCTAAATCTATTTGAGTATAAAACCTAAAAAGATTTTTGTGTGTCACAGTACTATTGGAGGTGTGCATGCTCTAGAAAGTAAAGCAGTATTTCAGTCTTTGGGTAGCATTTTGCTGCCTGATGTCCATACTGTGGCCTCAATTTAATCTACAGAGTGTCAATGGCAGTTTTGTAATTGCTGTTTTTTATTTAACCTTATTTAAAGGAATATGTAAGAGTATAAAGTGAATTTCAGTTCACTTCCCTAAAATGATATGTAATGTTAGAAACTTCTTTGTAGCAAAAGTCTTGCTGAATTTCAGCTCGTCCTCTAAAATACTGCCTTATCAAGTATATTGGCTAATTATCTCTTTGTCTTGTGAACTTTTCCTTTAAATTTTATCTTTAGTCCTGTTTCTCCTTGCTTTCTTTAGAACCTGAGTCTTTCTGTGCATTGCTTCTATATATTTTTTTCATGTGCTACACTTGTATTTCCTTCAGCTTTAAAGTGCTGTTATCTGCCTTTTGAAGTAGTTCAATTCCAATACTGCATTGTGTGTAGGAAAGTTTGAATGGCTGTGTGGAGTACAGATCTTTGAAGAACTGATGTGTTCCTTTGTTCAAAGGAGACAGTTTTAAATTTTCTTTTTTTTTTTTCTTGTGATTCACAAGTGCCAGTTCTCCGTTCGGCTGTGTGGCTGCTTATCAGTGTCTTTAACTGTGTGTTTATTACTTAAGTGATATAGTCTGAGAAGAAGTGGCTGTCTCTGCATTCTCTGCTCTGATCTGACCTCTGGAAATCAAGTCATGATCAATTTTATTTTACCCCTTTAGCCTCGAGACAGCTGCATCAGATACATGGAGGTTGCTGTTATGTAACAGTCATGCTGTAGTCATTTTCTGATGAAGGATGTTCAAATGGATAGATGGCTGTATATTTTAAATATATCTGCTGTCATAATGATGATTCTTTGAGGAGGGAAGCAATTAGATGTGCCTATTAGTTATAACCTGTGTGAATTTTATAGTACTGACACGTATCTGTATTAAGTTATGTTTAATCACTTTAGGTACAGAAGTTATTTTACAAATTCATGAGAAATAATCTGCTGAAGAAACACCCACAGCAGGAAATTTTGTTTGTAAAAGAGAAGCTGAACTTGATATGAATAAAACATGAAAATCTGAATTAAATAAAATAGAAAACCAGTCTTGCTACAGAGTTGTTGAATTACTGGTGCAAATCAGCAATGTATGAAGAGCAGATAACTTTCCCCATGTTTTCAGTAGTGCAGCAGGTTTGAAAAGCAGGATTTGTTGGATGGAATTGTAGTCTTTCAACTGGAGATCTTTCTGAGGTGCCTTGTTAGCACAGTATGGAAAAGGCTATACGAAGTTTCAGTGCTGTAACTAGTCTTGCTATGGTTACTGTTGAAATAGAAAGTTATTACAGGAGGTAATAGATTTTCCCTAAAACTTCCCCATTACTGGAAAAGCTTGCCCCTTGCCTATCTGCTGCCAAGTATACAGTTGGGGAATTAATGGAACATATGCTGTTTGGGATAACTTAGTGCCATTAACTGCCCATGCAGAATACTTCTTGAAATCTTGCGTCCTGTATGACATACATTAAACTTAAGAATTACACAGAAGTGCTTCCTCCTTAACTTTTCATACCTGGTTCATTGGTAGCTGGACTATTAAATTTTTATGTTTGTATTTTCAAAACCTTATTGCAATTGAAAGATTCCTTAGTGTAACAGTAGAGGAGGCATTTGTCATAGAGATTTGTGACCTTACAGTAGTAGTGGCATTTTCTTCTCTGACAATAGAACAATGCTCTTGCTCCTTCTGTAGGCCAGTATTGTCAAGTACTGTTAAATGTTAATGATTTTGTCTGAGCAGACTCTTTTCCTGATTGTGTGATGTATTTCTTTGTGTGAATTAGTGAATGTTTACTATTCTACACTTCTGTTCTGGTGGAATTGGACCAGTGGATGAAATTTGTAGTACAAGACAGTATAAAATGGACATTAAAGAAGAATATAGGGCATTCAAACACAATCTAGCACACTGATTTTCAAATTTCAAACTTCTTCCTATAAATTTTTGAATATTTTAATGCATTTAATCAATATTTGACTCAGTATCTCCAAGGTGGTTTTTTTCCCAATTGCAAAAATTAGTTAATTTAAGAGATGATAAACACTTAAAATGTTTCTTTCTCTACTAGTCCTTTACCTTATTTAATTTTTCTGTTCCTTTTGTACATGTTTGTCCTGACCAGCATCCTTGGCTGAACCTTCACTGCATTACTCGGCAGTTTTCCCTGAGAGCTGGCTGCTCAACTGGCTAAATAAAACACATGAGCATGTGATGCATTTGCACACATAATTGCTATAGACAGAACAGACAGTATGCAGAATTGCTTAGATGGGTTTCTTTCCTGAGGTGAAAAGATTCAAATATGTAGCAAGCACACTTGAATATTTTCTTACGTACCTTTTTCATTGTGTTATTACAGTTGTTTCTAGATAAGTAATAAAAATATGTCTGACCTTTTATTAGGGCACTTGACATGTCTGTAGGCTTATTGTTTGATTTTCAGGTCAAGAAATGGGAATATGACTATGCTGTAGAGGCATTGATACTGACCTGGCCCTGTTTTGGTGCTACCAGACTGTTGGTTTTCCCAGAAAGCAAGACACTTGCACTAAAGCAGTGCTGTTCAACAACAAGATTAAAGCCAGAATTATTGCAGGAGGAAGAAGCAGTGGAAGGAGATTGTTCATTTGTGACCTCTGTGTTAGTGTCCACATTATGCATTGGCATGTGATGTTGATATCTCTGAGCTGGCTTTGAACCAAAAGGCAAAACCATTCAAACATTTTGTTTTAAACAAAAGTAAACCTAAAACCAAGATGCAGACTGGTAAAAGCACTGTTGTGGGTATCAGAGTGAAGATCCAGGGGTAGGTGGTGAACATGGGTGTTCACCATTGCTGTGGTGTGTGAGCTGAATTGTGTGACTGTGTGCCAGGTCCCGCAGCTTTTCTATCCTTGGGGATGGGGAGGTAAGTGTGCAAATGCTCTCTAATAACTGGGTAGTCTTAAAGTGTCTCTTTCAGCAAAGAATAGGACGGGCTTATTCACAAATTTTGGTGCAGTTATTTGTAGAGTGTGTACAGGTGAGTCTGTTTGAAGTATTGCAGTAATACTATACAAAGCTGGATAAAGGGGACTTCACTGCCCTCTGGTTAGAAATGTGCCTCAGAATTGCAGCACATTATCAGATCTAAGCCAGGTATGTTTTTACTGCTTTCAGACATAGTAATATAATCTCATGTCTCACTTTTTTGAAATGAGTTTTAATAGAACTTCAGCATTCTCCTTAACTGACAGAGTTTTCTTTTTCTTTCAGCTGATGCAGCCCAGCAGTTTCAGTATGCAGTGAGAGTTATTGGAAGTAATTTTGCTCCCACTGTTGAGCGTGATGAATTTCTTGTTGCGGAGAAAATCAAGAAAGAACGTAAGTGCATCTTGTTCCTTTCTTAGAAATACGAAATTCTTTATGAAGTTAATCAGGTTATTTCTCTGGAAAGGGGACAACTCTGCCTCACAGATAGTTGTCTAATCTATTATTAATGCTTTCTTCCTGAAAATCTCATGATGTAAATGCCATTAATTTCCTAGTGACCATTCTTGAGTGGCTGTGAATTTATATTCACAGCTCAGATTTTATGAATAATCACCTTAAACTTCCCTTGCTGCTTTGTATCTTAGCCACTGTGAAGAAAAATAACAATTAATACTGCACTCCTTTCACTTTAACAGTAACTGGAATTTTTGAATTCATATTTTCTCTTTGAAGAGTAAAAGACTGATATTTTTGAGATGTGCACTTCAGGAAATATTACACACTGGTGCAATTAACTTCATGAGTGTCATGTGTGAACACTTGCTGAATGAGCATCCTGGGAGTTCATGGAATGGTTTGTGACTTACCTGACTTGCCTTCAGTTTCTCTATAAGTTTTCTGCAACCACCTTCTTAAAAATATCAGAGACCATGACTTTGTAAGGGATGTTGCATTTCCATTCCATTGTGCTCTCTGCTGCTCTAAGTCAAGTGTTGCGCTGTGTGTATCCAAAGGGGAGGTGATGAATCCTTCTTGAAAAGCCAAATACTGCTTTCAGCAGATTCTGCTGCACAGTAGCATGTCCAGAAACAATTATTTGAATTGTACTAATAAAATTAAAGCTTCATATTTGAGCTTTGAGTATTCAGAGATTGAATTAGGGTCACTGACGTCAGCGGTTGTAACTGGTTTAAGGTCCATGTGCAGTTTTTGATAATGCAGAGCTTCCGTGACTTGTTGGTAGACAATTAAGCCCATTACAATTCCTGTAGCTACAACTCCAAAGCACTGGAATCTACAATATATACTTTCTGCCATGCTTTGGCTACTTGTAGATAGCACAGCATATAATCTTTGGGCCTGTTGCCAGATTTTCTGAAGGAGACTGTCTCCCTCATCCTTCTGCCCAACTTCAGTTTGTAAGCTTGTGTTAGTGGTCATGTAGCAGGTGACTGGATATATATCCTTCTAACTTAACATTTATTTTGGAGATACCATGCAGGTAATGGCTTACTTGGCAAAGTGTACTTACCAATGACATTTTATGCTAATTAACATTTCTAACATTTAATAGCTATTTTTCTTATCACTGAAGTTTCTTCAGATGCGTTTATTGCCTTAATTTTCTTACAACATGGCTCTTTCTGATGCCACATAGCTTTTTAAGAAATCTTAGTTGGAAGATGTGTCTCCACTAAGAAGGTACTTCTATAACTGGCACTGATTTGAGACTATTATTCTTTATAATATATTAAAGTTGTGTGACCCTGGAATTCTGCCTGACTTGCAGCAGATGACATTACTACTTTTTCTGTTGATTTTATTGTCTGAGATAGAAACAATTGCACTCTAGTTTTGGAGCAATTACATGTAGTTTTTATAGCATTATTTAATGTGTATCTGCTTTCAGAAGGTGTCTCTTTAGTCCCTTAGTTCCCTAAACCTACTGAATGATAGACTAGACATTACCAGGACACTCACTTAAAAAAATGTGTATTTTGATTGAGCTAAGAAAAGCAGGTACTTGTATGGAATCACTTGCATTGCAAGAATTCTCAGGGCTGGAATGCAGGTGAGATGAAAACAGGCAAGGTGTTTAAGTAAATACAATGAAACAGTCCGGCATGATGAAGCTTTCATGGTTGCATTTTATAATTTGCCGCAAGTATATGTTAGGACATGGCTGTTACACTCTCAAATTTTTAATCTGCTTTTTCTTTTTTTTTTAATAGTTGTGCGGCAAAGAAGGGAAGCAGATGCTGCTTTGTTTTCAGAACTCTACAGAAAACTTGGTTCACAGGTAATTTAATAACTGTGTAAAGAGTAAAGAAACTGAAAGCACTCAAAAGCATCCTTCTGATGTTAGAATTGTTTTGGAGGCTCCTCAGGTCATGAACAATATTTTTTTGGGAGGATTGTTAAATACTTGAACAGCTTGTCTTGGAAAGTTGTGGAGTCTTCATCCTTGGAGACAAGTCAAAACCTACTGGACCTTGCTGTCATGGGCAATCTGCTGTAGATGACCTTGCTTTAAACAGGGGGATTGAACCAGACAACATTTAGAGATGCCTTTCAACCTTAGCTATATTTTTAGCATTTGATTCAAGTTACATGAAGGGGTACTTCATAAGAAGAAAGGAACTCTGTAAAAATAAAGGGTTCACTTTATATGTAAAACTGATGAATTTTTTCATCATTTTTTACAGAAATGCTTTGCAGTGTATCGATTTTACTAATCTAATGTTCTTATGCATCTGAACTTTTAATTGCTCCAGGTCTTTAATGTTGAAGCTTAAGGCTTTGCTGACTTGGATAGCTCTAACATCCAGTGTTAATCAAAGAATACTGCATGCCAGTATTCTGACAAAAGATGTTAGTGTATAAAAAGCCTGAGTTTAACATGATAGTGGTAAGATTAAGAGAACAAAAAAGATATTCTGTGGAGAGTATGACTGGTCAGAACTTGGTTCTCCTCCTTCCCTCTTCCATACTTGACTTACCCATTACTTTGTTAGTGTTTGGAGCTCAAGTTACTGAGTAAGTTGTCCTGGTTATGGTATCCTGTAGGTTTGTGTATTAATTGCACTGGTTTGTGGAGCAGAGCACTGATTTGCAGACAACTCTTCATACAGTCTTTGTGTAACGTGTTTCTGTAGCTTGTGTACTGCATTGCCATTTGGCAGGCAAAGTACTGCAAAGCATGATGACCAATCTTTGGAACAAAATGCCTTGCCTGTGTTACATGTTTGCTTATTATTCTCTAATGCAAGCTATCTCCTGGTATTTTACTGCCTTCTCAAACATTTAAGGTTCTTTTAACCTTTTTCTTTCCTCTGCTATCATCTGCTTGTGTGTGTGAAATACAATCATGGCTTCTTTAAAATTCACACAACCAATTATTATTCAGTCTGCAGTTAGGTTTATTATTAATGGTGTACAATAATTTCTTTTTCCCATAAGCATATGGAAGAGCTCAAAGGGATATACATTTTCTGAATCAATGAGGCTCTTGTTCCAACAATTCTCTTGAAAGCAGTTGGGTGGAGAAAAAGAATTGTGTGTGAATCTGTTTTAACTTTGTTTCATCTATTACTCCAAACAGGAAAGGAGATCAGTGCTTATTTATATAGCAGCCTGCCAGTTGAACAAACCATGCTTCTCAGAGCACTTGGATTTATCCTGGCCAGTAGAAGAAGCAGTTGCTGGTCTTTCTTTACCACTTGTTAATCAGTTGCTGTATTAGTCACCTGCAACAGATGTAATACCTCTGCTTTTTGCTTGTTCTCCTTGAGATCAAAGCAGAAGATAGTAAAAGTTGTGCTCTACATACAGTGTAAAATGCCTCCTTTTAGTCTTGTATAAAAAAGTAGAGCTTTGGTAAATTTTGTTGCTTTATAAGGGATGGAGTCTGTGTTTAATCTTGATATGACTAAAGTTTGTTTTATATTCAATATTGCTCAGGATTGCAGATCATAGCCTGATCAATATTATGAGGGAGTTTGTATAAGTTTCTTTGACTCAACTTAATGCCCATTGTAAGATTCTATGCCACTGGTAAATTCAGGTACAAGTGTTAGCATCACAGAAGTATGGAGTAACGTATCTAGAAAAGTGCATATTTAAAATAATTAATTTTAATACTTACCTTCATTTTAAAGTATTCTGTTTGTAGCTTGGGCTTTAGCTGAAGTTGGTCAGCTTTCTGTTGAGATCTAAAATTGCTGACAGTCTTACTCTAAGTCTGTATGTGTGTTTGCTAAAGACTATATTGTGTATTCGCCAAGTTTCATATTAACAGTGTCTCTTGTCTTAAATTATGAAAATTTTGGTAGCTCTGTTAAATGGCATTTAAAGTAATAGAAATTGAAACCCTCACTTTCGAGGTCTCCTTGTAAAGGAGAGTGGAGGGGAAAAAGGAGAAAAGACAGTTCCTTGCTTAAAACTTCACCAAAAGTTTTTGTTTTTTACATTTAAGCTATCACAATTAATGGCTGCATCTGAGATGTTTTAAGTGGTGAGAGTGTATGGGAATGCTGGTAACAGTTCAGCTCTGTGTAAACCTCATTCTTAGTAGCTATGAATTTTAAATTGAGCCTGCTTACCTGCTCAGAGCAGGTAAGAATTCACGATTTGAACACAGTGGAAAAAACTAATAAAATTAGCAATACAGAGGCTGAACGATACATTCCCAGTTTATTCAAGAATGTGGTTCTGAATTAGTCAAATTTATCTGGAAAGTTTATTTATATGTGTATATATTAGGAAATTAGATAATTAAAAATAAGTTTGTTTTTATCAAGAATTAAACTTATTTATGTTTGCCTTCATCTTTCTTTGAAGGGCATTTTGAAAAACAAAT
>VWYI01027481.1:14489-34741 GCA_013399455.1 Anthoscopus minutus | reverse complement strand
ACAGATCTCTGCAGGCCAGGCTGAAAATGATTTTGGTTTTTTGATAACCAACAATAAACAACCTTGAGACCAAAAGCCAAAGACTTCAGACTCATTCTTGGACACCTGGGTTGGAGAGCAGAGACTTTTTACGCATCTTGAGGTCATCTTGACCATAGGAAACCCCAAGACCACCATGTTTTTAAAGAGTTTTCTATAGTTGCTTCCTCATGTATTTCCTGTATATTGAGCAGAAACATCTATTGAGCAAAACTTTTTTATTCCTCCAAAATGTGTGAAACTCTGATACTCTTTAATAAGATGAAGCATGGATGTAGACCAGCCAGGCCTTCTTCTAAAATACATGAGATTATTGTAGTAGTTCAAACCACTTCATCTGAAACTTAGATTTTCTTGAAGTAAGCATGTGAAAGTCCAGTCATGACATGGCTTTCTTAAAACACTTAATGAAAATGTTGTTGGAAGCAACATTGCACTGTACTGGCTTTTAGTATCTATTACTAAAAATATTTTATGAGTAACATGATTATTTAAGTCTCAAAGTACAGAATTCTTTAAGTTCTTTCTCTGTGTTAAACAAAGCTTTCAAGAAAACATTTAACATCTGAGCATTTGCAAGTGGGAAGACATTTGGTTGCTGACTGATGTTGGTAAGAGTTACCAGTTGTCTTCTGTCATATAAAACCATGAGATAGGAATGCTTTTTGTGAATAATCAAGCTCCATTTCAAGAGTAAGTTTAAGAAACCGCTTTTACTCTGCTCCTTTGATTCCAGATTTTTATTTATTTAGTGTTTAATGACAGGATTTTTTTTCTCATGGATGTGCTGGTATAATTGTTTTGGTGATAATACTATCTATTAGTTTTAACAGTATTTCTCATTCCTATTTCATGGGTTAGGTCTTTACTTCTTATTTTATTAAAAAATTTAATAAAAATTTGTAATGGACCAATTGATCAAACTTAATATGACTGCCAAACTGGAATATGAATCCTTCAAAATATGCCAAATATTTTTAAAAATTGATTTTGTAACTACTGAGTTCACTTTTTGGAGTTATTAGACACTTTCTTATGAGTTCCTTGATATAATTTAAATCTAAAGCAACCCTCCACAGTTGGCAGTGTCTTGCTGTGCTGACAATTAATGCATTTCGTTTGCAATTCATATTACTGTGGGGGTGGGGAGCATTACAGTAGCAAGATGGAAAACCAAAAGCCTTCTGTAAAGAGGCAACCTTTGTTGTGAAGGACAAGACAGTTATTAAGTATGTGATACAAGCTCACTTCTTATGTCTTTTGGTGCAACTGCTGTATCAATTTAATAATTTATTGATATCAACTGATAAATTATTTCAACTTGAAATATCTGTTCGCCAGTGTTGATTCTTTAGTCGAATATTGTTAGGGTGAATTTTTGTCATAAAATGGGCAATAAATGAACTTTTTTGGTATTACATTATTAAGAAATAGGATTTTCACAAATCCTATTGTTCACATTTGGGTTCATGAGGTAAAGTCAAGCGAATATGATTATGAAACAGTGCTCTCTAACAATTAGTAAGCAAACAGATCCTGTCTTGTTCTGATTATCTTTTCTGAGGACTGGGAAAATAGGTGGGGTTATTATGATACTATGATTTGACAGTTGGATATTATGATTGTGACACATTGTGACAACAGGGTTTATTTAGCCTTAAAAAATGAAGGATTAGGGTGACACCACTGCTTTTCAATTACTTAATAAGGGAGAAGATAGATACCTCAATAAGAGACAACAGACACAAATTGCTATATTAGCGATTCTTATAAGATGTTAGGACTTTTTTTTCATCATAATAAAAGGTCCAAAAGTTGCACCAGAAGAGGATCAGCTTAGGTATTAGGGAATATTTCTTCACTGAAAGGGTGATCAGGCATTGGAATAGGCTGTCCAGGGAACTGGTGGAGTCAATGACTCTAGAAGTGTTAACAAAATGTGTATGTGGCACTTGAGAATATGTTTTTTTGGTTAACATGGTTATTCTATCTTAACAATTGAACTAGATGACCTTAGAGGTCTTTTCCAAACGAAATGCTTCTATGACTACATTCTTAGTTAGAAAATAATAGATGATAAATAATGATCTATTTTTGTTTCAGCATTTAGAGAATCTAAAAAATTTTTTGCTTGAAGAGATACATTCTAAAGGAATAGCAGAGATTCCCTTTTGCAAGAATGTAGTTTCAGTGAAGAGGCACTTTAACAATTGATCAGGATCTATCTGAGGTGGATTCCTCAAGAATACAGTAATTTTTGAGATAGTGGAGAGGTCCAATATTGGTTATTGCAATGGCAGGGCATTTACCTTTTGTAAGTATTGGGGTGGAAGTAGGCCTGGAATGGGCACACTCACCAGCCTCTGAAAGCTTGTTAATGTGAGGCGAGAGAAGACAGAGTGATTTATACTTGTTGATGTGACATTATCCTGATTCATTTGTGGTACAAGTGTCAAAGCACTAGATAATGGGTTTTTTTCCTAAAACACTGACCTTTTATGGTACACAAAACAGCTCAGATTATTTAGAAAGTCTTTCTATCTGGAAGGCAGAGAAGTGAACCCAATTACTTGTTATTTGAACCAGGATTTACAAACAACCTTAACCAGCTGCAGCAGCTAACAATTACAAACCACTTTCACTCTTCCTCTGAAAGGATCCAAACAAACTCTGGCTTTTACAGAACTTGTGTCTAGGAGTTAGCATGAAAATAGGTGAGCTGAAATTTTTGGTAGACTGTCTTGAGTTTAAAAAACAGTCCAAAGGAACAGAGAGATGCCCACGTGTGTAGCTTCTATCCTTGCTGTCATATTGCATACCCATATTGGATATCTGCACGTACACTCGTGATGGCAGCCAGGACAGATTTGGAGACAGACTGAAGGATCCACTTTCACAAACTGTGCATTGGATTGCCAATAGTGATAGATCCAGCTCGGGAGTCCAAATGAAGAAAAATATGAGATACCAGTCAAATAGGAATGAATCTAATAAAGACATGAAATTTCCTGGATCAGACAGGGCTACACCTATTTGTGGTTTTGGTAGGTCATTACAGAGGAACAAGCTGGGCTATCTGGTTGTTTTTCAAAAGCATTTAGTTTGGATATTATATTTACTATTGATATAGTCTGTTATAACAGTTTCTGAAAAGATAAAGACTTATGATTATGATATATTGATGAACTCACATCTGACTTACCAATACCCCTCTGTCTGAAAGCTTTTTTTCAGGCAGTATTTTTATTTTATGAAGAGCAACGTTTTACCTTTTGCAATATTATTTTTATTACCTGCATGAAGTGTCATTGCTTCTAGAGTGTGATTTGGCACAATTTTGTAACTGCTTTCACAGTTACTGAGAGCAAATATCTTTGCGGGTTTGGCATATGTTTTACTTTTATAGTTTGATTGTATTTTTAATTTGATGAGTTTGGCATTTTTGCTCAGTCTACTAAACTTTACATTTGTGAGTAATAACTCTTTTTAGCTCTTCTATTTTTTCTTTGGAAAGTCAACTTGGTCTTTACAGTACTCTTATCTATATTGTAATTGGCCATATTGCAAATAGTGAATCATCTAACAAATAAATTTCTAGATTTGTGAACTGTTTGAATTCATTGGAAAATGACAAACTAGGTGTTCATTTGTCTATGAATCTTCCAAGTCTTTCTTAAAGTCTGTCCATCAGCAATTCATGATACTAACACAACATCATATGTTCTTCCTAGAACAGCTTCCCAAAAAATTAGTTTCATAGAATATGTGAAAACTAAAAAAATGAAACACAGATACCTGTGGTATAGGAAATGGACTGCATAAACAAAAAATTACCTATTTGTTAGTGCTTACTTGCATAACTAAAAAACATTATGATCTAAATTGCTTAGAGTTAGATTTAAAACAGCTTATAATTGTATTCTTCTGGATTTAGAACAAATGCATAAATAACCTGATTTTTTTATTATAATGGTATTTTGACTGTGTTAAGTATCATTTGAGTGTATTTTAAAACTGATGTCTAGTTGATGAGTTTATGAAATAAATTCACATAATTTTTGAATACTGGTAATTCAAAGCAGTTAGCTCTGTAGCACTTCAGCCTCTTACTTGTACATAAGGAATGTGAATTTTGACAGTACTTATGGTAGGCAGAAATGGCTACCACTTGCAAGTCTTTCAGGGTTCTAAATCAAGTGACTTGATGGTTTCACACCATTTGCCTGTGTCTAAATACCTTTATGAAAACGTTTCACAGCAGTGTCTAGGTACTTCAGAAGACACCCTGCTGATTTAATTGAAATTTCTGTGATTTCTTCAAAATTTGACTGTAAAAGGCAACAGTTTCATCATGATGACATGTATTATATTGCCACTACTTGAGTAAAATTATGCTGATTGTTTTGCAGGAGAATCTTTACTTAAAAAATTATAGTATGTGGGAAAAATGAGACAAAGTGTGTACATCTGCCTATAGTACTGCATCAACTTTACAATACTCAAGTATAATTCAGATTTAAATTAGTAGGATTAAACCTACTAAATTAAATCACTTAGAAGTTATTTGGTATATGCCATTTGCAGGAGACAATAGTTCATATAGAAGGGAAAGCTTTAAAGTGCATCAAATATTTAAGTTCCAGGTTAATATAATATATGTTATAAATATTTTCACCTGGTTGAATCTCTTCAGTGGATGGAAGGAAGACTTTATCAGTGTTGTTACTTTTATTTGAAATTAGTAAAAAAATGAATGGACCTTCATTGTAACACTTGCCATTCAAAATTATCAAATTTGAATCACAGAATCATAGAATAGGTTCTGTTGAAAGGGGTCCTAAAGATCATCTGGTTCCAAGGCCCTAACATGGGCAGGGACATCTTCCACTAGATCAGGTTGCTCTAGTCCAGTCTGACCTTGAGCACTTTCAAGGATGGAAAGTCCACAACCTCTCTTGGCAACCTTTTCCAGCATCTTACTACCCTCCCAGTAAAGAATTTCTTCCTCATATCTAATATAAACTTTCCCTCTTTCAGTTAAAGACCGTTCCCCCTTGTTCTATCACAGATCCCTGTAGAAAGTCCCTGTCCAGCTCTCTTGTAGTCTCTTTAGGTACTGGAAAGTGAACTAAATTTTCCCCAAAGCCTCCTCCTCTCTAGGCTGAGCAGCCCCGTTCTCTCAGCCCATTTTCTTACAAGCAGTGCTCCAGCCCTGAGGTCAATTGTCTCTCCTTTGGACTCACTCCAGCAGGTCCATGTCTGTTTGGTTCTGGGCACCCCAGGGCTGGATGCAGAGCTCCAGGCGGGGTCTCACCAGAGCAGAGCAGAGCAGAGGGGCAGAATCCCCTCCCTCACCTCTGCCCACACTGCCTTTGATGCAGCCCAGGATACAACAGGAGTTCTGGGCTGCAAGCAGGTGTTGCCAGGTCATGTTGAGTTTTTGTCCACAAGTCTTTCTCCCCTGGTCTAGTCTTGATCTATTCTACAATTAATTATAATTACTAAAAGAGGAGAGTGTTACAGAAATTACTTGTAATTTTAATTTTAATTTTAGAATTATTATATGCAACTTCCGAGGACCTAAGTTAAAAAAGACAAGAGGTAATTAAAAAATGAATTTTAAATATACATTTTAAAGATGAGGCTAGGGCATTTTCAGGTATTTAAAAAAAAGATATATTGTCAGAACTATGGAATATGACAAAAATAGCTGGCAACATAATGAATATGTCATAATTTATACTTGAATTAAGATTATATGGACTTAATTATTGGCATTTTAAATAATGAAAATACAGACAGTTATGAAAATATAAATATGCTTTAAATCTGAAAATAACTGGGTGTATTTTTCATATTATTTTGGCATTTATTCTCATCACCAAATTCTCATAGTACTTAGTTTTCACATGCTGAATTTATTATTTCTCTGACCTGCACTAGAAAAGTAAGTGATTTAATATTCATATTTAGAAGATGATAGAAAATTATTTCATTCATTGGGGATATTTCAGGCTAAAGGAGAAGAGTATTCCACTTTTAACTTTCTTGTTAAGCTTGTAAGGAAGTAACGGTTCAAATACAATGATTACAAAGTTTCTAGATTCCTGGTCTCCTGATTTCCTAGATATCATGAGATTTATAGAAATGGCCTCCGGACGTGAAGAAACTCAGAGATTTAGAAACTAAGGTGAAAGTCAAGAAATCAAATCTATTTGGTAGCCCACATATTGGAATTAAATTTAAAAATATTTATTGTAGTTTTTTTGCTCCTGTTGAAGAATTATACTTGAGATACTGCATCTAAATAGGATATGTTGTGTGTTTTGATCTGCTGGGTGTCCTCTAAACTGAGCCTGTTCTGTCCCCTTTCATAAGGCAGCTAGAAAAAGGTGCACATGTGTTTTTCAGGTTACATGTGTCTGGATCATGTGGTGGCATGGAGCTGGGACATGTCCAGTGGACTCATCTCTACCTGGTTTAGAAGCTGTAACTCACACCTAGGTCAGAGCATTTATAGCAATGGCACTGAAGAGAGGTTGCTGCCTGCTCCCTTTGCTGGTTTGTGCTCCTTCAGTGTGCTCCTGCTGGCTGAGTCTTCTCATTCAGAGCATGCTTGATTAAATGGATTAGACACTCTTCATCACAGTTTTACTAGAACTGCTCTTTTTTGTAGTGCAGGACTATCCCCTGCAACCACTGCAACTATTGCTGGAGAAGGACACATAAGGAAATTTCTGGGCTTTGCACAGTGGGACTTAAAACGGCTGACCCATCATGGAATGTTGCATAAACCAGCTAGAGAATCCTAATAAGAGGAGTAAATTTGAAATATTGCCAATTTCTTAGAGTAAGGTACTGATGTGAAACCTTGATATAGTCACCTCTAAGAAATGAAGATTCATGGTGTTTCTTCAGAGTCTATGTCCCATTACCCATTGGGTACAGGCAGCTGGGCCACTCTCCTGTTTTAGAAAACACAAGGAAAGGGCTGAGAAGAGAGAGAGAAATATTTTCATAAACTATTAGCTGTCTGAGGCCTTAACTGGAAAATGGGAGCCCTGAGTTCCTAATTTTTTCTTAACTTAATCTTAGCTCAAGTGGTTTCAAGCCCACAGCATGTACTTCAGTGAAGTGATGAGGCCATGGAGTACCTGAACCTGAGACCCATCTTTCTCTCAACTGGGGAGAGCTGAGTAATCATGGAGGGAGCTCAGTACTATTTATAAAGGAAATTTTCCTTTAAAGTTGTCAGTCAAAGTTTGATTTCAATGATGGATTTATCTAATAAATTTTTTAGTTAATAAGTTAATGTAGCTGTGCATAAATGTAATTGCTCCTTAAAAATTACTGAGATATTAGGTTTTTAAACAGTAAGAACTACAGGGAAGGTATCTGTCATGTAATAAAAGTTACATTTATTTCTATCTATGTTGGAATTTTATTGGTTATTCTGCTGATTCTGAATTAAGCTGAATACCATCTGTGGTTCACTTAATATTTTATAAGCTGTTATTACAATCCTTCTTTTATCTTTTGTATCATATCTAAATTCATAGCTACATTCTCTAAAGTTTCTCTTCATGTGAAAGATCACATAAAACTAAAGACATATTTTCATCATGAAAATTCATTTATATTTTGCTTTCAATGGGATTTTTATATTAATTTTCCTATTATATAATTGGCTTTTTATTTTTTAATTTTTTTTTGCTCTTGTTTTCTGCTAGTATATATGACAGTTCTATATGCATTAATTGTAATATTAGAAATACCACTGCACTGATATTACACAAGCTTTGGCAACTTGTACACTGGGACCTTAAATCTAAATCTTGGCCTGATGCAATTCTCACATTGCTACAACTAACAGTCTAAATCTAGTCACAGCAAGCCTTGCAATATCACAGAGTAACAGAATCTATTAGCTTGGAAAAGACCTTTGAGAAAATTGAGTCTGACCTAACACCACCTTGTAAGCCAGACCATGGCACTGCCACATCCAGTCTTTTCTTAAAGCAAAAGGAAGTTGTAAGGATTCTGGATTGTTTACAAACCTGAAGTATACTATTTAGTTCTGATGTTTACTATTATGTGAGGACTGAAATAACTTCAGAAATGGGAACCGGAACCTGGAAGGGGAATAACTTGTCACTGGTAAGTAGGGCCACAATGGGAATTTGGGAACATACTGGCTATGTTGTTGTTCCAACTGAATAGCATGTAAAAATATTGTGTAGTCTGCAGGTTACTTGCATTTTGAAAGGAGTCATAACAAGTTATTAATGGCTTCTTCTTTGTAATTGAAAGAAAAACTTGTAGTTTTATATGAAATTATTTAATTTTTCTTAAATGTACCAAAAATAGTTTAACAGTTTATAATGGGATATATGCATGCCACCTGCAGTTAGTGATTTCACACAGTGACTGAAATATGAGTATATAGTCATAAGAGCTGCAGTTACTTTCTCACTTTTGTAAGGCCAAAATAACTTCCAAAATCAAAATAGATTAAGGATGTAATAAATCAGAACATTGGTACTGGTTATGCTAAATACAATTGGAAACAAATTATTTTGGCATAATTATCAATATCTCAAAACTGTTTAGCCCCTCTTTTGACATTTTCTGTTTATGTTTCATTAGTCAGGAAAGCCAAGTACCAGGAACCTTCCAATAGACCTCAAGGAATATCCATTAAAAATACAAAAATAGCAGCTGAAAAATGAAAACCAGACTTTTATGGAAAAAGGTAACCCGAGATAACATATAGGTGATGATTTAAGGCAACATAAATAGATTCTGAGATGAAGTGGTGTAGAATTAATATTATTCAGTCTCGTGCTTATCAGAACTACTCTCTGTCTCTATCTTATACAAATACCCAGCCATTTGGGATGACAGAATAAGGCAGAACTGTGAATTTTCTTTAGGATAATGTTTACTGCAGTGTAATGAAACTGTGCAAGAAATAGTGTTTAAATGCATGGGCAATCTCTTCCAATGCTAAGCTTTTACTGTAGAATTGTTTTTTTCCCTGTATATGCTGCACAATTGCATCTCTATAGTTCTCAGAAAAAACAGATATAACCTCTGTTCTGGAGATATACATTAATGAAAAGAATATACCTAATACCACCTAAAGCCCCTGTATGGCACAACCCAACTTCAAATACCAGAAGTATCTGTGCTGTTAGAAGGTAAAGAACATTGTGTTTCATAAATACATTTAAAAATAGATTTTTCATTCTTAATTTCCTAAATTTCTATTCATCTTGAAATACTTATTTTCCTCCTTCCACAATTTAATGTGCTTTTAGAATGTAAAGAAAAAACATATATTTACAATATCCTCTTTGCTTTGATCTGTAAAGGTAGAAAGGTATGATGGACTTCTAAAGTCTGCTGAAACTGTTTGATGCTGGGGCACGGAAATACTGGAATGCAAATTTAACCAAAGTCACTGGGCTAATTGACGCCAGAGGATCAGCTAACCACATGCTGGTGGAGATGATAAAGTTTCCATAATCTACATTGGAAAGTTGCTGGAAAGACAGTGTGATTTTGATCCTCCCTGGGGAAAAGTCAGACCAATTATTTGGACTGTCCTTGCCCAAGTAATCAGGTAGGCTAGTTGGATAATGTGGGGGAATATGTTGAATCTCTCCCAGAGGGATTTATGTTTCCACTAGTCTTCTAAACTCTTAATAAAATAGTGGAGTGAAACCAGGGCCACTCACCCATGGACTCATACAACTTTTTGTTTGATTAATTTGGTTCTTAAATGTTAATGTCATGGTAGAAAAAAAAGCAGAATTGTGTAGACTAGACTGATGCTCAAAAGTGAGCCTGAGAGAATACTCAGGTTTTATTTTACTTCCTTTCTGGCGGGGTTGGAATGTGATGTGCTGAATTTTTGTGTCAAGCTGAATGGATGTATATACATTTTTAATAGAATCTTGAGCCCTGTCCTTAAAAATAGCTGAGCTGATTCTATGTGTCCTGGCAAATCAGAAGTTATATTAGTGATAATTAGGAACATATAATTTTACTCAATAAAAACTTTAATAAACAGGAACATGTATAGTTTAAAAAACCAATAGAGAAGACCACATATGAAAAATTATTGCATGTACTATTAGCTCATGATCAATATGTTGTCATTAAATCATTAATTCATTAAATTGATTTACTGTATTAATTTTTTCTTATATTTAGTTTAATTATTAGGACTTTTATATGCAAAGATATTTTAACATCTTAGGCATTTTTATAATAGTTACAATAAAGAAACAGCTATTTTATAATTTTATAGCACTATATTATGTTTAAAACATAAAAAATAGCTATTTTATTTTATATTAAATGTCCCTAGTGTTACTATATCAGATAAGCTGCCCAAACATATAAGTCAGAGTAGCTACTTTAAAAATAGGGGGAAAAATGGAAAATGTATAAGTCAAGATACAGTAGTATTTTATTTTATCTTTATTTGTGTTTGGAAAGGACTGAGACAAAAGATGAATTTTATGTTTGGTTTTTTTTTTCAACCAAAGCATCTAATTAAACATGCTACTGTCTTTTAGTTTCAGCCCAGATGAGAGAGATTGCTGAAGGGCAATGAACTGTCTTCATCTCTGAAATCTCTCACTCAATTAATCTGTCAGGTCAAACCTGTTTTGACAGTGAAATCTTTATTTTTGTATTTTAAAGGGGACTCAAAGCTTGTGAAAGATGCCAGACTGACAGTACAGAAAGGTGAAGTCATCAGTTTATTCATGGAAGACATGCTGCTCATCAAGTAACATCAGCACTCAAGATTTTACTAGAAAGTTCACACAAGCTCTAGCATTAAAGTGCAGTTGCTTCATAATAGATTTTGCAGGTCATAATTTTAAAAACCATGGCAAAGTCTAGAAGATAGTACCTACTGCAACTAAAACCAGCACCAGGTTTATCAACTTTTATAGCTTAGTTTCCTGATTTAGTCTTTGGTGTGTATGAAGCTGTTTTCAACCTGTTTACATTTTCCTACCCATTGTGTAGGGTCAGTTGAGATTATGAGCTGTCATTTTATATCCACCTAGTTTGCCACTGGTTCTTTTTGAGATGATCTTTACCACAATAACCATTGTGAGATAACTGCAAATCTGGACAGCAGTATGTTACACTTGATGGTAAAGTAGGAAAAGATGGAACATAAAAGGAGAAGATGAATAAGAAAGAGGGAAAGTATAGCAAGCTTATGATTCAGCAAAGCATGGGATAGGCAGAATATAGAAATGGAAACAGAGCTGAAGAATTCAGAAATGGAAACAAAGACACTGTACAAAAAGAAAATAGAAACACATAAAATAAAGAAAAAAGAATGTTAAGTATGAATATGAGGGCACAATAAATATTTATGTAAAAATGTGCTCATTTTTGGAGTGTACTTGTTATACACAATTATGATGCTCATTTTTCTTTATTACAGCCATGGGGCTATATCAATATTTTTCTTTCCTTGGAGAACCAATATGCATAAGACCAATCTTTCAGAAAAGCTATTTTGCATTGCTAGAATGTCATATCTTTCCTTTTAATGATATTTTGCTTGGAATGTACAAACGTATTGAGTAGTTTCTAAATATATATTTTATTAATTTAATTAATAAAATTGTTGTACTTTACGTATAGGAACATTCTTCTCAAACAAAGCCTTTTAGTTAATTTTTAATTCTTTGCCTCTTATCCTTTTTTACTCAATGTGTGTGATGAATATTTGTGTGTAAACCCTTTTTATCAAGTCCAACACATTTACATCTGACTTTGAAAAGTAAAACTTGTGTATTTTCCTAGATAAGAGTTTATTACTCTATTCACAGGGAAATTAAGCATTTGGACAGTGGATCAAAGACTACTGCTTATTGTCTTCTGTTAGTCAAAATGCAGTTGCAATGACTACCTATTAAAGGATATGAACTGAATGTGGCTCAGCATATTTAGCCCATGTGTCAGTGGCAGAGCAAGAAAGAGCAACTGATTTTGTTAAAAGCCTAAAGAAAAGCAAAAAATATGTTCTCTGTGTTTTCATTGGTGAAGATGCTTGTTTAAATTCAGTTACATTTTTAAAAAAGATTGAAAATTATGTTACAATGCTTTGCTTCTTCAAAATCAGTATTTTCTCAATAATCTTGTAAGATAAATGTTAGCCTTTAGTGGGATAAGGTTATAATGGTTTTAGTATTGTAATTGTGATACTTTTGTTCCCTATGCTTGTTCTAATTCATTTTCATACACCAACAGTAATTTTGATTTGGCTAAATTATTTATAAGGGCTGAATGTCTTTGAATATGAAATTAGCATAATTCATTATTTTACTACTTTAAGCCAGACCCTCCAGCTCTTATTTAAGTAAAACCCTTGCTGAAGCAGAGTTTTGGCTTGAATAAGACCTTCAGATCAGATCTTTTGTTTTATAATACATACATAAATATTTTGTAGATATTTTGATTCATAAGTTAAATAATTAGTATTTAAATCTTTGCATATTACCACTGAATATAATTTAAAATTAAGGAAAAACCATAAGATTAATTAATGATAAAAGTTAGATTGAAACTAGAGTGAGGAAAATTTTAGTGACTAGTATACAAATTCTGCAAGGAAGAGCTAGATTGGTTTTTGTGTGTGTAGGTTCCACCTGAGAATGTGCAAGTAGAAATTACAGCACATACCAGCAGTACTGTGACTGATACTAGGTTTCCTTTTTTTTAAATGTGTTTGCCTATTTTAAATGCAAGCTGGATTTTTCATGCAGAATGTGATGCATTTTGCATTTGATTCTGAACATGAAACCATTTAATGTAGTTTCTGATTAAGGGGTGGAATGGTGAGGTTTTTTTCTTAGTTCTGATGTGGCTGAAATCTCAATGAAGCATTTACTTAGGATATTGGTATGATTAAATGGTGGGAATCCGCTATGATTCAGTAATCAATTTTTTGTCATTATTACAGGAGTAACTCATGAAATGCCAACATCATTAAATCAGTTTCAACTGAAAATTTAAATCCATTTGACTTAGCTAGTGTACACAAACCCTCCTTTTTCCTTTTGCAACCAAAAATGGAAATGTAATACAACCACACAGATTTTGTGAACACTCCTGGAAACAACTGAAATAAGTCTTTTCATGTATGTCTTTTTATCAGAATATATTTATTTTCATTCTACCTTAAACAGTAATTTCTCTTTGACAAACTTGACTTAGAATTGACTCATTCTTTAACAGTTTGGAAGAGAAAACACACCTCTAAGGGTCAAACGATGAATTCCCTGGCACAAAACTTGGCTTCACAAATAATAGTATGTGCTTTATAATTGAATTTGGTATGTTTAATAAAATTGTACCGCATATATGTTTTATGAGATAAAGATTAATCTGAAAAGCATAGCTGCTGTGTCACAATTTCTCTGTCACTAATCATTTATCTGTGTGTTACTTATGTTTAAAAGAATGCCTATGCTGATTCTATCTATGCACACTTAAGTCAATGAATTAAGAAGCAGGTCTAATTTTAAAGGCTGCATTGTCACTGTTTTGACTATGTGAGTGTGAATATACCCACAATAAATGAATGTTGAGAATGAAAACTGGAAAGGAAGGACTATGCCACTTGATGCTGAGGTAATTTAATAGTTTGTTCAACAATTTGAAAAAATTAGTCAGGATTCACAAAGAAGATTTATGATTATAATAATTGCATGTACTTTTTAAGCATGGTGTTACTCAGTCATATTTGTTATCTCAGCATGGTCACTTAAGCTTCCTGTAGAATGCGTGTGGAAAATAGGGAATCTCAGACTGATCCACAAAAGCCTGAATTCTGGGTGTGTGTCATCTGAAGTGATAAGGGCAGGATGGATGTTACAAGTCCTAGCCCTTAGTATAATGGATTTAGACCTAACCTTTATTAGGTTATCCTAAGAAACTGAGTTGTGGGAGTCGGTCATGAGTCTCTTCCATTTGCTTTGAAGTGGAAGGATGTTCTCATTGTATGATTAAGTAAATGCCCACTGTAGCAGGAAAGAGAATACAATGGTCCCTCAGACTGGGAACTGACTGCTGGGCACCCAGACAGTCTTCTATTTGATGTCTTTTTCTCTGTAGACCACCACACCTACCACTATTGTCACAAGCTGAACTCGCTGGGATTGCATTTTCGGTCATGAGAAAAGGAAAAGCCACTTGTGCTATGTCCTTCCAGCAAAACTTGAGCCTTGATCTCAAACTTGAATCCAGAGATAGAGTTTGGCACCCTGTATTTGTGTGGTATAAGTGTGCATATTCATGCACAAATGCAGATATAACCATACATATTTATAGCAAAAATTTCAGATATGATTCAGCATATCCAGACATACATTACTGGCACTTCAGTTGTTGTATTTCTGTAACTCTTAGAAAGAGTGGTAGGAATAGCATAGAAATACTTAAAGCCCTTTAAAAAATGTATGAGTTACTTGAAAGAATTTGTGATTGCAGCAGTTACACATGTGAAAGTAAATATTATTTATTCATGCATTTTCAATGGGTAAAATTGCAAGTGAAACCAATGTTTAAAAATGCTGATAATGGGATTTCAATTAAATATTCAGTGGATTAACTTCTATACAGTTTTTGGCATAGGTTGAAGGGGATACTCTGTCTCTGAGGATATTCAGGAAAAGTTCTAATTAAAAACACAGCTACTGTTTTCTGAACAGAAGAATTCTGGGTAGCAGGCTAAAAGAAGTATTGCAAATTTGGGGCGAATAAATGCATATTTAAATGTAAGCATAAGTTCATCTGAAAAAAAGTAGTAAAGAAAGTGCTGTTACATATCCAGCACAAGTAAACCAGGACTGTTGTTACAAGCATATGCTGACTAATGTCTTTGGGATACAGTTCTTTCTTACTTTGTAGGCTGTGTATGGGGGTACTGACACATTTGGAATTTTAAAGCTCCCAACCTATTCATCAGTTGGAAAGCCTGTAAGAAATGCCTCTGTAAAGATCTTGAAAATTGTATATGGTGATAAATACAATGTCATACTCAAGAGCAGTAATATGCAGAGCAATAAGTAGGTTTAGTGGTAATATTTGGAATTGGGTCATTTTGGATTAAAACCTTTTTATACTCCTATGAATTTTTGCAATAATTTGATTTTCCTTTTTCAGTCAGAACATAAATTAATTTAAAAATACTGAACTTAGTATTGAGACAAAAATTCTTTTCCTACTTATATCTAGAAATCAGAAGCTAAAATAATGATATATTAGGGAAACAGCTCTATTTTTAGAATTGCTTTGAATATATGGTATCCTTTAATTCTGTTTTTACCATTACTGTCTGAACTCAGGGACAGATTTTCTCATTTTACCTGGTATGATAATGTTGGAAGGAAGAGGCCCTTAGTGAGAGCTTCTGTTCATATCTATGAGCAATAATCAAACGTGGGACATTTTTTATATTTGTACTATCTCTGTGTTGCCAATTAACATGAAGATATAATACATTCTCACTTTTAGCAGGTAGTAAGCAAATATGACCTGGTAAAATAGGGAACTATATTGATAGACTATGGTAGGTCAGCTTTGCTAGTATATGTCAGACCCATCTCCTACAAGACCCTCCCTGTTATTTCAGTGCAAGGCCAGGGAGCGCACCATTTCTTGTGGGAACCTCCACTGTCTGTGTCAGGGTGTTGCCATCAGTGCTTTCCAGGCTGCTCCTGTGCTGTTTGTGCTTCATGGTGTTGCTTCTCCAGCAGTGTCAGGGTGGTTGGAGTCCCCCACAAGAACCAGAGCCTGGGACTGTGAGGCTGCTCCAAGCTGCCCGTACAAGGCCTTGTCCACTCCCTCCTCCTGGCCAGGAGCCTGTGGCAAACACCCACAAGGGTGTCACCCTTGCTACTCTGCCCCTTTATCCTCCTTTGCCCTTTTATCCTAACTCAGAAGTTCTCAATTTGCTCATCATCCACCCCAACACAGAGCCTGATACATTCCAAGAGTTGTCTCACATGGAGGGCAATTCCACCACTGTGCTTTCTTTCTCAGTCTGTCTTTCCCAAATAGCTGGCAGCTGTTTGTGACAACATTCCAGATACATGAGCTGTCCCACAATGTCTCTGTAATTGCAATGAGATCAAAGCCCTGTGACTGCACACAGATCTCTAGTTCCTCCTGTTTGTTCCCCATACTGTGTGCATTCATGTACATGGACTTTATAGAAGTATTTGATTGTGTCAACATCTCAGTGAGGGTACAAAGGGATGCCTCACAGTCCATTCTTCTTGTTATGCCTCTGGGTATTTGTGCTCGCTGGAGGTGCCCCGTGAGCCTCATTTTGCCACTGGGGTGGTTGCAATAATTCTCCCCTTCCCATACCTCGTGTCTGTCAAGTCTGACTGTGCTCCTCTCCCACTTCAAATCTATTTAATACTCTCTCAGTGAGTCCCGCTAAGACCAGAGCTAAGATCTTTTTTCCCTTTGAGACACATGGACCCTGTGTAATGCCATCAGGCTCAGTGTCATATTTATAGATCCATAATCAAATCCTCCAGTTCTGCTAATAACACCAGTCTCAATTCTACTTTTCTGCATGATTTCCCAATTTCTCATCCCATCATTCCCTGCAACTGGCAGGACAGAAGAGAACACAGCTTGTGCTCAAGGTCCTGAGGTCCCTATTGATGTCTGCAACCTTCTTAGGACTTCATCAGTACTCAGGGAAAGCCAGTAGTGAGTGATAATTGACAGGACCATACCAGGCTGGGACATTTCTTCTATATTCAGGGCATGCAGGTACCACACAAAGGAACCTGATTATAGTCTGTGATCTTTTAGGAACAGGATAAATGTTACCAAAGGACCACACACTGCAGGCCAGATGCCAGATTTGATTTTTCAGAACATTTAAATGCAAATTGTTTTTATTGTGATCTTTAACTGCAAAGTGAATGGTTGGCATCTGCTTATCATCCACAAGTTGCTAAGTTACATCCACAACTGCTAAGTTACCCTTAGCAGTTTGGCATGTAACACTTACTGCATTGCTCAAGTGATTTTAACTCTTTGTTGGCCAGGTCATACACTCAGGTTCTCAGCATCCTACTGCATTAAGGCTGGACATTGTCCTCCCTTATCTTTTACAATGTTATTAATTGTTAATGAGAACCAACAGAGATAGGAATATATGGGGCACTATTATGTATGTATTGGTAGGATTCCACTTGCTGGCCTTACCTGGCTTGTGGCCATAATGCTCTTGCACATCAGCCACCTGAATCAGATCAAACGGGGACATTTTTAGTTTGGGATTCTCTGCTCCACCTCAAGGTTTTCTAGTGGATCTGGTACCTTGTGCCAGGAAATTTGGAAGAAATAAGGAATAGTTTTCCCCTAGTTCATTATCACAGCGGTCACCCCCTGTATTTCTATCCTATTCTTCAAGGAATATTATTAGTTTTCTAATCTGTACAATGCTCTGGGGATTGATAGCTCTCTTAAGGGTCCTTTCTACCTTTTCTTCCCATTCTTATTTCACGAGAAGGGTGAAAGATAGAGTTTAGTATAGAGTGAACTTGTGGAAAGCTGTTCCAAACTAAAACACTCATGATCACTAAGAAAAGCCACATAAATGCTCTGAAGAAACACTTTAAGCTCTATCAAGTAAAAAAACCTAAAAGATTTTGGATAAAACACTGCAGACATGTACTATCAAGAAGTTGGACTATGTTTTCTCTTACCTCCAGTGAGGTACTTTGCTTCCTGTTAATAATTTTCACCCCTGCAAACAGATTTTCATTTTCACTCATTGCATGTACAATATCACTTGGGAGGAACTTGTCTCATGATCATGTGGCTCAACTATCAGAATTCATTTTCAGACAAGCCAAGCAAATGAAGTGCACCTGCTTGGTGTTCTGACTCTAATGAACAGATTGTAAAGTGTATCTGAGAAAGCCGTGTTAACAAGCCATCACCTGCTAAAACATCACTCTAAGATAAACTACCTTGGATAATTCAGTTCAATTATAAACCTGATTAATTTCATCCATACAGGTGCACTCAGTCTGAATCAGTACACAAAGAACACAGTTTACACTTTGGTGAACAGCGGCCCTTTCGATAACTAAATTGTTCTACTTTCTGGTATGACATCTAAAGTTTGTTCAACTTTAAGTAAGCTGAACAATTGAGAAACATATTTTATGGATACTTCTTGAGCCAAGCATTTCTAAAATAAAATGTGTTCATAACTAAAAATTTAATTTAATATAATAAAAAAGTCAAAGTTTATCTGTAGATATAGATGAATTTCTAGTTAACTTTAATAGAAAGATAAAAGTCCAGTAAAATCTTGAATAAACTCTTATTTAATTTCTATTAATATTATGGGTTATGGGATTTTAAAAGAGGTCAAAAATCATTCTAGTGTGAACAGTACATGTCTTTCATGTCTGTTCCATCTTAGGGAGTTTGCTGCTTAACTATCCCAGGGGTTTAGGGTGAACAGCCTGTAGTTCCTTGAGTCCTCCTTGATGCCCTTTTTGAAGTATAGATGTAGCTCAAGACTCTAGTTCAGGCTGTTACATATTAATGCAATTAGTCAAAGTTGTAGCACTATAATTTTAATTATTTTCTTGTAAGGAAGTCACACAATGGGTGGTATAACTTGCAGATTGATTACATGATAAAGAGAAGTGTTTTAGGTCCTACTTCTTCAGTTTATAGTTCTTTTTGTAGAGAAATGTATAGCACCATATGTTTAATTTAAGTTCTGGTATAGAAGTAGTAGATTTTATTCAAGTCCATTTAAAACATAAAACAAAAAATACATTGGGGATTTTGTACATGAGTGCTCCTACCAGTTTTTTTTTTGTACAGTAATAGTAAGTGCAGACAGATGAACAAAGGCCTTTATTCTTCCTTCATTTGCAGATGAGTATTTTTAAAAAGATATCCAATATTCAGTTCTAAGATACCAGGTAGCAGGTTGATAATTCAAAGTATTGAGAGTTTTAACAGCTTAAAACAAGTTTGTGTTGTCTGTTCTGGGAAGGGCTGGATAGTACATATCTTGGTCACAATATTTATATTAGACACAGTCCTAGGAAGGTTTATACAAGCAGAAATCTATGGTACCTTTTTTTTCAGATGTAGTTCATACTGATTTCACAAATTAAGTAAGTTAATAGCAATATAGAGTATTTTACTGATTTAAATTAGTTACACCAAAACTCTTTTCAGTATTACAAAATAACTAAATGTCACACATTCATATGATTTTTCAGATTTAAAAAAAAATCTCATTTACACCCCAGCAAAAAATGCAATTTGTTTTGAATGCCCTTTCAGATTTAATATAGGTTATCTTGCTAATTGTTGATAATTATTTAAGTGAATCAGATAGGTATTTGGATGCAACAGATACTGAAAATATAGCTAAGTGAAGCTCATGAAAGGTCTGATTACACTGACATTTCCGTTGACTTTTTTGTATTTCGAAAGTTTGAGTTAGCTCTGATGTTATTTAAACACTGTCTAATTTTACAGCCACTTCTGTGGTGCAGAAAAAACCCAACTGAAGTAAAACAAATGGTGTTATTCCTTTTTTTCTTCTTTCTTCTTGTTACACGGCTGAAATGTACTGCACTTCTACCTTCATTGCCACTTTCTGGATAGTGTAAGTGAGTTTGATAAGAGGAATGTACATTTGCTATGGAACAATGTAGCTGTGAAGTGTGTTGGGTGCAAAATAAATTATTTTAGTCTTTTCTAAGACGTTTTGTTGTGCAGAGAGAACAACAGAAGCCTGGGATACCAAGACTGGTTAATAATTCCAAATCAATATTAAGGAATTGGGCAACTTTTTATAAGACATAATGTGCTGGTTTGACATTGGTTGGTATTGGGAAGGGAGGGAGGGAAGACATCTGCGGAAATGGTTTTCTTGAGAGAGGCTCTTGGGAGCTTCAGAGAGAGCCAGTGGCTGTCCAGTTCTGAGAACTGACAGCTTTGTAGGCCATTTAGAGTCAGGATCCACTCTTGTGAACACCCATTTCAGAGCCAGAGAAACGCGGAGCTCGCTCTCTTTGGCTTCCGGCTACTGAAGGTGTCGGGGCTGTGAGGGGTGGGGGGAAAGAGGCCCGGCCTGGTTCCAGCGCGGCCTGGCGGGGCCTGGC
>VWYI01027481.1:0-14470 GCA_013399455.1 Anthoscopus minutus | reverse complement strand
CTGGCGGGGCCTGGGGGGGCCGGGCCGCCGCCCTCCTCCCCCCCAGCGGCTCTCGGGCGAACTGAAAGGGCATGGGGGCCCCTCCAGCCGGAGCGAGGTCTAGGCTCAGCCTTCGGCCACCTTTGCCTCTGGCTGTGCCGAGCCGAGATTCTCCTAGACCAAGCCGAGCCAGAGCCAGCAGCTCCCGGACAGAGATGAGAGGCCAGAGCAACACCCCCCCCCCCTTTTGTTTTCATCGCGGTTTTCTCCAGCGGCTCCGGAGCAGAAAGAGAGAGAAGTTCAACTCTCTTGCAATCTATTACCGTGACTGCTTCAGCCACTGCCAGTCTGAGTAAAAGCCTGCCTGTGCACAAATGAGACTCGCAGACCACGATCTTTCCCTTGAGTGAGAGAAAACTAAAGAGTGACAACATGAACAGAACCGGGTCAGTTAGGAAAGAGTTTAAGTATCAAAAAGAAGAGAGAGGGAATGAGGAGATGTCTTAGAATTGAGACTGAAAGTTCTTTTAGTAACACTATGAAGATAGACTACAATAACTACATCATTTCCTTTAATTCATGAGGGAAAACAAATATAGAGAGATGGTGGCTTGTTCAGTGTGAACTTAACCAGAAGTAATAAATGACCAAAAGCAGCAGATTTTTGAAGAAGCAGTAGTGCTTTGAGAAGAAGAAAAATACTTGTGTTTCTTAGAGATTAAGATGATTGTAAAAATTGGTAAAGTGAGTCTTTTTTTCTTTGAACAGCCTATCTTTAAAATGATACCCCATAAGTTAACAATGACCCATTGACTCAATGAAGACAATAAGAAGAGTTTCACAACAGCAGAGTTTTTTCTGAACCAAGCAGCTGCTGTTTGTGAAGATGCAAAGCTACAGAAAACTGTTCTTGTAGACATATCTCCAAAGTGTTAAAAAAGAAAACTTCTTGCCCTATGCGAATTGAAAAAGATTATTGTAGAAGCAATAACTGATTTAAAAAATCCCAGATCTTGTTCTATGTTGTCAAGTAGAAAAGAGAGAGGTGAGCAAGAAGAAAAGTGTTCTAAAAGTTTCATTTAAATTTTTTCCCTTTCCATTTTGTTTCTTTTAGTTTTGTTAATAAATTTTCCTTATAGTCTTAAGTTTGAGCCTGTGTTTTCCTTTCTTCTAAAATCATATCTCACAACAGAAAATAAGTGTGCTAGTGAGTTTTAGCTAGCTCTAAACCCACAACATTCTTTAGTGCGTTAGCCGAGAAATTTCAAATTAGCAATTTTTAAATTAGTGTTTCTGCCCGGTTTCAACTGAACCTGCCACACATAATTACTCAGAATATGGACTTTATCTGCAGGAGTTAATGATATCAGAATGAGACATAGTGTTGTGTTTCCCAATGTCAAAGTCCTTTATATGCATTCTATTTTCTTTTTCAAACATAAAAATCACGAGTGAAAGGTTTAATGTCATCCAGGACATTTATTTTTTGTATGGTGTATATATTATTTTCATAGCATTTTTGTTGTAAACACCTTAGTAAAAGACATAAGGTGATAAATCTCTCATGGGATTGATTCAATCTGGCAAACTTCCATGTGTCTCCTTTGTGTATAGAAGAAGCTGGGCCAAGTAGCTTAATCTAGTTTTCATAATGCCCAATTTAGGCAGCAGTGTTAGTGCTTCCCTTCTGAAGGGTGAAATCAGGAAAGAATTTGAGCACGGAGCATTAGTACTTTCCTAATTTTGTATTACACACATTTACTACATAATGTAGAGCAGCTCCATGTTTCCATTTTAAGATGGGTTGTGGTAGCAACATACAGAATCACTTTTGTTTTGGATAGCTACAGGAGATGAAATAAATTATCTTTTGTAGTACTAAATGTAGCAGAACTTCATGCTTTTTTATTTAGTAATTTGTGAGATCTGCATGCCCTTTATTTGTTGAAAGACTTTGGATTGCTTTTTTTACAGTGCTTAAAAAAATTTGAATCTGTAGATGCTAAGGCTATTATGTTTTTATCTGCAGTATGTGGATTAATCTTCTCAACATTTCCATTGGGTATGATCCAGTTCTATCACTTTAACCAGTATTAGTGATAATTAAGACCCTTGTATGACAGTGCAAAACTTGTGTTTGACTCAGTGGTACTGGAGTTGAAATAAATATATTTGAAGGGAATTTCTGAATCATAGCCTGATTTATATAGGTTTCCAAGTACCTACAGTCACATCACATTAAATTTATATTGGTCTTTTAATATTTTGCATATATTCTTTTAATTCCTACTGTAGCAGTGGACACTGATAATTCTTATATGTGCAAATTTATAATAAATTTTTATATTTTATTGATAAAAATGTTAATGAAGCAGTGAAATAAAGTACAAAAATAAGGATTGATATGGAAAATGTTATTAATTGTATTGCATTTTTGTAAATATTATGTAAGTTTCCATTGAAAATGTCTCTTGTTATTTGAAATGCTTCATTCAATCTCAAATTTATCTGCATCATGTTTAAATACACAGATTCTTTACACAGGTGTTTTGTGCAGGTAGACCTGTAAAAAGAAGCCTTTCATTTTGTTTTTAAATTGTTCCATAACTTGTAATGATAGACAAGTTTAGATTGATTTTATGTCATATATTTTACACTGGAAACTATAACTTGTAACATTTAATAATTCTTATAACATTTATATATTTATTTCTAAAGTCAAAAGCTTAAAATTTTCTTCAGAGGTAAAAATTTGATTTTATTTCTTTTGAAAGATAGCTTGCTGATTTTTTTTTATTTAGCTATTCCTTTCTGTTTTATTTTTCCAATATTGGGATTAACTTATCAACATTACCTAATCAGTGTGAGATGGCCTTATACTGCTTTACTCGTACTTAGGAATTACTATTTTCCTTACTTTCAGGGCTTTTAAGAAATTTGCCAAAGAAAACTTAAGCTAATTATTTATGAGCAAATGGAAACATATGATACATATGTAAACATGTATTTACTACACAGGGGTTAATGGATAGATCTCATGGAAATAGGTTATACATATGAGTAAAATGTGTATAAGATACATATTTGCTGCTGTTGATAAAAATCTTACCCCTTCTCCAGCATATGCTTTCATTCCACATTATTCCTCATGAAGTTCTGCTTCATTAAGTCTCTGGAGTTCAACTTAAATATTGTGTATCTTTGCAAAAAAGCCATTATACTTCTGAGTTGGTGCTTCAATCATATTTCTGTAGTTCTCAATAGTGTTTTTAGATGCTTGACATAGCTCCTTTGTACATCTCATGTATTTTTAAGTATTGGCAGCCTGTGATGAGGAGCTCTATTGTCACTGCACTATCCCTTTGCCATCATCTCCCCAAGGGTCTGAGCAGACCCTGAGTTCAACAGTGCATGGACATTCTTGATTTCCATCATTATTAGTGACCACGTGCAAGATTTTAATGCAACCTTGCATCATGAACTGTTTCTGAGTATATTATTGCCCTTCTGTGTTGTACCTGCCAGTTATGTGACTTCATCTGGAAAAACTGATTGATGGCTGTGATGAACCTCAAAGATGCCTGAAGACATCTCAGTTTACATCTGTTGAAATTAATATTGTTCTGAAAGACAAACTTCTAGGAATCTGACATTTTTGTTTATAATCTAAATGAACTCTTTAGTGTCTTGGAGATGGCTTTTTGTTTGCTCTCTCTTACAGGTACTTTGAATATACTGATGGACTTTTCTAAATTATTAACTTTTTGCCACAAGTGAAAAAATTTCTGCCTCTAAATGACATAATGACTGGAGACACTGAACCTTTGGCGTGATTCCTGCAAATATTTTTGAGCCTGTTTTTGAGTAGCCTTAGAGAAACAAATAGATGGCATGTATTTAAGGATCAGGTTATAATTTTCTAAAGAATTGCTTGGGACTTTGTTTTTCTGTGAGACTGTCACATGGGATATAAGAATACTGAGAACTGTCTTTTAATTTTTCCATTTTAGGATTTTAGTGTTGCAGATTGAGACACAATTTGCAATAAAATACATATTTATACTACAAGGGGCTGTCTTCTACATAATCTATAAAAGTAGTGCTTTGTAAAGAAACAAGCAATAAATTATCCATCTGTCTTGCACAATTCAAAATGTAAACCCCTAATGGCTGGTTATATGACCTTTATTTTTTACTTGCACATGTATACAGGCCTCCTATTAAACAGTGATGGATTTGGAAAGAAGGGATTTAATTATTTATTGGCTGCTGAATATCGTATTTTTACTTTACATGTTGGTGATGATTAATTCTTTTTGTAATTTTCTGATGAATTATTTCTGTTTCTGCCTAATCAGCAAGCACACTGTGAAATATAATTGCACTTGAAGGAAAATTACAGTCTCATGAGATGAATAAGTTTGATGATTAAATTATGTGGAATAAAGCAATAACATTCACATACCCAACCAAGATGACATACTCATCCTTTGTTGTGCTTTGATGACCTCAATAAAAACAGAGAGTATTTTTTAAAAAAAATCAATATATTTTAAGTCAGACTATATGAAATAAAATTCAAAAAATCCTAGATAAGTTATAGCCTTACAGTAAATACAAAAATTTCACCTTTTAAAATTAAACAATATTGGTCCTGATCTAGGTTCAACAGAATGCATATTGCTGAGGTTGGAAAAAGCTTTTAAAATTGATCAAACCCCATATTTACTACTAAAGTTGATTATTAGGCTTGATCACAAATAGGTTTACAGGGTGCTGTTCATATCAGCAGGAGGCATATTTGGTTGGAAAGGACCTTAAAGAGTTCCAACTGCCCCCTCACCACAGGCAGGGATGCTGTAATATTTACAAAATCCCCACATTTTTAAGACAAGACTTTGCTTTATAAGTAATAGATTTATGAGTTTCAGTAGAGCAAACAGCTGTCTAGGTATATATTATGAAATACCATTATTAAAAGATGTAAAATTAAGTTTTGCTGAATTTTGTGGAGCTCATTTTGAAGGGTAAACTTCAGCTTTCATGATAATGACACTTTAAATTGATTTTGCAGGTTTTCCAATGAATCTGAGCTCTTCAGAGTGCTAATTTTGAGTTACAGCTTCTATTTGGCAACTTGAACTATAGATTGAATGCAAAGTCATGCAAATTGAGCCACAAATCTGATAAAATAAAAAAGAGAGAGAGAGAGAGAGAGAATCAGCCTTTGGCATGCATGTCTGACATTTCATGAGAAATTTCTCAAAAAATGCTTATATTACAGATTGTCACCAAGACTGAAATTCATGGTAGCAAATCCCTCTCCCTCTGGTCCAAGAAGTAATTTTTCCTCAGTGCAGTGATTTCTAGAATCTTGGTAGAAGACATTTCAGAGAAAAACTTGTCTTTCTAAAATAAATAATCTATTAGACAAACTCCATGCAATTTTCAAAATGGAATTTGTAGTTGGAACTTTCTATGACTGGTTATCTTTGATGCTGAATCTCAGAAGAGGTTTTGTATGATATTTCTGAGGAATGCTGGGGGATGTGAAGGAAAAAAAGCCCTCAATAAATTGACACAATTAATATGCAGAATGCAGTGCAGCTTTGCTTAAAATAATGATTCAGTAGTCATATTTTGATACAGAACCAAATGGGAACAGCCAGCCAGAGGTTTAGCCAGTTGTCACTGAAGGCAGTAGGACGTTGTCAGGAGATGCCACACAGTACATAGAATATAGATGCCTTGTGAATATACACACTGCCTGGGTTACTTCTCTAGCATGAAATAAATAGAACTTCTGACACAAAGTGCCAAATAACTGTGAATTGATTTTTCTAAAAGATTTGAATGTTTCAGAAATTATTTAATTCAAAACACTTACTCTGGTGTTTCTGTTTTGGTTTGGTTTATGTTTGTTTTTCTTTTTTAAGTCCCTGGGCCTCCTCTTGCTAATGCTAGTAACAAGCTAGCATTGCCCTGCTAACTATTTCATATTTATTGAATGAAACAAGATTCTGGGGCAAAACCCACAGCTGGACAGTGGCACTGAGGGAAATGGCATGTAGGGTTTGAAAAATATAATTTATACTATAATGAATATGCAAAAAGTCCTTTGAAAGAACCTTGACCATAGTAAAGCACATGAACTATTGAAAGCAGACTAAGTCGTAAAAGAAAAGGGAGTGGAAAGACATAAGGAGCTTTCTGTGTTTGTGCAGAACGTGAATACAGCTAAAGTCACATATTTTCAAACAACTTCCTTAATAGAAGAAGAGCAGTAATTTTGCAGGAGTTGATTCTGTTTCTATTCATACCTGTTAATACCCAGATAAATGAAATCCAAATCTAGTATGTACTTGGGGTTATCAGTATTTGAAAGCTCTTTTGGTGTTCATGGGAATGAAATGGAATCTCCCTCAAGCAGAAATTCTAGTGGTAAGTGGGCTTGTTTTGTTAGTGAGAAGGCAGAAATATTTGCAACAGGGAATCTGATTTTGGTAGGCTACTGGTGAGTAAGCTCTCTGGTTACAGCTGGGTTGGGATTCCTCCATCTACCACTAAACTTTTTATCTAAGGCAGTAGAAATAAAGGAATGGCCAATAAAGTGAAACCACTTAATCTGTGAGCATCTCTTCATGTAACTAAATATGAAGACTGCATGGAGCCAGAACAGCAAAGAGTGATAATATTATTTGTTGATTAATCAACTACCATCTTATTGGTAGTTGATTAAATCTTTTAGCAAGGCATTGTGATTAAGGTACTATTGCTTGGGAAGACAGTAAGATAGATTCATGCCAGTAAGATTGACAACTGCTTGTTGGGAAGCTATTGTAAGATATTGTAAGGGGAGCTATTATGTTATTTTTTGAAGCATATACCTCAATGCTTAAAAAAAAAAAAGTTTTCTTTTAATAACTAAAAATTCTCTTATTTTCATAAATTCCAGAAGTTTCTATGAACAAGATTATTCATCATCTTGGGGGGTGGTATTTGTTTTCCTTGGTTTTTTAAGTTTGCCGATCTTTTTTCTACAGATTTTTAATTAAGAATGGCTCTGGTCTGGCCCTTGTTGCTATGGTTGATCAGCTGGCAGGAAGATGAAAGAAGAGTATTTCTAAGAATAGAATTAGACTGACTTGTCGGTGTGATGTCCTGAAACTTGTTAATCTTGTTAATCATAGGGCATTTTAGATTTTGTCTCATTAGATGTCACAAATTTGTATTTTTATCTGCAGTGTGTCTAAGTCTAACTTTAGCATTAACTTTGAAGTGAGTAGATGTCAAACTCATTACTTTCTCTGCATTCTTCTTGTAAGATAAGTTTTGTTTAAGATTAAGACCAGAAATCTCAGCTTTATCACCACAACTTAATTCAAAGATCAAATCAATAGGTAATTACTTTGCATTTTGCATTTAGCATTAGAGGAAATTATTCCTTGAGCATGCATTCAAGTACAGAAAGATAGTGACCTTGACTATAGTGGGCATTCTTCATTCCCAGAACCACCAGTGTTCTGTATTTCAGTGTTGCCACTATGAGGTCTTTCTTTAGAGATAAATATTAGCAAATAATCCTGGTTTTGTATTTCAGGAATATGAGTGCTTCTGAGGGTCCTTCATGCTATGTTTTCTTAATGTTTACATTAATCAGAATCTTTGGATATAGTTGACAATAGTTTTTAATGTAGCCTCATCTTTCCCCATTATATTAATTGCATTTGAAATGCTGGCATATGGTTATGACTGAAGCTAAGAATGGGTTAGAACTGAGCCAAAAGTTTAATTTTGAAAGTCCAGTGTGTTGTAGAGACTAGGAATTAAAGACATATGTCTGGCTGATTGAAAGCATTAATAGGAAACTATCAGTCCTCAGGGGCTAGAGATATTTTGAAAATTGACAGAAAATTGACAGAAAATTGACAGAAAAGATTAGAGGTAATTGTCTTCTTTATTCTCACAAAATTCAGTGAGAAAGTTTCTCATTTAACAGCTTGCCAATGACACAAAACATTGGACAGCAATTTCATATGAACTTGGAGACGTATTAACAAAAGTTAGAGATAGAAAGCTGGAACATTTTTTTACATTAAAACTGACAAATGGATACATTCCTCAGAGCCTCAAGAAGGTCACATTTTAATAAGATTAATTTACTGAAGGGAGACAATAAGCATATAAGTCACCAATTGCCTAGTTAAGGAGAAGCTATTGGTATACAGAAAAAAAAGAGGGAAACCAGAGATATTTTCATTTATTACACTGAATTCAGTAAATGGTCAAATAATCTCAAGAATGGTAAAACCAATAAAGTGTAACATAAAAGATGTCTTGCTCAGTGATGTGTATTTTGTTTTAACTCAGTTCAAATATGGCCTACGTTGTGACGGACAACCCTGTCAGTCTGAGATAGGGACAGATGTGTCATTGCACAGTTACAACAAGATGTCTTGCTCAGTCATAGGCAAAACAAACAGTATTGATTGGGGCTGACCAAAATGCTGCTGAAGAAAAAAAGACAAAACTGCAACAGCCACCAAACCTGTCAGAGCCTTGAACAATTTTTTTGTTATTCTGGAAAATCGTAAAGTGCAAGAGTAACCAATTTACTGCCAATTTTTAGTTGAACCTGTGAGAAAAGACTTTTTGCCTGACCTGCACTCTGATGAATGTATACAATAGTATCAATCCTTGTGCCTCACTCACATCTGTAAGGGTAAATTCAGACTTCTGGGTCATCAATCCCAAGTATCTTTCAAAGAACATGAGATATTAGCACTGAAATTTGATAGAGAAAATCAATGCTGAAATATCACAAATATGCATCTTTCTGTCATGGAAACAGCAGTGATAAGAAAGCATTTATGAATATAAGAATGTTTGGCTAAATTACTTTAAGACCTGTACTACCATTCCTGACTACTTTGCACAAACAAAAAACCCATTTGTTTAAAGCTCTTTTACATCATTCCCTTAGCAAGAATGCAGAAGATAATTTTCTGTGTTTGATTCTGTTGCTTGCTACTTTGGCTAGAGGTAGATAGCTCTTCTCTGAACTTTTTGGGCACCATTATTACTACAAGTAGTTACATGTTCAAGTTTAGGTTTCACCCTATTTGCTTTTGAAATATGCGTATGATTTCAGGAAAAGATAAATCTTTGTCCTTTATATTAATAGTGTTTATATTTATAATTTATGTTAATCTACCCTCAAAAGTAATGACCTTTTAGGTAATCTATGTGGCTGCTTGCTTTCCCTTTAAATATAGGAACTTTTGGAAATCAATCAGTTATGAAAACTAAGAACTCTTCCAGCTTAAAAGAAGCATAAGATGTTTTATTAGACTGCTCTTAACATGTTTAGTTTTATTTTGTGTGGTGGAATGAATGGAGATTGTTAACCATACTGCCAAGGCAGATGATCTGGAGTGAACTTAGTTACAGAAAAGTAATGTCAGATTATACCTGTCTTGTAATTTTTTAATGTTCTTGCCCTGTAAAGTTTACTATCCTATTAAATCTATAGGTTAATCTTTGTTAGGAGGCTTTTGTAGGATTCTCTATATAATTGGCTGGTGGGAAAATTAATCATATAAAACAATGCAACTCAGAAATTCATGGTTATAATTTAGTTTGTAGGGGCAAGGAATCATGAGACATATTTCTTATTTTTAAATCCAAATTAATAGACATGCCTTCCTAAATTATGTTTTTCAATTTCAAAAGCCAAATCAATATACTTAAAATTATATGAAATATATTTTATCCCTTGCATAGTGGCTCAAGCTTTTAGCCTCCGCTTTTAAACATCCTGTCAGTAAATCATGCTGGGTAGATAGAGAGTGATTTACATTAAACAATAATGATGGAAATGTATACACCAGGAAAATACAATTATCTACACAAAAACCTCAAACCAATTTCATAACAATTATGATTGTTACCTTCATTTTCTATGGAAAAAGTGTTTGGGATTGTACTGTCTCCGCATCTGTCCCTTTACTTCTGCTTCCTTACTCAACGGCTGGTTTCAAGCAAATGGGATGTATGGTTCAGAGACAATAAATTCTTACAAATTTTGGTTGTCAGAGAGAAAACCTCTCTGTGAGACTCTAACACTGGCTGAAAGAATGCAGCAGGATCTTGGATTTTTTTGGCATCATAGAGAAATATTGCAAATCCCATACTGGGAAAGCTTCAGTTGGACTTTATTCTTTCATTTTATGTCAACACATTCATGCCCCTATTAAATTTTGTCTTTGACAAAAATTCTTTGTTATATGATAAGTTCATATCTTGGAGTTTCTGTACTTCTACTGAAAAGCCAGTTGGTTATGAGGCAGAACTCATAGCAGACCAGGGCTTAGGAGGTTCAGTGCTTGCAGAAATTGTTTTTATCTCTTTTAATGCTATGGTATAAAACAGTACAGCCTCACTGTGGTAGTTACTTTGTGGATAGACCTTCAACCTGCAACGAAGGTTCAGCCTTTTTAGGTTCTTGTTGACACTCATAGTGATTGTCCTCTTTTTGTACTCCCATGAAGGTGATCACAGAGCTGGAACATCCCTTGCATGGGGAGAAGCTGAGAGGAGGGGTTATTCAACCTGGACAAGAGGAGGCTCTGGGGAGACTTCCTTTCCAGAACCTAAAGGAGACCTATAAGAAAAAAGGGGACAGTGTTTTGCATGTCACAACAGACAGGACAAGGGGTAATAGTTTAAACTGAAGGATGATCAATTTATATTAGATGCAAGGAAGAGGTTTATTGCATGAGGGCCTCTGGAGAGGTGGTAGGTGCTCCATCTCTGGAAACATTCCAGATGAGGCTGGCCAGGGCTCTAAGCCAACAGATTTGGTTGAAGATATCCCTGCCAATTGCAGGCATCTTGGACTAGTTGGCTCTTAAAGGCTCCTTCCAACCCAAGCTAGTCGAGGATTCTATAGTTTGTGCTTTTCCTCTCAGTAGGGTTTTTAATGCCAAGATATAGGGGCTTCTAGCTCTAACCCTGGGCTTGCTGTGCGCTGCAGTAGTCTGGCAGGAGCATTACTTGAACCAGAGATTTTGAACTGTGTTGAACAAGCCTTGGTGTTTTCAGTAAAAGCAGTCACCACAGCTGATAGCTCTGACAAGGCTTTCAGTTGAACCCAAGGTCTCTGAAGAATTCTTGGCATTAACTACCTTCTGTATGCCTCAATTTATTTACTAATTCAAGGGGCCATCTTAACCTCCTTCCTCTTGTGATGTATGCTTGTGCTGCATTTATGTATATGATATTGTTAAACAATAAAGACCGCAAGAAACACTAGGATCCTGGGCACTGATCGTATAAAATGTCACATCAAACAAACTGTTATCCTTTGTTAGGTAAAGAATAGAGCTTGTTTCCGCTGTGTATTCAAAAATGAAAGACATTGCCATCATAATTTTAATTCTGATTTTATTTACATTTTGGGACTGCCTGGAAGCTTTCATAAGTATCAGTGTGCTGTGTGAAAAACAAGCAAAGGCACAGTCCTTATTCCAGAGAGCTAATGATTTGCAAAACTGCAGAATACCAGGAAATTTTTGTGTGTGCTTATGTCTGAATTAGTATTATCTAACCCCTAATATTTCTTTTCTCCACTTTATGGGTTGTATCATCCATTCCTATTTTAGCAGTGCATAGAACATTGACATGATACATTTGCCATTATTGAGATAAAGAATGAAATTATTAGAAGCACTTTTGCAATCAATAATTTTATTTTGTCAAAACTTGACAGGCAATGTTCCTTTTTTCCTTTTTCTCTCTGATAACTGGATGTGATGACTAAAGCTACTATAATCCATAAGTAAACAGAGGAAATTATAAAAATAGTATATTTGTGACTGGAGAGCTTAAAAACAGTAGCCATAAACAGTCATTAATTCACTTTACAAGAAATGCATGCATATGTCATTCTGTTAGGAAAGATACCTTTATTGCACTCACTGAAGTTATAAATCTTGGCAAAAAACTTATGAAAAGATGGCCCTGAACAGCAGAAAATGAAAATCATTGCTATGTCTGACGACCCAAAGAGAGAAAAATATGTTAGCATCATCCAGAATTCTTCTTGGGTGCTGAGGAAGAATTGAAAGAAGCAGGAACTCAGGCCACTTATAAGATATGTCCCTGGAGTTTCTGGCTTACCTTGCTGAGCCTTTACTCTTTTCTAATCTCTAGCTCAGCTGGCAGTTCACTCTTGAGCAGCTCCTGTTGAAGATGTTGTTGTTCTGGCAGAGTTTCTCAGCTTCTGCCTCTTGGTACATTGTCTATTGAGAGGAAGAAATGTAAGGGCAGGATATAAAAAAAAGAGAATTTTGAAAATGCTGCAGGGCAATTTCTTGTATGTGAGTTCTGTGGTGTCTCAGTGACCTGCCTTGTGCATTCCAGAACTGGGCAGGGAATAAGTCAATGCTACTGGTGCAGGAAGCTGAAGGAGAAATATTTCAGCTAGGCCCAGTGGAAAACTGAATCACTGCAGCCACTGATCAAGTGATACATGTGCCACCCTCTGGCCATATCAGTACCAATAACTTCAACAGTGTAAGGCAATGTACTTGAGCAGTTGATTTTGATCAGCTGGCAAGGAGTTGCTGATCATGGTTTCAGATGATGCCAACTGGGACCTCTTCCTGCATGTAGTGTGGGAACTGGCACAGATGCAGAACTGTTCCCATCTGGCAGTTTGCATTGAAGGAGAAATTCAAATTGTAACTGCTCAGCAAAGGTAATTTGTGACCAAGGAGTTATCTGGCTTTAGAAGTTGTAAATTTAGTGATGATATCTAGGTCAGACCATGATTGTCCCAGGCATGATCCCAGATGTTCTTAATTTTCAAGTGTAAATATAACTTGTGTGCCCAGCTTTGTAACTCTAGTTCTTATCTGTTAACCTCAAAAAGGAGCAGTTTTATACTCACTCTGGAGGGTCATGACTTCAAGAGACATCTAGGTGTGCTCTAAATTATTAATCAAACTAAGTCTTTGAAAATATCAAGTAAGAGATACTGGTATCTGTAATTCAGACTTTTGGGCTGGCAAAGACTTCATAACTCGGCTCACATTTCTTCTACTGAACCTATAGCCAGAAGAGTGTTTCTGTTCATGCCTCCACTCTAAATTCCCAAGCCATCCTGTGGCTGCCATCATGCTACTGAACAAAGATTATGTCTTTCTCTTCCTCACTGGCACCAGACCACCAGAGGTGGCCACAGTGTCTCTGTGTATATAGAGATGCATGCTAAGGCTTAGTTTTCTATGTTTTATCTCTGGTATTCACATACAGACATTTTTAAAGCCTTTTTCCTTAAGCAAATCTTAATTCCATAGGAGCTAGGCAAAGTAAAACTAGCAAAAAGAGCAGACATATGTGTGAATAAAGAGTTAACAAAAGAATTAGTATTATCTAGTAAATCTATGATGTGTAGTGTCTTTCAGTGAAAAAAATCTAGTCTCAGCTCTTGTTTCTGCTCCCTTTCTGTTGTGACATTCAAATTCCCACAGTAATACTTATCAAGTGTAGCTACATGTGAGCTAACACAATGTCCATCTGACACCGAGAATGCCAAAGACACAGCTACTTAAGAGAATCCTGCCCTTAGGCTCTCAGCCTCCTTGTAAGGCATAATAATGGTAAAGTGGTCACTTAGATATCTGTCTTTCAGGTGTGAATTGCTGGCACTTCAAGGAGGTTGGTCATTTCTGTCTGATCAATCAAGAGCTTGCTTGAACCGGCTGTTTCTTTATGTTTTTGTTCCTTGCTATCTGACCAGTGTAGCTGGCTGGAGGCATAATGAAATAAATTCTCAAATAAGGGAGAGGATGAGAATGTATTCTCTGTGCAGGTGATTATAGCCTGTACTTAGACGGCTCCTGTTGATGCTGCTCACCTTTGACAGTTAACAGATGACTCTTCCAAGTGGTTTCCCCCACTTTTTAATAGAACTTGCTGTTATTGTTGTAGTTGAGGACCAAGCAACATGTGCCTTCCAGCATTGCGGTCCCCAGATAACATCCTTTCATTTGTGCTCTGAACTGGCAGTTACAAAGTTTTGTTAAAGATCTGCTTCATTTAGCTGTAGAGCTGGATAATAAGTGAAGAGTGAGTTTTGTCTTCTAATTGAAGTTAAAGCTGCCACAGGTAAGCATCCTTCATTTGTTCCCTGGCCTCTGCTTGTGAAGTAGTGTTCTTTTTCCCATCCATCAGGAAAGATCTCCAATTTACATTTAGTTCCTACCATAACAGAAATTTATAGGAAGACTGCATCAGAAAATGTTAACTTAGAGAGAGGGAAACACAAAGAAAAACTTTACAGAATTTTTACTTTAAACTGCCACATAAAAATGAAATGTCAATTTGCATCCTGTTTTGATAAAACTTAATCTTTTTCCGATCTTTTGTGCTAAGAACTTGGATGATATTCATTGTAAAACTGTGTTGGGGGTTACATGTTTTTTTT
>VWYI01027476.1:0-23092 GCA_013399455.1 Anthoscopus minutus | reverse complement strand
ATATATGTATATATACACATATATACATAGGTACTTGAATCAGCACATTGACTTACAGATTGTGTACTTAGAGTTATGTATAATAGAGCTGAAAAAATTAACTAAATTTAGCATTTAAACACTGAGCAGCATAGTTTCATTCTCTGCCAGTTGTCCTTCAATAAATATTTCCTGAAATAACTTAGTAAGTAAAATATCCAAATGGCTTGAGGATAGCTAGACATGCTGAAATAATGATCTATTTCTTTTCCTATTTATTTATGCTTGTTTTCACTTACTCTTTCTCTTTCTCCCTTGCCCTCTGATATATTTTGTTTTGAAATTTTAGTGTCATTCACTGTTCCATTTGCTGTTTCCCGACAGCATTTCTTAGCAAATCCATTTGACTCCAAAATGACTGTGCTTATCCCTCCTCAAATGTATCTCAAAATCCATGAATGGAACTATTGCCCTGTTTTTTTTCAAGATTTCCTTCTCAAATTTCTGAATCTGTTTCAACATAGTTCCATACTTCTCCACTCTAGTGAAAACAATTATACTAAATTCTGTTCTTCCCATAATGCATTTCATCAGGAATAACATAAATTAAAAAAAAATTTTGATAAGCTCTTGGCAACATAGCCTCTGGAGTAAAGTCACCACACAGGAATATGATTAGAAACAACGGTGTATGCCTTAGTGCTTCTGTAATATCGTGGTGGACGCTATCTTCATTGTTTTGAAAAGATTTGAAGAAATGTAAAAGATACTGCAACCCAAACCAGGGTTGTTAATAACCATTAGAATTGTTAATAACCACTTCATGAAGATAAGCAAGCCAATTCTATCAGATCTGAAAACTAGGCGCAGTTTATTTCCCTACTACATCTTCAGGAAAAGGCATTTAATAAGTGTTTGTCTTGAATCTTGAGGAAAGATGTGTATGAAACTACACAGTTTCCTAACTGTTTTTTTCCTTCTCTTTTCCTTTAGGAAATTCTCCAATTTCTTCAAGTCCTATTTGCTCTTACTCTGTCTAGGCTAAATCTTTAGGTAAATTAACATTGCAATCTAGTTGGGCCTCCAAAAGTTAGGAAGAGTAGGATGAAGGTACTATTTTCCCCACAATACCAAGGACTATTGTTGTGCCCTATAAAATAAATCCCTGTACTTACAAAAGCTATTACAGCTTAGCATGTGTTTAATGGTTTCAGGCACCTCTGTGATTTTCACTCTCCATTTAAATCAGTTCAGGATCAGGCATGCTCTGGGAGAAGTGTAATCTGCATGTTTGTACTTATGCAGTATGAATGTTAAGCAGACTGCATCCTTTCTACGCTCATCTTTTGCAAAATATTCCTTTGTACACCTTTTAAAATTACAATTGTTAACATTTATAATTGGGGGTTGTGAAAATATTAAGTTGATCATGTGTAATTTTCTCCAATCCTCTTCTGATCTTTCATATTTGGGAGCTTTTAAATGGAGCCTCTTGATATTTCTGACCAGTGAAAATTTGTATTAATAACTTTGTTGGTCTGTAGCTTTTATTATGCCAGTGTTATCTCCTTTGTTGTGCTTGGGATGTAGTGGGTTTTTCCTCAGATACTTGCCTGATTTTGCCTTATTTTCTCAGACCGCCTCATGTTTTCCTTTCCATACAATAATATTTGTCTTTTGCTAACCTATAGACACCTCTAGATCCTGGATGAGTTATACATAGTCATATATTTATCAAGAACATTAAAATGGTCTTAAATTTGAAAAATGGTTGTTTTATTGATATCCATAAATCCTTACTTCAACTGTAAGGTATAGGAGAATAAATATCTGTTGGTTTTTTTTTAAATGAGTTTTTTTTTGGTTGTACCGAGGTAGAATATTTTGTTTATTCTTTTTTCCCCATCTATGTGACAGTTCCAATAATTACAAAATAAAGTGTTTAGAGGGAATACCAGTTCTTAGTTGCTTCTGTTGTAGACTTCTAACTATACTTGAAGATTTATATATGTAATAGGCTGTATGACTGTTTACTTCAAAAACTTGGAGAATGCATTTTCAAATGTCAACTTCTGATTGTCAGCTGCTGCTCCAATGATGTTTAAGTTTTTCAAATAATGACTTTGTCACCCTTATCAGGAGTGGAAAACTGCTATTATGTTGCTCTTGGAATATTCAAATAGATGATACAATGCATAGTGTTTTATTTGTGAAGACTAAAGACACAGGCAAAACAAAAACTGCAGAAAAAGGTTTATCTGGCTATTCATCTTATCCATCATATTGTATGCTTATTTAATTTGGATATAATGAACTTCCAGAGTACAGTACTGGACAGAAAAAATTCTCAGAAAATGATAATTTTTGCATCATTAATCAGCTCTCAAGTAAGACTTTTATCTTTAAAATCTTGAAAATTATTTGGTAGTGAATTTACTACCTGTAAATTTGAATGAATGAGTTGCTTTGCACCAATAAATCAATTTTTTTTTAACACAGCATAAGTATTAACTTCTTAATTAATTAATAATTACAATCTCTGAAGACTCAGCGAGTGCTTATATGAAGAAAGAAATGTGTTTGTTTTCTCCTTGACTATGTTTAAAACATAAACACGGTGAAATTCAGTAAGGTTATCTACAGATCCAAATGAATTTTCACAGTATTGAGTCATAATGTCAGCATTTTATAAACTACCTGTAGAATCCACTGTTTCCTTACCTATTTGAAGTAGAAAAATCATCTTTTCTTCCTGTCTGTATGCTTTCTGGAGCTTTGATATGATAATACAGTTGTTAGAAAATATTTCCCTGTATTTGAACTTAGAGTAGGACCATCATCAGAGTCAAATACAGTCATAACACAATTGAGGTGCTCCCATGTGCTGCACCTTGGTGTTAATTAACGTGAGATGCTCATGCATTCAGCAGCCAGCAGTAAACTTCTGCTTCCTGCTGAACTCTGTTTCCTACTAGACCCTGACCAGTCTGTGAACGGAATGTGTTTGCAGTACTTCCTGATATTGTATTTTCTAATAATTTTTAAAAATAACCATTGAAAGATGGACGAATTCTACAATATGTCCTTTTGCCTTTTATTTTGCTTTCTGGCAGCAAAAATAAAGTCTGACACAAGGGTCCAGATATTGCCAGTACTCAAGGTTAAAACCAGTGGGTAGCGCTCTTGTGAGGCTTATGTACATTCCAGCAAGGGTAGGTCTGCCTAGAATTTTTGAGGAACTTGTGCTAAAAATAGAAAAGTACGTTTAGTAGTTCATTGATTGCTTAAAATAGGGAAACATATTACAACTTCTGCTGATAAATGTGAATAGCACGTAAAATGTCAGTTATTCAGACCATTTCACAGTTCAACTGAACTTACCTTCCTTGAGTTAATTTATTGAGAGGGACACATTTATTTTACTTTTCTGTATTTTGTTTCTTGGTCAGTTAAAATAAAACAACCAAAAACCTTCAGTCATTGAAGCTCTTTAGGATGTTATACAGCTAATAGAAACAAATTGACAAAAAATATCTGCATCAAGTCTTAGCCACCAAGTAATTTTTCTCAATTATTCCTTTGGCAAGACAAATATGTTTTTGTATGCAAAACTTGTTGTTGTAGTTAATTATCTCTGTAGATACAGCACATCAATAAGATTTTAATTAAGAAGTTCTCTGGTTATCTCTTTAGCAATCGGTTTTAGAATAGGATTGTAACTGTTAGGTAATGAAGACGCTGTGATATTTCAGCTCTAATTTAAAGACAATTTTGCTCTCCAAGTCTTTGGCCTTCTCTCTCAGAAGTTACCATCAGAAAGCTTACCAGAAATTTTCTGGATGAAGTTATTTTCACTTGTCAGTTTTGGTAATGATAAACATAAACTCTTGGAGATTAGATTACAGCAAAAGTGAAAGTTAGTGAACTGATAATTCTCATGGAAGAAAAAAGATCCAGTGACTTATTAATTAATAAAAACATTATCAAAATACTTTCAGATTTTTCCTATTTGTGTAAAAGCAAATAAATTCAAGGTATATATTTACAACATTTAATATATTATTATGCAGAAATATTAATTAAATTGACTTTTTAAATTTGCACCAAATCACAAAAAAATATATGGGTAGGATATAAGGTTAAAATTTCAGTAACTTCTATAGTTTTTTATGTTAGTCAGTATTTCCTTTACAAAAAATACATGAGTTTACAGTGAAAATGTGTTTCTATAATTGATATTATGTGCTCTGCACCATACCACATAAAATAAAAATGAAGGCCATCTTTTTTCTCAAGGCACATGGAAAAGTGATCTGAGAGCCCCAAACCAGTAATGTGGCTCTGAAGCAGAGCTAACAGTGTTAAAACCACCAAGCACATGAATTGTATATCCATTTTGAATCTCTGTTTATATATCCCACAGAGGTGGTCTGCAGTGCTCTTTTAAGTTCTATCAGCACTAGTAACAATGGATCCACTGACAGAGTTGCAACTTAAGTGTTTGAATTTGAAGTTGTGACTTCATTAAGGATATATTAAGTTATAGTCCAATTATTTGCCTCTTTAACATAATTTTTCAGTCTTTGGAAGAAAATGTTTATCTTCCTAAAACTATGAACTAATGCTTGGATTGATCAAGAACCCCAAAAGAAAACAAAAGAAACCCAGCTCATTATATATATCAGCTGAGATGATGGCTTTTTTTGGTGCTGGAAGATGGTGAATCCAGGCAGAAGTTTTTAAAATCGGTTTCAGTACTGTTCCTTCCATTACCTACATCTCTCCTGCCAAAAGCAGTGCTTCTATGTTTGTTTAGACACTGTTCCCAGGAAGTGCACTACCCTCTGAAACATTATTTCAGCATGTAAACTTTACAAGGCAAGATAGATTGTTACAAGGAGGTCATCAGCTACTGTGATATTTTTCTGTGGTTCTATGGTATGAGATCAATGTAGCAATTATTCAGAGTCAGCACAACACAGACTTGTGACTCTAAGAACATACCTGTGTTGACTTAGGAGTGCATGAATCTCAGAACAATAAAGGAAAACTAGATATAGCTAATGAAGTATCTAAAGAAATAGTCCTGCATCTGTCAGGTTGCATTGTGTCAATTCTCACGAATGTATGCAAACAGTTTTTATTCTTAGTTTTTCTATTTTACTCCAAAACTTTGTGCAAGATGAGTAACTTTTCTATCACCTATAGCTTTATTTTTTGATCATGACTGAGGACTATCTGTAGCATAAAAATAGTTTGTATATTATGTCAATAAGCTGACATTACATTATCCATGATGTTAAATATGCATTTAGGATTTATTTTTACTATTTTTATTTCTTTTGGCCTTTAACTGTGTTTTACCAGTTACCTCTATTGTGTAGTTAATTTCCTAAAAATGATAGTTTCAGAGTATTTTCTTATTAAGCATAATCTTTCTCTACAAAGTATATTTTTCTCTGAGTGAAAAACCTTTACAGTAACTGGAGGGATATCCCATTATTTGTTGCATGAGCAGAACATTTATTTCTTTGCAGTGAATACTTAGAGTAATCACCAACAGAAGAAAAACTACTTGGCTTTTAATGGCCACATGATGGAAGTGTTTCTTAATTTTTATTGTGCATTTTAGTTACTGCCTGATGTTGCTGTACCTCAGAATAAATGTTTCTGTTCCTGATGGAAACACTAACAAAAGTGGATTCAATTCCCTTGACTTAAGTTATCTATACCAGTCTCTTAAAATTATGCATTGAATTCCTTATCATGTGTCTTAAACTTTGGAAGAAGTTTATATATCTTGCTCTAATTAACATTGATCTTGTTCCTGATGTACTGAGCTCTCTGTGAAGTTCATCCTCTCTTGAGCTCTGTCCAGGGAATTAGAGGTGGGCGTGTTTTGATTAAATATTTTATCAGACCCTTAACAATCTATTTGCCCCTAATTCCCTTGCTACAAATGGGAGTATTGTGTTGACTGAAAGAAGATAATATAGAAATATGTAATGTGAAAGAGAATGATTATATATTTCATGCTTTAATTTTTTCCTGAGATATCATGACCTAAGGATAGAATCGAGACAGAGGTCTAACTCTTTCATTACAGATTTCCATTTTGTATAAATGTCATCCACATAAATGTTGGAAGTAACAAATACACCAATACCACGATATGCAGTAATATGTAGAAAACCCCTCTCTTGTTTTGAAGGGCATGTGATTTATGTTTGTATGATGTAGAAACAAACATGCAGAGAGTTAAACAGAGGGAAATCAATGGCCTGTCCTGATTCAGCTTGAAGAGTCCTGGTTTGGAATGATGAGAGGCAATATGTTAAAAGACAGGTAGGGTGTAAATATGTTTGTCAAATGGGTTTCTGTTATATGCATTAAGTGTCAAAGACAATGCTCAGAACTGGTTTGTGGAACTTCTTTTTCAATAAATATTTGCTGATTAATTGTACAAAGCTAACATTTCTTTTCATAAATGTTTTCATATTTTCATATTATGTAAAATATTTTCATATTTTACATAAGTAAAAGCATATTGCAGGTTATGCAGGACTAAAAGGAATACTACAGTGACTTGTGAATACTTCTGACTGAAGACAGATCGCTTCACTAATGAGGGTTACGTCCATGTTCACACTACAAATTCTCATTTTTGTGAGGAAAGTGAAGACAGCACAATGGGCAACAGGTTGAGATCAGTCTCAAAATGCTGAGCCTTGTTAGTGAACTTTGTTGTACATTGTTGTAAAATGGACTCTGTAGCTCTGCGGTAGGTGGCCAGAATTTTTAGGCAGTGAGGGGCTATGGGGTCAGGTGTTAGAATGTGGATCAGAACAGTCAGTATGCTGAACTGGATGATGTCTAACATGCTAAAGAGGAGGGAAACATTAATTCAAGATGCATTGCATACTTTTTTGAGCTTCCAGCTTGGAGATGAAGGGAGTTGACTCATATTTTTCAGGGAAGGCACTTCTGCAGTATTTGTGCACCAAGTCCCTTTACAGAGCAGGTGATGTTTGTGCATTCTTTCACTTATACATTGTTGTGGATTTTGCATTCTTTCCTGTCTTAGCCTTCATACATTCCTTAGTCTGACAATGTTCAAAGCCAGCTTTCCAGAACCATCAGGGTTTTGTTTAAGGAGGGGAGAACTTGTCTTTTAGTTATTTTCCACCAGAGCTGTTTGGTTTTGCATGGGTATGCTTGGGCCACTAAGTACAGATCTATAGCTCTCTTGTATTGTAACCATAGCCACCTGACACTATCACTTAAAGTAGTTCAGCCTCTATTTCAAATCTGATTAGGTTTTTTATCTAGAAAATTATTCTGAAGCTCAGCACATAACTTTTCTGATGCTTGCAAAATATTAAACATCTAGCCAAACTATATTTTGGCAAACTGATCAAAGCACAGCATGTGAAAAGTGGATCTATAGCTGTAGTATTTAAGTTTTGGAAATATATAGGAGTGCAATAATATACTCCAAGTAGCCCAGGTCTTAGGGCTATAGGGTATACCTAATTTTGGGATTGCAGAGGCATTTGATGTGAAGCTGATATGAAGCTGCTCAGTGCTACATGTCCTGAGATGCTGCTGGACATGATGCGGCAAATGTGCCAGGGAGACATGCTGCTCTCAAGTGATCCTGGGTAACTTGCTCCAGCTCACCCTGCTTGACCTGGGAAGGTGAGCTAAATGTTCTAAAGATATCTCTTCCAACTGAAATGGTTTTGTGACCCTTCTAAAAAGATATAGGAAAGCTCTTTGTCAACATCTGTTTTAATGTGGGATGAATCTTCCTCTAGAGAGACATGCCTAAGAATTCCTGAAAATACTATATTACATGTCTAGCTCTGAGGCAAATACCACATGAAAGAAGTACCTGATAAAACTTAAATGTTTGAGGGACTGTTGTCTCTCAAATCTTAACATTCAGGTTTTGTTTTGTGAAGGAAGCAGCCATTTCCTTTAAGCATATATTTTCCTAAAGTCAGGATAAAGTGGAGCTGCTATTATATCTGCAGAGTGAAAAACTGTTTGGGTTGTTCTAGTGTACTCTTACACCAGTGCTTTTTTATTTTACAATATTTTATTTGCTGCTACTTTATAATACATACTGCAGCCCTTAGGTACCTAAAGGATAACAGAGAAAATGATTTATTAAACTGAGAAATATTACAACTATACAAATGCAACCAGGTGGTTTGAATAAATGTATGATGTTAGTTAGGAGGCAAACTTTCATTATATGTGTAATGATAGCAAAAGATCTGTTATATATTTGTGGTTTAATGAAGTATGTGAATAATTCTATTACTAGGCTGTGACCCAGCAGACCACTCAGTTCTCAGTAAAGGTAACATTACAGTGGTAATGACACAGAAGAGTAGACAAAAGAGAGGTTGACTCATGCCTTCAGTCTATTTTTGAATCATACTTTGAATAATGCCCTACTTTTCTGTTAAACTGACCAAATGTCTCTCTGGTGGAAATATTAAAGTCCATGCCTCTTTTAGTTTCAGTATCCCTTCCACATTTGATGATCTTAAGTTATAATGAGGACATAGAGACCTGCATTAACTAGTAATAAAAGAGGTACCTGTTATCTTTGTGGAATGATAACTGAAATCAGAAATATGGTTTTCTGATAGACGGTTGGATCTCTTGACTATTTATAAAATAAGTTTCCAGGGCAGCAATAAAAGACGTTAAGTCCAGGATTTCCCATCCACAGTTGTTACAATATATGAGTATCTGTCTCTACAACGTTTTCCTTTGAATCTATTTGAGTCTCAGATAATTACTAGTACCTTAATGTAAGCTTTAAAGTAGCAAAGGAATGTAAGAACAGAGAAACTGGCCCTATGAGCCTTTCTTGTATAAGCCTTTCCTCTTTTATCCATCTTTCCAAACTTTCTCTGCCTGACAGATACACAAATGATGCTAGGTCCTTTTATGAATATTGGTCCACCTGAATGATTTCTCAACCCTTTTACAGAGGGCAGTTTCTGAAAGATTAGAAAATGATGCCTAGTTGTATATACATTAACTAATTAAAATATAGAGGCTTACTATGAGAAATTTCACCAGAACGGCTGTGAACAATAGTCTAACTTCATGTGATAAATCTCCAAGTAATCATGAAGTTTTGCAGTACTGAAAAATGAAAGTTGTGAGTTTAGTGATTTTTGTATCTCTTTCTTTATAGGTGTTGATAACAGGTTTGGATATGGCCCGGTTAAAAATAATAGACGAGTAATTTCTTTCAGTGTTTTTTTAAAATTATTTTTTCATTTCAGTGTTAACATTTATTCTCTGTTCTATTCAATATGAACAACTTGGAAAGTGTTGAAAAGAGATGAAACATAATAGAAGAGCTATCCCACATGTGAAGACATTCAGGTATCAGAATAAATTTTGTAAGAGACAGAAAATTATAGCAAATATTAAGAAATCAGGACAGTAATATCTAATGCGCCCAAAGACTGAATAAATACCTTGAAACCTTAACTGCTCATATCAAGGAAAGGAAATGAACAGGAGTAGAAGCAGAAAACAAACTCATAAGGCTAGCAATATCAATGGACTGTCATAAAGGTTCTAAATATTTAGAGTTTAATCATCAGATCCTTAAAGAGAGTATACCTTATATTACAGAGGTGACTTTGAACTAAAGTCATATAGGAATATTTTATAACATAGCAATAAGCAGTATATTTTTCTACCTGTATTTGTAACTGTGATCTTTAATTTTCTGGTTTGGGGGGCTGGTTTTTAAATTAGATGACTGCACATTTTGGAGATAATTTGTTAGAACTGAAAGGAAGCAAGCAAGTCTTACTAAAATGTCTTTAGCAAACAACACACAGTGGGTGAGGATAATTCATCCATCCATCCATTCATCATTTCAATACTATGCCTAATGATATTGCCTAGCTCTTCAAGCTGTTTGACAGGCAAACAATATATAAGCTTCTCAACCTAGGCACCTTCGAAGAAAATTTTCTAACTCTATAGGCAGTATACATAGTGGAAAATCACCTGCCTCAATAACATTTCTTCATATTTTTGAGTTACCAATTTTTGAGTTACAGAAAAGAACTAGAAACACATTTTAGCTGTTATTTTGCAAGCAGTTATTTAAAGAAGGTTGCTCTACATATGGGCTTTTTTTCTTCACAGTGTTCTGAGGAAAATAGCACCTGAAAAGTAAATTGTCCCCAGACTGGCAGTCAAGAAGTGACTAAGATTTGGTTTTATTTTCCAAAGCAATGGAACAAAATGTCTACTAAATCTAAAGAACAATTGCACGGTATCACTAGAAAAATTAAAGAACTACCAAAAAGGTCATTTGAGTCTAAACTGTCCGCTGGTATTGATTTTTGAGAGAAGATGAGCCCTACAAGCACTAGTTAATGTCAATTGTATTGCTAAGGAGAGCAATACAGTAACTCAGTCATATGACCCGGTCACCCAAACATCAGAAATGCAAGCTATAATTACAATAAACCTCTATATTTGTAAAATTTCTAATCATTGTCTTAGTAACAGCTTTGTGGATTCATTTTTAAATCCTTGTAACTTGTTTACAAGTTCTTATAACTGGAAGCTGCTTACTTGGTGTTTAGCATATAGGGATTTAAAGTGTGAATAACTCTTTTTGCAGCTTCTGATCTCCTAGGGAAAGGAAATAGAACCACTATCACTCCTATTGGCAGGGAAATATGCATGGGCTCATGTGTCGCTGTAAATGAACTGATTCTACACACTAGAAGTTTGCTCAGCTAGAGATGAGTTTTATCCACAGTTTCTTGTAAAAGAAATCACATCAGTCTGTTACAGAAAAGAAGACCTGATGTAGAGACTGCTCAGAGGTAGGATGAACTGTATTTATGATAGGTATTTGTTCAACTTCCTTCTGAAAATAGCCAGTGATGAAAATTCCTTATTCTCTTTCAATATATAATTTTCCTTACTACTGAAGATCTTTCTTGTTGAAGAACTCTCTAAGGAAAAGCATTTTGTATTCTGAATCACTGATCATTCTCACCACTCAACTGTCCCAACACCATTTGTATCCCTCGGTTGCTGTGCCCAGACTGGAAAGTGTGTTAATCTTTGCTTATAAGCTTTCATTTGGGTAGTGGGAGGGTTATTTCACACTTAAAAATGGGATTTCTATTGTGTGTATTCATTTTAGCAGCTCGATGTTCATGATTCCTGATCACATTATGATTCACTGTATCTCCCTTGCTTCCACAGAGTGTGGTATGGAAGTTTGCCTCTATCCTTAATAAACTGCATCTTTTTCTATGTACTTTCTCACAGTGTAATGTGTGGTTCAAATCCCAGCTGATTGTGCTGTCTGCTGTGTTTGCTGCTGCTCTCAGCTTGCAGATTGAATGCATGTACTCTCCCATGCTAATCATTAAAAACATGCTGAATAGTACTAACAGCACGACAGACTCACACAAAACCTTGCTTTGAGTGTCCCCCCATTTGATAATAAACTAGTTATGACTCTTCCTGGGCAACCCTATCATTCAAACTATTTCACCCTGTCTTGTGGTATGAATATATTATGTTAAAGTGTCAAAAACCTGGATAAAGGCAAAATATCTTCCCCCTACTGCACCTGCCCCTATAACAAAACTTATAACTCTCTTGCAAAAGAAATTAGATTAATTAAAAATATTTTGCTTTCCTCAGTGCCTATCAGTCTTCTTCTTTTCTGTACTTACAGCTTATTTTTAGAATTTTTTGACAGTATTTTCCCAAGAATTAATATTCAACTAGTCTGTAAATATCTTGCTCTTACCCACTTTTACTGCATTTTAAAGGTACTCCAAGTAGTTTTCTGATCTTCTGTACCCCTCTAGACCCTTACTAATTCTCAAAAGCAAAAGTGAGTTTGACTCCTCTAGCTGTTAACATTGTAGGCTGAATTTCATCAGCATTGTGTAATCAATTGAGAATTATTAGCCAGTTCTATACCTTCTGTAACCTGGTTGTTGACTACTACTGATGCTAGTTTTCAGCAAGTTTGATCTTTATCAAATATTTGCTGGAAGGTAAAGTTCCCATTTATAAATAAAATTTTCATATTCTTTTTGGTTTTGTCTTTAAATTACATTTGCTTGCCATTTCATTTTCTGCTTTTCACTGAGGAGTTTGTGACATATTTTTCCTTTGCGTCTTGTGCCTTTTGTGGATGGTTTCCTGTGATAGCTTGTGACATTTTTCTTAGAGAGCAAACTTTGTCCAAGGATTTGTGTTTCTTCTCTAGTCTGCATTCAGACTACAAAATCCTGTGGTTGTATGGTGCAGGATTCCTATAAGGTATCAGCCTAGAAGCTGGAGAAGCTGGTAGTCTCACTACAGGACACAGTAACTTGTCATTCACCCCTTCAGTGCAGTAGAGTCCCAGTGGGTCTTACCTAGATGCAATGGAAAAGAAAAATATCTCTGGCAGAAAATAATGGTTTTTGTGTATATGCATAAGAAAAAAAAACAAACCAGGGAAAATGAAGAAAAAAAAATAAACTCACTGAGATTAAGTCTTGGTTTAATTGATCCCACTGAATCCGTTTGTTTAGTTATTTAGAACTCACCACCTATTGATATTCCCCAGGTAATCATCCAGCAGTAACATTAACTCTTCAACACTTGCCAATATTAGTAGTATTTACTATTTTCTAAGCCTGGGCTGTTTCAGGTAATTCTGAGCAGGCTCATTAATACTTGAGAAACTGTAATTAATACTTGAGAAATCAAAACTGAGAAAGTGATGCAAAAATGGTATTTTTTATGACCTCGTTCAAAAACTTTTTAACTGCACTGATTTTCTTCAGTGACTTTGAATTAGCTGAATGTATGGAGTTTTCTTCATGCTAATTTGTGATTTGAAAATTTTAGCATGAAATGATGAATGTAATTTCCTACAGCATTCTCCTGGGGAAACTGGCTGCTCATGTCCTGGATATATGTGCTCTCTCCTGGGTAAAAGATTGGCTCAAAGGCTGTGGGCAGAGAGGGGCTGTGGATGGAATTACATCCAACTGGAAATTGGTCACTAGCACTGTTCCACAGGGCTCAGTGTTGGGGCCAGTCCTATTTAATATCTTATCAGTGATCTGGATGAGGGGATTGAATGCACTATCAGTAAGTTAAATTTGCAGATGAAATGAAAGTGCGTGGTGTTGCTCTGTTGAAAGGTGGGAAGGCTCTGCTGAGGGATCTGGACAAGCTGGATTGATGGGCTGAGGCCACTGGTATGAGGTACAAAGTGAAGTGCTGAGTGCAGCACTTGGGTCACAACAAACCCTGCAGCACTACAGGCTGGGGGCAGAGTGGCTGGAAAGCTGCCCAGCAGAAAAGGACCTGAAGATGCTGGTTGGCAGCAGCTGACCATGAGCCAGCTGTGCCCAGGTGGCCAAGAAGGCCAATGGCATCCTGGCCTGTATCAGCCATGGTGTGGCCAGCAGGAGCAGGCAGTGATTGTCCCCCTGTACCCAGCACTGGTGAGGCCACACCTTGAATCCTGTATCCAGTCCTGGGACCCTCACTACAAGAAAGACTTTGAGGGGCTGGGGAAGGAACTGGAGCACAAGTCCTGTGAAGAGCAGCTGCGGGATCTGGGTTTAGTTTGAAGAAAAGGAGGTTTGGGAGGACCTTATCACTCTCTGCTGCAGCCACTGAAAGAAGGTGGTAATGAGGTGGGGTCAGTCTCTTCTCTCAAGTAACAAGCAATATGATGAGAGGAAATGGCCTTAAGTCATGTTAGAGGTTTAGACTACATATTATGAAAAATTTCTTCATGGAAAGGGCTGTCAGACATTGTAAGAGTCTGTTCAGGGAATTGTTTTAGTCACCATTCCTGCAGGCATTCAAACTTTGTGTAGATGACACTTTGGGACATGGCTTAATGGTGAATATGGCAGTGTTAGGTTAGTGGTCAGACTCATTTATCTTAGAGGTCTTTTCCTACCTAACTGATTCTGTGATTCTATGCTTCTACTTCTTCAATATTATTAAATGCTTTTGCTTTATAAATTTTATATATTAAATAATATATATTTAATAAGCCTAACAGTCATTTTATCACTAAATAAGTACAGAAATATTTTTCAACACCCAGACATTCATGTAAATCTAGCCAGAAGTGCATAAGAAAAAAAGTTTTATATAAGTTCAGCAGTATAAAATCCTAAGATATAATTTTTATTTGTTATATCGTTGTTGTAAATATAGGAACTCTGAAGTTGGATAGTTTTAGTGTTTTTAACATCTCCAGAATGCAAAATTAGTCAAAGATAACCTGTTTATTATAGAAGCCAAGTGAGAACAAAAAAGATAAAATCTGATGTGTGAGTGACTGCTGTTGGTTGGGGTTTTTTATCTTGGTATTGTGAAAGCTGTATTGTTTGCAGCACCTCCTAATTCTGAAGTATTTTTTTACATTTCATCTGTCATCAAAGTGAATATATTCTTTACTTTTTCCAGTGTTTCAAACAATGTAACATTTTTCCCAAGAGAAGCAGTTTTGCTTTGAGTGCCATGAAAAGATTCAGTGTTTGTTTGGCTAGACTCTAAATGCATACAGGCCTGGAACTGAATATTCTTTCATATAAGAGAAAAATCAACTTAAAGCACTAAGGAGAGACTTAGGAGGAAAAGAGTTCATGGAGGCAATGTTTGCTTGCAGCAGAAATGGCCAAAGCAGTGACAGCTTTGTGTGGTAATTTTTTAAATTACCCCTTTCCAGATCAATAACAATTCTGCCATAGAGACCTGGCTCTTCATTCATTAGTAGCGAAAAACGTTGCCAGGCATGTTTACTTTTGCCACAAGCCCTGTGGAGACTAGTGAAAATCCAATGTCCTGTCTGTCTTTGGAGGAAAACAGGGAATGTTCTGTTCTCTGATACTGCCAAGCCCTAATATTCAAACTTCCTCCTGGTGTTGAATTCAGCAGGCATGTGGTGCTTTGGAAGTGCAGTGGGGATGGACAGGTGGCTACTCCTCTCTGTAGAGTATGAGGATGTTGGAAGTAGGATAGCAATTAAGTGAATGGTTTTAATCCTGTAGCAGTAGTGTTGCTTATGCTGCTCTACCAAAATCACTGACACTCCTTTCTTCTCAGAGGTGTATAACCAGGGGCATGAGTATGTCCTTAAGATTTGTAACCAGAAAAAAAGAAATGCTTACTGTGCGGTTTTTATCATGTGGATAAAGTAGAGAACATATGGTCCTTAATAAAGAGTTACACTGTAAAGCAGTGAGATTCTACACTGACTCTTTTTTATAGAATCATTGCAAAAGTGTTTCTTAAAATAAAGATGGTTCTGTCTCATTACTTCACTGGCCTCTGTCAGCAAAATTTTGCACAAGCACCATGAAGATACTTCTAATACGTGTGGCTTCAGTACTTGCAGAAGAACCAACTTCCTACAACTATGATTTAAGTTGCTGCAATGCAAAATTCATAGTTGCTGCCTCCTGGTCTCTTTTGTCTGGAGCTCAGATATCAGGTAGCATAAAAAGTGGATGTGCCAGCCTGCCAGGTGGGGCACATTCGTGTGCATGTGTAAAAAACTACTGAAAAATAAATGGTGAGGACATTAAGTTGTAAACTTGCAGTTGTGAAGATTTTAATACTTGCATTACCCTTTGTCTGGATCAAGTTTATAATTGTATTCCACTGCCAGGCTGTGGCTGTGGTGCTGATATTTTGTTTCGTTTGGTTTTGGGGCTCTTGCTATGCCTTTTTTATTTTTTCTTTCAAAATTTTGGGGTAGACTGTTGTTGGGATTTGGTACTTTTTAAAAAATAATGATATTAGGCATAACAAGATCCCTTCTCCTTGCTCCCTCCCCATCCCTTTTTCCCTTTGGGTTGTGTAATTGTCTGACAGAGAGACAAATTAAAAGATGTAGCTAAAAGTAATGTTAAAAGATAAGCATATAGACTATATAGTAATTAAATGTCAGTTAAATCTTGAGGGCAGGGACAATGTGCATTTTGTGTGTTTTCCTCTATACTTAAACACAGACGCTTCACCACTGCAACAGTTTAAATCCTGTAGAAAGGACTTAACAAATCAGGACTCAAAAATTATTATCACTTCATTTCTCTTCAGATCTACAAGGCTAAAATAAATAAAATAAACAAAATGATACCTTGTTTATTTTGTCTTTGAAAATCAATGAAAGAAACAAATAAGCAAGATAACATTTATTTTGGTTCCAAACATTCAGTTGCACAGAAAATATTTATAAATCACTCCTGCTTTGTTTTTGAGCTTTGACTGAATTTAACCTTGTTAAAAAGAACAGAAGGGGAAAAATAACCTCAGCTCCTCTCATGACTTGATTTCTTCTCTCCCCACTGCCTATTGCCTGTAATGCTGCTGTTCAGGCTGTATTTTAAGCTTGAGCCTGCGGAGATGCCGTCCAGACTTAGTGTTTACCAATGGTTACCACAGAGTGGTAGATCAGAAACCTTCTGAGTTTTCCAATGCTTGTCTCAAATACCTCTCAGCATGAGTAAATTATAACTTTTAATGGTGAAACTAGAGTTCAGCTTGAAAGGTAAATCTGGCAATTTATGTGAAAGTTGCTTAGTGGGTTTTTTATTTTTTGACTGGCCTAGGGTATCTCACATGATCAAAAAGGAAAATCTTTCTCAGTAGAAATAATTTGCAGAGTTTTGCAGTATCACAAGGTGTATTTTAGCTAAGATCTATTATCCAGCTGAGAAAATAAGCACAGCTGTCTTTATTTGAAGAATCTGGTCATCTGTTTGAACATGATCTCCTTTTATTATCTGCTGTAGTTATCATGGGGATATTTATTTATAAAATTAAATATTTTCATTATCTCTTGATTTTCATATGAAAAATGTGTGTTTTACTGAAAATTGAATTTGCTGCTCATGGATAGATTGATGAAGACTGCATACTACATTTATGAAGAGAAACATTGAGAGTATAAGTCTGAAAAAAGCAGAAGCCTATCTATTTCTTCAGTCTGACTTCTGACAGGGACTGTTTTAGATTGATTAGGGTTCATGCTGTCATTCTCAACTCAGTTAGGTTGAATATTTTTAAATTTTTGTTGGCCTGAAAAGAAGGTCAAGTGCTTCTTAATTTTGATAAAGTTTATCTCAAGATTTCAGAATTTAAATATAAAGTAGACTTTCTAAGCACAACATACATATTTTTGATACTGTCATGCAATTAAGACACTTAAATAGCTAAATGATTTTGGAGTGTACAAGGTACAGTACTCTTATGCTCCATTTTCTGTCGTGGCATTATAGGAGCAATGGTATAGAAGTTCTTTTGTAAGCAGATATTTAGTTTAAAATGTGTTTCCAAACCAATCGAGTCTCTTTCTGGGATATATTAAATTTTATTAATGTTAAGAGGAAGTTTGCTTAGAATATTCTACTCTTAAAACTGCCTGTTTTAGTAGATATTCCGACTCTGGTCTTAGCATAATGTTTTTCTCCAAAACTGTGCAGAGGTTATTGTGATCTGATTCTTAAGCTTAGGACTTTGTCTAATTTCAGATCACTTTGGGCTGTGTTCTTGACAAGGGCATCATCACCAAATAGACCAGACTATGTCATCTTCCAAACAGCAGAGGTTGCAGGGCATTTTCTTGAGGAACCTTTCCATTTGTGATCACTTGTTTCCTCTGATTTACTCCTATTAGCAGGAAACAAAGAGGCTAGAGAGCAATTCCCCCTTTTTCTTTATGTCAGAGGGTTTTCTCAGCATGGGAGTAGTTCTCTGGTCATTAGTCAGCTTAGTATAGATTCTGGCGAGGCAAGGAGTCTATAATGTTTATAGATCATTTTGGCTGTATGTTGTGGATTATTGGTTATGTCTTAGCAAGCATAGCAGTTGCTTGACACAAATATTTGAGTAATCCTTTCTAGAAATGGAAGCCTCCAGATGAATTTGGTTTATTGGCATGATTTTGCTTTGCTTCTGTCATGTACAGACTTCTCTCAAGTAAAAAAGTATGCTTTTATTTCATCAGGAACTGGTCTTTGTTTCTGTACCAGAACAGATTAAAATATTAAAAGTAGCTCAGTAAATTGATGAAAACAAATAGTGCCTTTTATTTCCTGGTGATAAATTGTGATCTAACTTATGATCACAATTAAAAATACATAATTATTGCAACAATTAAAATTGAGAGCAACAGATGGCTTATTACTTAAAATCCCGTTTCACAAATCAGACCTTGAGCGTTGCAAGGCACTAATTGCCACACTTTAATGTTATTTGGTTGTAAAATCTGTTTAAAGTCACAATCATGGTTAACAGTTTCTGGAGAGATAGTTATGAATTAAAAATAAAAGGGAAAGGTAAACATATTTTTAAAATACACATGCAATTTCTTCATGTAGTCTAAACAACACACAGCACATAGAATTATACGGGCTGAAGTGGGACTGCTACTTCATGCCTTCTCCAGCATTCCACAATCTCCACCAATTATGTAATTCACCTCTAAAGGATTGCCTAACAAAATAGTGTGAGTGGACAGATGGCACAAGTTTAACAGCAAGTGAGTGGTGCTACTGCAGTGATGTGGTTGATCCACCAGCCACTGGTCACCTCTCTTCTGAGAGACAGAGACATCTGTATCTTGGCCAACTATGGCTGGGATATATAAGACCCTAATTTGCTTGTCTGCTACAAAATAAGGTCATGTGTCTTTGCAATGAAATGGTATTACTGGCTTTTAACTGCAGGTGTGTGTATTTTAAGGCTCTAATGGGAACTTCAGTTGTGGACTGATGAGAAATCTTCATTTTCTAACAAATTTATATTGGATTTTTTACCAAACTATAACAAATAACTGTATACATACTTCGTCAGGGGGACCTTTTTTTTAAAATGTTGTCCATTTTTATGATCAAATGGTATTAAAACTTATATTTTCCTCTCCAACTTCTTTGTGTCTTAAAAGTATTCTTTACAGGAGCATAAAAATTATAAAACAGGAGTATTCATTCTCATAGCAGGAGTTAGGAGCCAGGGACAAAGCATAAAATGAAATAAAAAAAATATATAATATCAAAATATAAGAAAGATAAATCCTTTTTGTAACTATTTTGTACTTTAAATTTAACTACTTTGCTGTGTGATTACACAAACTGGAAATAAGTAACATTTTTTTTTGTGTTCACAGCAATGGAAAAGAATATTGCAGAGTGCTCAGTAGGAAAAGAGGCATTTGAAGTTCCTACAGGGAACAAAACATCTTCTCTCTTTGCAGACAAACTCAGAATTAATTTCACACTGCCTCTTGTGCATAACATCTTTGATCCTCAGAGGATTATGTATGAGAAACAAAATGTAGAACCTGGTCATAAATTTTTTCTTTTTCCTATCTCTTTCAGATTTTGGTGTCCAGTGGCTCTGCATTTTTAAAAGTGAAAGTAGTGATGTGTTGAAATATGAGTTGAAATAGTTCTGGCCTAGGATTGCTTAGCCAGACCTGTCTACAAGGAATCAAATTTCAAGCAACCAGACTGCAGTGCAAAACTTACACATTTTCCTGCTACTTTTATCACAGCCAAGCAAGGTATTTCTGTGCTCACTCTTAGCTTCAGTTCTTAAAGCAGGGAATGTAAAGTCAGGCAATAGAGGGTACTGTTTAACCTTTCCCTCGTGCTTGCTCAAGCTGTCTGATAGTGCTCCAGCAAGGCAGCTGTGGGGCTGGCCAAGACAGAGCCAGGAGAGGTTTTGGCTCAACATGTGCAGGATGCTGAGGAGCAGGCTGCTGCCTGCAGCAAAGTGCCTGTTCTGCTTACCAAGTCCAGGGGAGTCAAGCTGCCTATCACTGCTGCCTCTGGGAGGAGGGAAAGGAAAGCAGGTCAGTGATCATTTTTCAGGGAACTTTTAATCCTCTCTGCTGACTGCTATCATTCCCAGTCCTTCTCATCCCTCTAGTAGTGATGGCAGCAGCAAGCTTGGTCTCATAACTCTTGTCTTTTCTTCTTCTTCTTGTAGTCTTTTCTTCTTCTTCTTGTAGTTTCATCCCCTTATTCCTGGAGAAGTATGATTATGTTGCAAAAAAGTCTCACTAGCTTTGGCTCAAATTTTCTTGAGTTGTAATCCCAGATTTTTATTAGATTTACAATGAATAGGAAGAAATCTTTTCCTGCTTGTCTCTTTCTCTGTTGTGTGAGATAATACTGACTACCTCCACTCACTTTGCTGTGGATCCGTGCAAAGTATTTTATGTTGCCTTATGGAAACACTGGGACTTGGATCTCATCTAAGTATTGAAATAATTTTCTCTTAAAAAGACACCTACCAATAAGGCAAACACTGGTTGTTGACTGAAGAAAACTGTGTCTAAAGTGGAGTAAAACATTCTAGTCTAAGACTGGTAAGGCAGAATTTTTATTAAACATGTGTGTTTTCTACAAAACCTTATATTGCAAAACAATGTCAGCTGGGGTTTTACTGGTAGGGCAGATTCATACAGATGAAACCTCAGACTGGTTTTTTGCAGGTTAAAAGTATATGGTGAGTTTAATTTAAATCCTATGGAAGTCCAGTCACATAAGGAGCTTGGCTTGATTTACAGTTTGTATTCTGTAGCCTCCTTACAAAACTTGTACTACTTTTTCATGGTTAATGACCATCTGCTTCTACTGCATTTTGAGACTGTGGTCTCCATTGTGTGGCTAATTGTACATCTGAAATATCTTGTTATTTTATAATTAATTATTCTTTGTAGACTAATCAATGCAATATCTGACTGATAGAATGTGAGTTCAAGAGAAAGTAGGATAGATTTTTTGGTAAATGACTTATTATTTATGTGACTCTTCCATGGGAGTGACATGACCACGTAAATGAATTCTTGCCATTTAATTGACTTTCAAGTCAAGAGTGACTGATAATAATAAAATTATGTACAAATGAAAAAAGTGAATTACATATTGAAAGAAAGGAGTTAGAGAAGTGTTCTGATTATAGATGAAAAAAATAAGTGTATCCTTAAACAGGCCAGGATATATAAACTGAAGAATAGTGTTAGATTTGGTCTGTTGTGAAAAACAAATGTCTATGGAATGTACCTACTTCTAATTTGATTTTTTTTTGTTCTCAAGTTTCAACTCCTTAGTTTGACAATAAAATAGGAGTTAAATTTATTACTCTACTTTAGAATATGTTTAGGAGTGAATGATCTATAGTGACACTACAGACTGCACCAAAAGCCTGAGTAATTGTTCATTTAAATGTATACATTACAAGAAAATAGTGGGGAAACTAGGTTTCTGCTACTGTGTTTTCTTTGAGCTGTTGAGTTCTGTATAAATCTAGAGATTAGTCAAAATCAGAAGAAGAGAATGAAAACACATATAAATAATCCTCACTTGAATGTTAACACAGTGAAAATTACACATTTCCTCTAAATTTTTCAGTGAAGGATTCTGGATTTTTGCAATAAAGTAATTTTTTTCTCATGGCTATTCAGTATTTTCTGAGAGGTCAGTTGTCATGTCTTCCAAGCATATGCAGCAAGGAAACAAGTACAGAAACTCATTATTAGATAAGTTAAATGTTTATCAGCCAAAGCAGCAATCTAAAATAGTAGCCAAATATAACATAGACATTAATTAAAGTGTAAAATATTAAATAAGTATAAAATAGACATTTATCTTACAGCCTGCAGAAGATTTTTGCAACATTCAGGTGCCAGCCATCACCATGTCTGATGATGTTTTTTGTCTGGTCGTTTTTGTCTGTCTGACCTTGATTATGAGGAATATGCAAACAATGAAAAAAAAATTCTTGTCTCAGCAGTAGAAGAAAGAAAGTAAAACTGGAGTCAGCATAGAGGAGGATGCAATCACCAACTTCAGGTAACTCTTTACTGGAAATGTTCTGAATGTTTTATTTTACAGAGCAGCTGGTATCTTTATCAGGAGTTTTCTGTGGCCAGAATATGTTTTTCACTAACTAGTGGGAGAGAGGCTTTCTTGTACGGGTGTAATTTGTTGCCCAGTGCTGTGCTGTTACTGCTTGTGTTATGGTTTAACTTTGGCCAGGAATGGAGAATGACTGATCTGTTTCCATTGGCCCAAGACTGTTTTTGGACTGTGTTCTCAGTGAGATGGTAAGCTCTATGAAGATAGCTCCTGGAGGATTTTGGCTTTTTTTGGGTTAGGGGCAAAAGGCAGTGTCCAAGAAAATATTCAATTTGAGAATTAGAGATTTTCCTTATCTCTCCAATGGATTTTTTTTTCATTCAAAACAAAAAATTGTTTTAAAGCAGCATGAAAGCATGTGAGAGTGATGATGATAGCCTGGTTACATAAGATATGCAGGAATAAGATACCCAGGTTTTTTATTCACAGAGATATTTATGTGTGTCTCTGCAGCTTTGAATGATTTTAGTAAAGTTGTTCATTGCAGGATAATCTAAAGTGCTGTACTAAAATGCTTTTTTGAGTAGAGTCTAATTTGAAATTTGATCTTTGTATATTTTTAAATAATTTCAAGTCTCAAAAATAACTGATTTCTATGAGAAAGTTCAAGAGTTTTACTTTTTGTTTTATCCTAACCATTTTTTATAATTTTTCAGTTCTGAGACCAAACTAATAAGCTTTACACACATGTGTTTTTATTGTGAGCAGATATCTCTATAAATAGGACATAGTGCACAAACGGTTTCTGTAGCAGAGGTACTCAGGAGACAAAGGAGACATCCTTAAAGTGACAAATTCTGTATCTGTAAGGTCAGTTCCAAACCTATCAACAGAGGTGAGCTGTAAGAAGATACCTGATGACATCAGATGATTAATATCTATAATATATCTCACTGTGAGAGACTGAGATGTAAATGGCTAGCATTTCACACATTAAGATCAGTAAAGAACTTTGCCCACTTTCCTGGATCCACAGATGGAGATATCTTTCTACTCACCCTTTTTTTTTCTTTAGTTCTTTTTCTTATATATTTTCTTGAGTTATTTATATGTTTTCCCATTTTGCTGTATTACTATAGACAATAACAACCAAAATGGCTACGTACCTGCTTTACATGGCCAAATTGTTTACATGG
>VWYI01027475.1:0-11263 GCA_013399455.1 Anthoscopus minutus | reverse complement strand
TTAAAATTCCACTGTTCCGACACCTGCATGTCTTGGAATGGAAGTATGGCACCTCTAACACTTCTTTGAAGTATTTCTGTGCAATTTACCATAGCAGTAGTTTCTCAAGAAACAAGTGTAGAGCTCCAAAAGTACTTGAAAGTGTTTCCTGTTTTTCAAAGGTAAGAGGGAAATAATGGATACATGTTGAGGGAAAACATCTTTAGCTCATTCAAATCTTTTTTCATGCATTCCTACAGGTGCAGTGAAGCAGCCAGCCTAGTAGACAGTCATAACGGAAGAACTATGTAATCAGATTGAAAATCTTACAATTTTTTGTTTTAAATCAGCCTTTTGGTGAGAATCTATTAGACATTAAGATTAGTTGAACTGGTTTTGATATATAGTTAGATGCACTTTGTGTTCCCCAGGTATTATCAATAGATGCCACAGCTGACAATATACTTTATCTGCTAGAAGCTGTAGAACAAAGTGATTTATTAAAATATCTTAATGTAGTGATTTGAGATATTTTTTGTGCAGTAAAATTCCCATTCTGACTCACATTGTGATTTTGTTTTCATTTTTCCACGTCTCACAGGAATGGTTTTAAAGATACTCCAGTAGTGTGATTTTGCACAGTTAAAGGTAGTGTTAAGAAAAAACCAAAAATTAATTACAGGGTTTTTTTCTTTTTTTTAAGACATTGCAATGTTATTTGGCTTTGAAACAGGTCAAAGTACTTTGATTTGCTGTTTTCTTCAGATCTTTCCTATGTCTAACCTGCAATCATACTATGATACCTGCTATAAAGCTGGCACATATTATTTTAAAATACATATACAAGTTTTTTCAGATAATAATTCTTCATACCTGTGACACTGGAGTTTTCTGCCTACATAAATAAATATGGGATCATCTTGTATCTAAAAGTTGTCATCCATAACTCGCCAGATTATTTCCATTTAAGTATTTGAATCAGTAGCTCACCTGTTACCATAATATTCTTCCTCTGAAGAATGTTTAGTGAAGAGACGTTGCCTATTATCAGCATTACATTTTGCTACATGTTCCACAGTGTCTCAAAGTTCTGTGAATTGAGCCATTAACTGTTAATAAAAGAAACCCATGAGCAGTATCTTATTTCTAAATAAATATTTGTCAAAGTCAGAGAAGCATTATTAATATGCTTGTTTTAACAAGTGTGTCCCTTCATTTGTCTTTCTGCAATTAGGTCAATAATGAGTGTAGAGCATCAGTAAATAGCTAAATAATATGTATAGAATGCTTTGCTTTAACAACACAAATGCAAGATGAAATGAAATAAAATAAATAGACCCAATTCTTCATGGGCTTTGTATGTTCTTTTCTTTGAACTGCCCTTTTCAGTAGTGTTGTTATTGCACAGGTAAGTACAAAAATGTGCTGTTTCTAGAAATATATTTAAAGTGGTTAATATGTACCAAGCAAAAGCATACTATGTGAAGCTATTAATATGCTTTTTATGTACCTTTTTACTAGTACTTCTTTCCTAGGTTATTATTATCCTGCTGAAGAGGTTACACCACAATGTCAGGAAATGCCTTGTTTAAGATGTTTGCAGTAGTTTTGTTATCGTAATCTTCTAAGACTTCTAAATACAAGTCCCCTTCACTCCTTAGGTATGTGTATACTTTGATAAATGTGACAGGTCCTTGTGCTTTCTCTTCAAACAACTCTCCAGAATTGTTCCTCCAAGGAAAACTCACACAACCTTTGTTTTATTTTCCCTCTCCCCATGCTCCCAGGGCACTTTGAGCAAAGGTGTATCAGAAGTGGGAATCCCTCCCCTCTTCCTCTTAACCAAGAAACTTTCTAATTAGACTTCCATCCTTAGCAGAGTTTTCAGGAGCAGTGGAATAGCTGCAAAAGGGTTAGCACACATTTGCTTGAAACTGAGCACACTAGGTTGTTTGTGCTTCTTAATAATTCTCTTCTGTTGTACAAAAAAAACAGATATTGGAGCTATTTTGACCATGTCACTTATATTTGAATATTCAATCATAAAGTAAAAGGCTGAAAATCACTGAGATTATGTAAGCTTGATCTCCCCCACCAATGAGAACTGCTTTTTAACAGCTTTGAAAAGTGGTTTAAATTAATACAAGGTATTCCATCTATAGAAATATGGTATTTTGACCTGTTTATAACATTGCTATGGTGAATCTAAGTGTTGGAGAGTTTGACTTCTGAAACTGTGAATACAAATCATTAGCCTCTGAGGGATGTATATGTTATTATAATACATTTACACTGATTAAATACATGACCTTATTGAAATATCATTCGGGATATTTCATCATAGATATGCTCGTTTCAGTTGTGCCATGTCCATAGCGTTGTTTTTCCTCCATAATACTTGTCTGTTTTTTTCTGAAAAACTGCAGCCCTGTGTATGCTTTTAAGAGATAACTCCAGTGTTTCCTCTCTTGTATGTGCCAGGTGATGCCAGTCAAGATTTTCTGTAGTTTCTGCTATTCTACAGAAGTTGCTTTTCCAGACCCTCCCTAGTCCAGTTTCTTGAAGGGCCACCTGTTGTCTATCCATTGTAAGAGATTTTGACACTGAGAACTGCAGATTTCTTTGTCTTTGGCCAGGCTGTTGTGTTGGTCCCTCTCCTTGTTGCAGACCCAAGTCAGTGAGAGATTTGTGCACGTATCTGCCATCAGCTTCAAATTGTAAAGTACTACTTGTCTAAAAATAAACAGCATGGGAGAGTTTGCAGACTGAGGCTGTGACTTTTGTCCTTGTAAAAGATACAGGTCCTAAGTTTTCCATTCCCTCAGAGCCCAGCTGCCTGTTTGCAGGATTGTGCTGGCCCATCTTCAGCACTGAGCTCTTCTAGAGCTGCTGTTTGGCTGCTGTACAGGCCAGCTGGTGGTCATGTCTATCCTTGCAGTACCCATGGCAATACATCCCAGCAGTGTGGGGAGTCAGGCTGCCATGGCAGCCTGGAGTATCTTGATTTTGCACAGTTCAAGATTATGTAGGTGTGATAGGGTAGGTTTTTCAGCAATTCAAAAATTATATAGCAGGAAAGTAAAAGTTGCAGATAATGGAAGGGAACAAAAATCACTTTTGAAGCTGTGATACAATGAGAAGTTTGAAATTTCTTAGATTTGGGGGCAGATGAGTAAGGGAAGTCATGCATCAGATACGCACAGGAAGAAAATGTAAATGTTCCAAGTAATATTTTCTTTCATTTACAAGTAAGGTGTCAGTGTTGGCAAAACAGGTTTAACATTTTGATCCGCCACTGAAGAATGCTGGAGCTTTAAACGCCTCAGGTAAGTTAAACTTGTCATGCATCTACTACTTTGAATCCTACAAACTTTCTCTGTGAGTCAGCTTATTCTATACTTGTCCACACTCAAACTTTCTCCTTCTTCTTATCAAGCTGCCTTTTGGTTGGTGCTGAACCTCAGATTGCTCCCTGCATGTCCATTCCCATGAGTTTTGTTTTCTTTTTTAATGAGATATGATTTTTTTTTAATCCACTTCCTTGCAAGTTGCTTATAATGTTGTTTCAACTTACTGTCCTACAAGGTAGATTTGAATAGTTCAAGAAGATTCTTTGAAGAATCAGCGCAAATGGGTCCTAGTTTTTCCTCCCATATAAGGTTTATACATTTTTTAGATGTCTTTGAAGACCCCTACTGCTGTTCACCGTTGCTTTCTCTCTTGCACAAACGTGGTTGTTTTCTTAGAGAATAGTGTGATGGAGGGCACAAGAATCTTTCTGATTGCATTTGCGAGTGTGCAGATTTTCAATTTCGTGCCTTTGGTTTCAAGTCCTCAGAATTCCACATGTTGCTGTATTAGTTCCAAAAGTTCCATGTTATCTAGATGTTCTGCCTATTGTGAAGAAAGTGGAGTGTTTATCTAAAATTTTCTAGATGCCAGACTCTCAGTAAATGTGGTGCTGGCCCTCACACTTCCACTAGTATCAAATATGATCTGCAGCATGAACCATACATATGTAAATACAAGATGCAAAAAACTGTTGAATGAGAATGCCAGTGATACTCAGTATGTTAATTTGGATTAAACTCAAATAGTTCCACTCTCTGGAAGAACAGTTCACAGATTTCTTTTTATATGCCCTGGTATGCCTTATTACTTAAATAAGAGATTTTGAGAGTGAACCAGTAATGATTTTAAAGGTTTTGCTAATGTGATATAAATAATAAGTAACACAATTACTTAGTTGCCTTTATACTCACTGTAGTGTGTAAGCTGATTTATTTTTCATCTTCTTTTGTCAGTGAGCATGTGAATTACAGTTCTTACTAACTGAATTTAGGCAATTTCTATCCATTGCCCATGAAGACAGGTCAGCTGCTAAACAGTATCTCTTGCCCAGAAATTTTATAGAAAAGAGATCTGGACAGGAATGATGTCACTGGCAAAAGTGTTGGAATAGAAAAGATCACCTTTCAACCTCTATGTTGTCTCTACCTGCAGTTTTCCCAGAAAGCATTGGGTCTTCCTTAGTAAAGGTTCACGGAGAAGTGGCGTAGGGAATCACACCTGCAACCTGGAGTCTCAGGATTTGATACCTGTTTTACTGTTGTTGCTAACATTAGAAGTATTCCTCTCACAGCTGGGCTCCCTCTTAAATATCCAGGACCATGAATGGACACCATTCCAGGAGAGCTGCTAGTAGAGGTACTTTGCACTGGGTAGAGTGCCTCAAATGCTGACTTCCTCTTGGGTTTTCCTTTAATAGAATAAATCCCGAATTTGTACTATGGTCAGCCAAACCTGTGACTTCAACAGAAAAAGATCTGCTCCTTAGAATCAAGGTATTCTCATATGAGATCTACATCTACATCTTTTTTGTGTCAGGTAACATTTATTCAGCAAATTCTACTGGTTTGTGGAATTTTCTAATAAACTGCATCCAAGACAGTGTATCCCATGGGTTAGTCAGAAACTAAACTACCCCAGTGTTCAGTTCTGCATTACCAGTCCTTCTCCATAGCATCAGATACAGTCTTCCTTCTGGGAAATGAAAGAACCTGGAAGCCTTGACAGTTTGAGGCCTCTGAAACCTTCTGACTTCAAGCCCTGCAGAGAAGGTCTCCCAAAATCTCTTCAAACTTGAATGCTCCCCACCACACAACAAAGAACTGGAAAACCTGAAATCACCTTGCAGCTTTTGTAGTTCTCGTATGGGTCAATCATTGTAGGCTGCCCTTACAGCCATTTCCATGCTTCCAGCTCAGAAGGATGTATTTTGGGAGGCTGGAGAGGCTGTGATGGCCAAGCTTCCTGCTGGGGAGCTGCAGACTGGGCAGGTCTAGAGGCTCCAAGTACACAGCAAGGAGCACCAGCTCAATAAATTGTGTTTAGGACAACACATTCTTGCTCCTCAGCTTCTTTTGGAACTGTTGGAATGTCCTGTGAAGAACATCATCCAAGGCAACTTTTAGTCAGATTTAAAGAAGGGTCAGCACATCCCAGTTTCTGAGAGCATTCTGAGTTAGCAGTACTGTCCTGGTAAATGAGTGGTAAGTACAGTTTTGGACTTCCCAGGAGGGTTAAATGTGGTGATTGTGGAGTTTGTAGCCACTGCTGTCGGATTTTGTTCCAGGCACAGGCTGCCATTTCAGCAGCCATCTGAGGGGTTCATGCACCTCAGTGCAGGATTGGTTATAGATGCAGATTTTTAGGCAGTGGTTAGAGATAGATATCACTACAAGACTTAATTGTACTGGGCCGTGACAAAAAGGTTGCAATATCATAGCAAGAGAAGTATTCTGTAATGATTTTTGTCACCTTCTAGGATAGTGAATCTTTGAATATTTTTGGCCAGAGCCAAATCCCTTTGCTGTCTTTGCACCTGGTGGATCAAAACAAAATTAGAAATAAAAAAAAGAGCGGTTCACTGTGTAGTTGAGAAGATTATTTGCCTGCACATGTCTACACAAACAAACATGCATGTGTGGAGGTGTAGACCTCTGCAAGGAACAATGTCATACATAAAACAATGGAAACAATAATTAACTACTGAGCCATTTGGTATGTGGCCACCCCATGAACCTCACAGAAGTGTGACAAAATCTCTGGTTCTGCTGAGCCTGCCTTACTTAAGGGGGGTGTGTTGCTTCCACAAATGTCGATAAATCTGTAATGTATTGTTTCATATTCTGTCTTTATGTAAACCTAGCCAGGGTTTTTAGTTGTCTTCTTCCTAATCAGTGGTAAAGTGCATTTAATAGCTCACTTAAGGTGTCATCCATTACTATGAGTTACTGTTAGAACTAATTAATAGAGCTGAAATTATTTTGTAATGAGAAATTGAAGTATTGCAGTGTTGAAAAAAAAATTACCATTCATCGCTAATTAATGTTTAACAATGCAAATAAGCTGATAATTATTTTCCAAGCCATAGAAAAATTCTGTGACATTTTATATACTACCTTTGTAATCTTAATTGTTTCTTAAAAATACCTTTAGAAATAAATAGTCTGAAGACATTTCCCTGGATAAAAGACACATTCTGAAGCGCACAGTGAATGAAGGCTCTGCTTTTGTTTGTGTGGGGCTGCATTCGGCAGCTGTTTCTCCCTGGAAACACTGATGAAGTGAAGGAAAAATTAAATGTTCCAAAGTCAGGTGGAAGAAGAAATTATGTGGGGTCTTGGGGAAAACTTCCTGGCTGCTCCAAATCAGCCATTCTTCCCTTTGGCTGCTGTAGATGCCATAAATGTGGCTCCAGTGGGCTGAGAACTTTTGGATCCTTCACAAGAGAAGATGGTAAGAGGTGAACACAAAATTCACAACTGTTTTTAGGCCATATATGTGTGAAAGGAATGCAGAAACAAAACAGAAAACTGAGTCTGACACTGTGGGGCAGTGTGTGGCGTGTCAGACACAGAAACTGAGATGTTGATTCTTCCCAAATTTCATCTCTTAGGATGCTACTTGAAGCAAGAGTTTTCAAAGAAAACATTAAATTGTCAATGTTAGGTGCTACAAGCATCGCCTGCTTATCAGGCAGGAGCCACTACAGGCTGAAGTTCAGTTCCATTCTTTGGCATTTTTCACCCATCTTTCACGGTCCAAGGCACCATTAAAATCTGTTCTTTGGTGGCACAAGTGGCCACTCTTGTCACTGTTAATCTTGATAAATGAAATATGCTCTTACTGTGCCCTGATTTTTATCCTAACTTTATAAACTTTCTTGTATTTTAGTATGTCAGTTTAATGCAACAAAAACTTTATTTTTATCACAAGTTTTCCTGAACATGTTCAGGTTTTGGTGGTGCGATTTTTTAGTCAACTGGCAATAAATATTATTTTATTTAGCAGATAATATGTAATCAGCTGGCAAGTGAATTGCAGAAGCTCCTGATCAGTAATCCTACTGATTTAGTGGGATTGTGTCCTACTAAACACACACCTGTTATACACCTAGTGTTCTTAAGATTTTTCTTCAGTAAGACAGTATCACCAGCTTCCAAGGGTATGGTCCACTCTTGCCCATTTTTTACCTTTTTATCCATACATTAGAGTGATCTTCTGCCCTCAAGTTGTCAAATAGCATAAATCATCCAGACAACACTCACGCTGCCACAGAAGAGCATTTCTTGACAGTTCTTAAATTTTCCAGCAGAACACAGGGTGGTTTTTGTCATCCTGTTCTCAGATGCTTGTTCTTCCTCCACTGTGAACCTTTTCTCCAGGACTGTCTACCACTGCTTTTTTTAATGTTGAACTGGTATCAACCCATCTTCCTTAGAAATGGATTTCAAATTTTGTGTTGGTTTAGACCTCAGATAAGGCCTTGTGGTCATACCCTGTGTCATCTGGAAATTGCCTGTAATTCAATATATATTGCTGAAAGCCACCACTTCTATTTTTATATTTTCCTGTGAGATTTTTACCCGGAAAATATCACCTAGTTGTGTCTGGTATTCCTGTGCCAGAGGAAAGGGAAAAGAACAATGACAGTAATGTTTTATTAATTTGCTTAATTGTTTTAAATAGAAATTATTGATTGATGAACTGAGTCAAGACTTCCAAGTTTGGTGTTGACAGAATTGAGCCTGTGAACCAGGTTCACCCTTTGGTTGGCATGTAAGTCGTGTAACCTCTTAAAACAGGAGAAATGCTTTTAGGCCAGCAGCAGGTTACTGTTCCAAGGTTTTCCTGTCGTCAGAAATGCTTGGAACAGCACTTGATGATGTTTCCATCATTCTGTATGCTCATTTAATAATTAAACTACTAAACTCCTTCCTTAGGCAAGCCTGTCTTTGGTCAGTATTTTTTACCAGTTCACATTAAATGTTTAATAGCTGGTGTGGTTGGAGGGTGTAACTTTTAAGGATTCTGTTGCCAGCTTTGATTCATGTTATTATGAGCTCCTTCCTGGATAGTTTCCATATCCATTGAATCATCCCAAGTCCTGCTTTTTGTTCCCTCCAGGACCAAGCACAGACTTGTTGGCCACCTCTGATAATCATTTTCCCTGCTTGGCTCAGAACAGTTATTAATAATAATTTGAGCACCTCTTGGTGTAAAATTCGTGGGTACTTCACAATTAAACTTCTTTTTTTTCATATTTCAATAGGTATTTGAGAAATGTAGCATGAGAAATAGTGCTTTCAGCAGTTTTATTCTCATCATTTTCCTGTTGTGTTTAACATCTTGCAACAATGGTGTCGAAAACCTTCCCCCATGTGTTACAGAGCAGTGAAGCAGTTTAGAGAGAAAAGCTTTCAGGGTAGTTTATAGCTGAAGTACACAAATCTTTGCATCTTGCGCCTCTATTTCAGCCATAGGATATCAAATGTCTTAAGGTGTGGGCTTAATTGCCGTAACTCAGAGTGCACACCACAGAGCATGGATGCTTTCAAACACTTTAATTTCTGAAGACCTCGATAAAAAAGGAGGGGAAAGGCTGAGCAGCTTTCCTGTAGGGGCTCTCACGCCACTTGTGTTTCTCCATCATGCCCGTTAACAACTACACGAGAGAAACAAGCAGCAGATTTTTTTTCCACTCCGCGAGTAATTGTCTGCACAGCAGTGACAGATGTGCAATATAGCAGCTTCTTCAGGAAAAAATTAACAGTTTGTCCAGCATGTCAGCTCGCTCTTTTTAGTGCTTTGGAGGTCTTGGCCCCATTATGGATGATTTAGAAATTGAGGCTAGCTAAGACCAGCTGCCTGGGTTGAAAGCCTTAGTTAGTAGCCCTCATCTGCATTCCAGTATTCGCTTACATCTAGAAATTGGTAGGGCCCCTCTGGCCACAAGATGAGTATGGGCTGACAATGCCTTGATTTGTTGAGAGAGAGAATAAATGGGTTTTTCAGAAGATGAGGAAATATCACCATTACTGGCCAATTTACAGCATTTTATCTGTTCTTCAAACATGTCACTTTTGTTATTGTTGCATGGTAATTACATAGTGAAACGGAAAGAAAACAAATTCTGGTTACATATTCAGATGGATTGCAAAATCATATAATCCTGATAAATGCCCATTTATGATACACACGGATGAAAGGTTCATTTTAATTTTGAATAGCTAGCACAGCCATAAATAGGATATAGGATTAGATCCCACAGAATCTGATTACCTAAAAGCAAATAGTATTTTTCTTCACTTTTTTCATAACCAGGAAATTCAGTGTGTGCAGGGTATTTAAATAAGCATGTTTTCTACTAAAATATATGAAGTATGTAGTTAAATAACTCCTATATTTTAAATATAATAATTTAGGACTATTTGGCTAAGTCTTTTCTGAAGTACTTGTTTGTAAAAAGGCATCAACCCACCAATACTGCTGAGAAAGATACCTCACAGCTGTACCCTGTTGCAAGCTGTACATTTATCACAAATAGAAGAAGCTTTACTTCTCGGCTATCTAGTGCAACAAGACAAAAGATGGTCAGTATTGAGCATTTATAGGGAATGGCAACTGTTAGACCTTTGTAATTGTTTTAAACAAAGTTTCCAGGCAAACCCTAACAAAACACCAGGCAGCTGCAATTTCGGCAGTAGCTTTTTACACATGAAATGAAATAAAATACAGGAAGCTCCATTTTCCCCAATGGAAAGGCTGCAGGAAAGGAGTGGTGTGAAGATAGATACAAAGATTAGCATGTTTGCAAACATGCTAATGTTTGCAATTGATTCCTGATCGTTAAAGAATCTGCTTTGTAAAGCTATCTGCTTCATAGATCATTGGTGTCCAAAATATCTTCATGAGATGAGACTTTGTTCCCCCNAAAGAATCTGCTTTGTAAAGCTATCTGCTTCATAGATCATTGGTGTCCAAAATATCTTCATGAGATGAGACTTTGTTCCCCAGCTTCAGGGAGGGTTTACTATTGCTTCGAGAGAAGGCGTGGCAGGTCAGTTCTTGTCGAACCCTCTGCCCATGAAAGACATTTCTGTCCCTGAAGGAGCCAAACTCGGGACATCCTGACAGGCGTGGCACAGGCTGCCTGAACCAGCTGAAGTGACCTTGCTTGCAGGAATGGCTACTACAGCTTGCAAGTGCTTCCAAGAGAAGAAAGATTTGAAAGCTTCAGGTTTGGAAATGTCTAAGTACGGTGGCACGTGGTACCAGGCCAGTCTTCATGTTAGAGGTTCTGTTCTGCAGCACAGAGTTAATGAAGAGGGTTAATCAAAAGGAATATAGTTAGGCCCCTACTAAATGTTTACATGTAGCAAAGTCTAGCCAGATTTTTTTCAGCTCTTTTTATTCAAATGTATAAGAAATAGGTACTGGCAGTCTTAGGAAACAGATCTCAGTCAGATCTGGTCTCAAATGATTAAATTTTATCTGCCTGAACATGCAGTTATTTAAAGATTTATAGTTTGGGATCAGTTGATACGCTTCAGTTTATGACTGAAATAAGCCTGATGCTATTACAGGTAAATATGACTTAAATTACTGATATTGTTTTCTTCCTCAGCCTTTCTCTTCCTTTCTCATGGCAAGTCCTGAATCTATGTATCACAATTGACAAGGCTGGTACCAATGGAAGATTTCAAAAGGCAACTTTTCTGTGGGTCAGACTTTCTGATAGTGGGAGAGGGAATATATACATATACATATACATACATATATATACCTATATATACATATATATATGTATATACATATATATATGTATATATGTATGACCAACTGAATAGTTGGTCATCACCTCCAAAAAGACCATAGTTTTACCATAAGCAAAAATATGAAGAAATCCTTTATCATTATTATTATTATTACTATTATT
>VWYI01027473.1:0-21226 GCA_013399455.1 Anthoscopus minutus | reverse complement strand
GGATTTTTTGGTTTTTTTTTCATTAAAAAAGAAAATTATCAGATTAATTGCCCAAAAGAAATACTACAGCAAGCTAATAAATACAGCCTTGTGTTCCTGCTAAATAATAAAACTTGTATTTTATTTCTCTGGTAATTTAATAGATCAAATGGCAATAATATTGTGGTACGCAATCGAGTAGAAAATTTCAGTGAAAAATAGCATTTCCACTGAAATAAAGAGATTTTCTTGTGTAATGAATGTGGCAAAGTAACCTACTCAGCTACAGGGAGACACTGATAGATTTCTCTGAGTCCCTTTTCTTTCTGGACCACAAGTCCAGTGAAACTATTTCCTTATTCAGTACCTACCTGCATGTTTATGCTTACTCCCCAGTCAGATTTCATTTCCAAGAGTTCAATATCTTTTTAAGGTATGTAGTCAAAAGGCAAAGATATGTATTGTGAAATTAAGGTACTTGGAACTGGCTGTGGGCTTGGCCTTTTGAATACATCACGTATGTATTAAGAGCTTTCACTGTAATTCAAAGTAAATAACAGTGTCAGAAAGAATGAGATGGAATCAGCCACAGTGGGCATAAACTCTAGAAATAGCTTCAGCTTATTCATTACTCTTTCATATCACATCCTGATCCAGATATATTTCCATTTAGCTTTGGTCAGAGCAGCATTTTTTCACATTCTTGACGGAATCTGGTTTATTACAGCACTTGACCTCTCTTCCTTCTCAGGAGATGCTTAATTCTTGATATAAGGATGGAAATCCTTACCCACTTGAGGTACACAAAACTGACTTCTATTACGAAATGTGATTTATAAAATTTATAAAATGAGAACCCTGGTTAAATGGGAGTTTTTAGGGGCAGGGGGTAGGCAGGTGAAGTTTGGATGTGGCAAAGCTATTAAAGCAGTGCTAGTAACAGCATGCCCCACAAAAACCCAACAGACTGGAAGATCGTATGTTGATTGTGATCTCTCATGAATGTATTCAGATGTGTGCTTCTGCTGCAAATTCACTATAAAATACATTTAAGCAGCATGTTTTATATGCAATTCTGAACACTTTTCTAAATTAGGGCATTTTTTCCCCAGTTTCCTAAGATGGTATTTAATTATGTGAAATGTTTCCCATTTATTTACTAAAAGCTCATAGCTGTGGTGGGATGGTGGGATTTGCTACTGCTCCCAATCCAATTCTTCATTCAACTCACTGAGCCAGATTCTGCCTGCCACTCACACAAGAGTGGGATGAGATGTGAGCAGAGAAAGGAGGGCTGCCCAGTCAGACTTGCTGTGTAGGAAACAAGAAACTTAAACACAGGAAGAAAGCATTTAACGCTGCACCCCAAACTCTCAGGTCAATGAAATGGGTGGTAGTTGAGGAGAGGCCAGATCACCATGACTGAGCAGCAGCAGGCAAATCAAAAGCTTTGAGAAGGAGGCTGGGTGAGATGACCACTACATCTCTTCCATCCTGAATAATCCATCTATACAACACTCCTCTCTTTTCCTGGGAGGGCTCAGTTACAAACTGCTTCTTCTTTTTCATGAAAACACACCAAGTGCTACAATGCACAACAATGTGGGAATAACACCTGCTTCTCTCTCCAGAGGATGTGGCTGTAGGCACAATTTCCACTGTGTGTTTATCTCACTCTTTCAGTTACAGGGAAGTGCAAGGGATGTCAAGTAGGTGAGCAACCACCAACACCTACTACTGGCACCCTGTGGCTGCTTATGTCCTGCCACCGCTTTAGATTTGTAGCCACTGTAGACATTATTAAAATATTCCTTTCCCTTGTAAGAAAATAATACTTGGATCTGGGAAAAAAATAAACAAAGAAAAGCATGCTCATTTAATTTGTGCTTCCTTGTATTTGGCGAGGCACAATTACACTGGAAGGTCACTGTCACGTTTTTGTGATCCCCTGACTGGTTCCTGCACATCCTACATGCACAGAACACATCGAGAGAATGTTTACACCACTGTGGAATCTGTAGCAAGCTGACAGTGCACATACAAACTACTGACACTTCAATAAAAGTATTAGTTTGCAAAAGAGACAGGATAGAGACAAAAAGATCTGCCCTTAACAACAATTTGCCCCAGCACAAATACGCACAATTCAAACAAATTAAAAATGAATGATCAGGTCATTTTGAGGCCTATGATTTTGATTTTATGATCTCACATGTCTTACATGTTCTGTAGAGAAAGCTTAAGGTCTTCAGTTTGCTGCTATTATTTACAAGCAGCTAATATTAGTATCTGTGCAGTAGATCACTGAAAGCATGGTGTGCCTCAGGGCTGGGTGTGTGAAGCACTCAGGCAGGGCAGGCCTGACACCACCTTCAATGATTAAGAGGCAGGGAAGAGATGTCATTTACCGTGTAAGCACATTTAAGGCTCACTTACTGTCAGCCTTAAGCTTCAAATGATTTTATTAAGCTTTCCTCTTTGCAAAAAATATTTTTGCTTGTTGGATTAAAGGAGCACTCTCTCCCTTACATTACCTTCTTACAGCTTAAAGTTGTCCTTCATATGTCTTTAAATGTGTTCAGCCTTTCACAAATGAGATGCTTGTACACTGGTCCACATCCTGATCTATCCAACATGCAAGTACAACCCCACCCAGGATGGGCTCAGAACCTCTGTTACAGCTGCACTGAGCTCATGTGTGGGTTCTGCTACACAAAACCCACACCCCTGAGAGAACTGCTCCTACCCAGGGACTTGAAGATGATCTGGAGCCTATGGACACAATTAGTGCACTGAAATTTGGATTTGCAAATTTCTGCAAGGGGAAAACATTGCCTTTAATTGTTCCCAGTGTGCTGGATAAAGGATTATTATCTCTTTTTCTTCCTGTTGGGCATTTGTTTTAGCTGAAGACGGTGAAGGTCATTAGAGCAGTTAATTGTTAAACAAAGATAGGCACAGGCCCTGCACTGGGCTGAGCAGCACTCAATGTTTACCACTCCCTGCACTGCATCAGGAGCACAGTAGAAAGAAACTGGGGAAAAAAATTTTATCAGTAGTGAAAAATAGAGATTGCAAAGTCGATGAAACCAGAAAATGTAGGGTTTGAAAGAAAAGACATAAGACAATATGAAGGCACGTTTGTATCCAATGGCCTATCTTGTAGCCAAGCTCAAAATTGCATGAGAAAAGAAAGGCAGTGATCTTGAGGGTTATTATTTTCAGCACAATACAAAAGAAAGGCACAAGTAATACTTAGAGCACTTAGAATTATTCTCAGCTTTTGAAACCAGAGTCTGAATCCATAGGATGAAATGTCTGAACTTTAAAAAAATCAAACATATAAGACAAACATAATTTCTTTTCTTACAAATGAAAAAAAAACATCACTGAAAATGTCCTCATTATGCTCAAAAAACCCTTCCCCAAAATCTCTTATCCTAAAGAAACTGAGTGTTATTACCATTATTATTAAGGAATTACTAAAAACAAAAATAAAATCTAATCATATGCTTAAATCTGTAAGGTGTGTATATTGCACTCTCCTGTTATCTTTACTTTTCATGAACATTATATATGCTGTTTGTTATTTTATTTCTTCAAGTTAATTAACTGACTAAATCTTTCTGTGCTTTGGTCAGACTACATAAAATAATAACAAACTGGGGCTTCACAAAGGGAACTGGATGAATCACCAATTCAGCCTTGCTTGCTGCAATATAGATGAATTTTAGCCATACACGTAAAACGTGGCTATTTCAGAGAGATAGAAAAACTTCAGTGATAGAAGCCTGCTATGAATGTATATATTTTTTCTTTTAACTATTTCTTGAATATTCTGTATGAATTTTATTAATGGACATGTAAGAAAACAGTGACCATTTATAATTTAGTTTCTCTTTAACTGTAACACAAAGGATGAAGATGCTGTAAGCACATTGCACCTAAACCCAAGCTTCTCTGCAGTTTAAGGGTGATGTATGGAAGGGAAGTCTGGATCATAAGGAAGGACTGAAAACACAACACCTATTAGACAATTTGCAGTAATTCAGTGAAGAGACTGAATTTCCCAAAGTTTTAGAAGAGCATGTCACAAGCAAGAAATGTTAATAAAGAAGCACAAAACCTTTTACACTTGTTCCTTATCCCTCATCTGAATAATGTCAGAGATTTCAAACCCCAGTGCTACGGGTTGTTTGAATCGTTTCCATGTTCCAGTGTAGACTTCAAGAAGCAAAAATCCCAATATACCAATCAAGCTAATAGTTCAATTTGGGTCACAGTCAGAAACTTCAAAAAGCATTTGTGTGTCTTTGCACCATAAAACCCCATTATAAGGGTTCCCAGGTCATCCACATGCTTTTAAAAATCCCTCAGGTGAAATCTTAGTAACTCTTTTATTGACTGCAATGTGAACAGGATTCTACACCTTGTTTTATGGTGTCAATTTTATCTTTTCTGTTTTCATCCATAGCCTGACTGAAAAATGTCAATATCTCCCAAATTCTGACAGTTTCTTACTGACACTTCTATTGAATCTCAAGCTTTTTGAGTCTGAATACCTAAGCTGCCAAATGAAGGGGAAAAAACCCCCCAAAACCAGAAAAACCCAAACCAGAAAAACAGGGGTTTTATTCAATTGGAAAACACAGTTGGCTTTGTTCAGTATCTGAAGACCACCACAGGTCAGAGGACTCTTCTTTCTTCTGCTTTATCTCATATTACAACAATATGGTTTCAGATAAAAGATATAGAATGTTTTGCCAGATGTGAAGAGGAAGAAAAGATATCTTTGGAAACAATGAGCTCATTGCATTATTTCAATAGGAGTAAGAAAAGCATATTTTACCTATAACAAAAAGCTGTAACTGATACATTCCAATATACGAAAGATTTCAGGGCACATTAAGTTCTCAGACTTAAAAGACTGATGATATAATATTGGACATAAAACTGAATCAGGACAAATCCAGCATTTCATCTAAGTTCACTTACACCTGTTTGTACTTGTGGGCCTCTTTTGGTCTCTCATAAATCTCTCAGAGACAGACCTTGAGCGTGATGCTTTTAGAACACATGCATCTGGAACATTAAACTGACATAACATGGTCATAAGGAAAAATAAATAAACGACTGGTCAAAAGGAATGATTTACCTTGAACAACAGACAACCTCCCTTCCTAGGCAAGCTCTTGGAGTTGCAGGTCAGAGTCCTAGGGAAGACCTTTTTTCTCTTCAATGTTAGGACAGGAGTGGCTTTTCTTTGTTAAAATATTTCTTCTCATTACATTTAAGAAAAAGAGGAGAAGAAAAAAAGGCAATAAGGTTGTTGACCTTGGACTTTCCTATTATTTTTTAAGAACTCAAGAAATCTCAGAGACTTGAGGGTAACACCTTCTTTTATTCTCCCTTCAGCAGAGACAGATAAAAGCATGTGCACATTTATGAATATTTGGAGAAGAGAATTTGATTTGTAACTTGGTTGTGATTCCTTGCCATTCTCTAAGAAGGCAAATGAGTTGAACTCCTGCCTGTTCAAAACAGCTCAGAAGGGCATATAATTTTCCACAGTGTAATTGCTTAGATAAAGTAGTCTTCCTGAGAAATAAATCAAGGGGAGACAATTTGGTCCATAAACAACTCAGGAATGAGGGTCACTCTTCCAGAGGATGTGGTGTGGAAGAACACTTTCCTGGAAGGAGCAGGGTTTATCAGCATTAGTAAAGAAGTTTGCAAGCTTCCATACCTCAGAGTGAGATGAAATTAACAGTTCCACTCATGATTATGACAGTCTGTTTTACAAGACTAATAAAATGTGGTCAGGTACTCAAATAGATCAAATGTAAGCCATTTGTTTTATTTTGCAACAGCCAAGAGAGAAAATTCATCCTTCTCAAAGTGAAGTTATAAAACATACTAGACATAAAACTGATTCAGAACCATTGTCTCCGAACCTGGATCAGCTCAATGCTACTGTACTTGTATTTTAGCCAGGAAAATCAGATAATTGTTTTTAATCCTTCCTAGGAATTTGTGGACTAATAATAGGCCTTGTCCCACTTTTATACCAAAAATATACAGAGAGCCAGAAATTAAACAATGTTTCTTCAAGGGACTGTGATAAAAGATAAAATATTTCAATGCCATGTTTTCTCATGCACAGTACCCTCCATCTCTGATATCCTCAGGTTTCTTTAAAATCCTACTTCATTAAATAATTCTCAACATTCTCAGAGAGAACAGCCACTCTTACATAGCTCACATGCTCAGACAACCTTCTCAGAATCAGCAACAGAGCACACGTAAGGCACAGTTGATTTAGGAAGAGAGGAGAAATTCATTGTTGGAATTGGAAAAAAAAAAGTATTGAGAGAATGAAGTATTAGGCAAAGAATTACTAAAGGAAGTCCTGATGTGGAGGCTCTTTAAAAGTCTCTTTTTCTTGCTTGCACATGTGCATAACCCACATGGATTTTATCTCTGAATATCTCTTTCAAATTCATGAAAACTGAAAGAAACCCTTGCTTTTGTTATGTTCACATTCCCGTTTATAGAAGGAGGTAAGTATTCAGCTGGTTCACTCATTTAGAGCCCCAAAGCAGAAATGCTTAAAATTTTGTTGCCCTCTAGCACATAATCTTTTCACTAAAATGTGTGGATTGTTTTGTTTTGTTTTGTTTATTTTAATTTGAGGAAATATATAATGGAGGCTGCTGGCCTGACACCTACTCTATGATTTGCTATGTGCCTGATGGCCACAAGCATGTTTGAGCTCATAAAATTCTCTGTCACTACCCCAAATTCTTGCTGAGGATCTGAAAAGATGGTACAAGGTTGCAACATGTAAGACTAATTTTAAACCCTGACTTTAAAGCCAAATCCCATTTCCAGGAGCAGTTTGAACTGAAATCCCAATAAGCAGTGACAGATACAGGTGCTGACAATAACCATAGCTGCAGCAAGCTTCTCATTAAAGATCCTGACTCAAATAAACAGACCCCACTGGGCCTCACGGAAATCACTGTCTTCTGCCTCCATTTGCTCATTAGGCTCATCCTCAGCTTGCTGAGGCTTGTTGTCACTTTGCAGAACAGCTCCTCTCTCCATGATAATGCAAAGGCTGTCGATCCCCCTTCTGTTCCAAGCACTGCTGCCTGTCTTGTAAGCAGATCTGGGGACTTGAAAGCTCACACTAAGAAGGGTGTGTCTGTATAAATTTTTCATATTCACCCAGCTGGCCTCAGTGCTATTGCAGAAAGGCACTTTGGAGTGCAAGGACAGGGATTTCCATTTACCTCTCCTCTGCTTATTCTTTTGGCAAGGTTCAGTGCAACAGCAAAATGATAAAAATTCTGCTTCAAAGATAACGAACCAATACATGAAGCAAAATGTGAAGTGAGGCACTTTCCCTGTTTATTACTCAGGATATGAAATAACCAGAAGCAATAACAAGTTCCCTTGATTTGTATGGCAGGAATGCTACAAAATTTGGACCGAAATTTCCTGTCTGTGTGAGGAAATGTATTTTTATATTGATCTGAGACCAATGCACTGAGCTTGATCCAGAACACTCTGAAATCAGTAGAAATGGAAACAATCCTGTGCCACTCGCTGAACTTTGGACTAAGGTTTTATGATCCATATTCTCTCTCCTCTGCTATTCCTCTCCCTGCAAAGTCAAAATGACCCCTCTTCCAGGACATGCTTCAAACCCCATTAAAACTGCAGATTTAATTTGACTGAACAATTCTGAGAGCATAAAAGCATCCACCTTTGCCTCAGCCACCCTTCTAATGTAGGTACCACACTTAGTACCTTGCAAAGCACTTCGTGGAGCCACAATAGCAGATGATAATCCCGAGGCCCTGCACATCATCGAGATAAAACTGAATAATTCAAGAGTATTTTAGGTATTCATTTGTATGCTTGATGGATATCTCAATTTAGCTGTCAGATATGATAATTTAAGCTACAGTTCTAGTCAAAAGACTATGTACATTCTTTTTTTTCATTATTAAGCCAGAGGTATAAACACATATAGGAGTAAATACTGTAGTAGAGAAAACCTACAGACACAGAGAAGTAACACTCTAGAAAATAAACTTTCCATATAGCTTGTATGACAAGTATTTGCAACCAATACTCAATCTGAAGTTCCAAATAAGTCATCTGAAATGACTCCATGTACTCTACATTTATTGTACTTTGAAAGTACAGTTCATATTGTAGTAATGTGTTTAATTTGATACACATGTTTATGGATCTGTTATGAATGGAAAGTAAATAAAATACAAAATCTAAAAGTCAAAAAATAAAAAACTAAAATGGCTTTTCATCCGTTAGTTTTCTCAGATACATTTCAAAATGTTTTTTTTTTCCTTTGTATGTTTAATTGGCTTCATTTATGCAATTTACAACTTTAAAATAAAATTTACCTGACATAGTCACATGTCTAAAAAGAAATAATGAAATAAAATGAGAATCATAGGTAACTTGTTCTGTTTGATGTTTTTACTCCTTCACTGTTTCATATCCCTACCTTAATAAGTTTTCATAGTTGCATTTTTGCCTATACCCATGCAATCACACTACCAGAAATTTGTAGGCAAGCAGACACAAGAATTCTAATCCTCTAGATTAGATATACAGTTCTTAAAATTAAGACCTAAGCTTACCACCATGCAGATTTCTCTGGAGTTTTTAGGTACAGTTACAGCAATCCAAAGTTCCTATTCTTCCTAGCTCATGCTGACACTATTTTTGTCTTTGATATTAGCGTAGATTAATTCTAGGTTGATCTAATCAGAATTTTCTTTTAAAATACATATGATTTTCTCAATAATATTTTATATTTACTCCCCCACATGCATGTTTTCCCCATGAAGTATGTGTTTTTTTTTCACTTGAGCTTTTTGCAGGTAAATGTTACAAATGCACCAAATACTTTGCATTTCAGGAAAAGGAGAGAAAATAAACATCCCCCTCTTTTGTTCTTGCAAGCCACCTTAATAGATTTACTGAGAAGGACAAGGCAGTCCATCTTGAAGGCTATAATGCTATTTCATTTTGACATCTGTTCTAAGGTAATGGTATCTATCATTAACAATGTCATTAGCGACCACTCTCAGTCCATTGTTCTCAGTGTCTCAGCTGGCTATAAAGATCTCATTTTAGACACTTAGCTCTGTGCATATGCCCTTTCATGACATGGTTCTCTGGGAAAAAATGCTTTATGACTAGTCATACTATAATAATTCATTTCCACTTAAAAATACACCATGTGGGATTTCAAATGAGGGAGAAGGATAAAAAATTACAAGTTTTCTGACCATTCATCGATATAATATTCAGCATTTTCTAATTAAGCAGTAGTGGCCAAGCATTAGATGTACAAAACAGGAAATCAAAGGGAATAGCTGAAAAAGTCTAAGCTGTTTTAAGTGAAGTTCTATGTTTTTCTTTCTGTTACAGTTAACTCTGTAACAGAGTTAACTGTTTTTAAACATGTGTAAGGTTTATTCACTAAAAATGAAAATCTTGGGTTATGCACACCACCCCTCCCAAACATGCATCATCAGCTTTATAACACCACCCAGATTTTGCGGATGTTACCCTATTATGAATACTACATTACTTAATAACCAACTTCTGATGCATTATCTGCGTGAATATATCCAAATAACCCTTTATCATCATTAGCAAAGCTTTCTGTCCTCATAGAGATGTAATGTAGAATCATCAAAGACAATTCTGCTCAGTATTTCACCTTCACCTGGAAACTTTGAGATTAACCTAAACGAATACCCTGGAATTAAACCTATGTACCTTGATTATTAGTTCTGTGGTTTCAATCTGGTCCCATCCTTGCTCTCCCTGACACTGCAGAGTCAAATCCTGCTTCTCTCTGTAGGCCCCTGAAGGCAAAGGTATCTTGCTTTGCAGGAGGTCTCAAATCTTTCTATCAGCAGCCCAGACTTGAGATGCCAGAGGAACTTCCACCTTCTCCCGGATGCTACTACTTTGGTGAGCATAGCACCTCACCTTCCCATTCATTTCATTACAATAATGTTGGGAAATAGTTTCAAAACAGTTTGCAAGAAGTTCTTTTTTTGTTATTCCTCTTGCTGATGAAAGGTGGAGATCCAAAGGTGGTCAGCCAAATTTGAGAGAGACGATGAATGAATGATGTGAGATCACCACAAATAAGGCATCAGCTGGAACACCTTACACTAGGAGCTGCTGATGACATAGAGCCAAAATGAACATTTTGTATATTTATATTTTGACAGAGAAAATTTAGAAGGGCAGCAAAGGCTAATGAAAAAAAATAAGCTGACTTGGCATGCAAGTCAGCTTCTTTTCCATAGATTACTGGAAATTTTAGAGCATACTTAGTCAAAGCAGAAATAGGACCATATATCTTAAAACTAATAAAAAATGACAGCAAGTGTGATGATATTTGTATGCCAACATAGAGTAATGTCCTTGATATTCTGAGCTCAAGGGATTTTCATTAAACATAAAAGCCAGGAGGATGAACTCCAGGCTACATCAGTATGAGTTTTGCTTGTAGATTCAATGGGAGTTGATTTTAGCCTGACAATACGAATTTAAAATGATGGAACTAGAAAATTACTGACACAAATCTATACTCTTATCCTGGTAGTTACTTGGACTGTTAGACATTGGTAGCCCAATGAAACTGTAATTTTGCTGTGCCTCTATGCCTATAAGTATGTCCATTCTGCTATGGGCCTAAACTGGGGCATATTAAAGCTTAATGGGACCTCTGCACTGGCTTCATTGCACTTTGGACAAGGCACATTAAATAGGAAATCTGAGTCAGCAACAGAATTTGAACACAGACCAAAAAACTGGTTGCTGTTTGGAGATAAAAAAATTCTATGTACTGCCTGTGTATTGTCAAAACAGTTGGGCTGATCTTCTCAACATCTCTTCAATTTCTGATGCTTGAATGTTGAAACCAGCTTGTGTGTGTACACACAAAGAAACATTTTTTTGTTTTCTTGAATTAATGTTGCTGCCAATATTTTAAACAAATAATTGATGTAAAAGGGAGCATTTCAGAAATTATTCATGAAAAATATTATCAATCATTCAGTATTCTTTTTGCTAATTCTGTTACTCTTCCTTCCAAAATCTACTTAATTCTGAACCATTAGTTTTTTATATCAGTTGTTCCTACAGCAGCAGAGCACAATCCTGCAGATGGGATGTAAAGGAAGCGAAGAGAGGAAATTCATTATCTGCTGTGGTTTGCAGGTGCTCAGCTTAGAACCAGCACTGAGTTAATTCTGATGGATAAATGGGCCAGACAGGATTGACCAGATGGCTATTCAGAGATTTTGGGCTCATCTTGCTGTATCTTTTCTTTACAGTAAGCACAGCAAGAACCCGACAGGGCTTTAAATTCTACATCAGTGTTTTATCAGAGCACAAATTACAACACAGAAACAGAAAAAAATGTGTGAGGTAAATTAAGATAAAAGCCAGTGTTGAAAAAAATTCTTTGCCCTGGTGTGGTTTACATGGCATGTCCCTGATACTCTGTTTTTCATTCAGCATCTTAGATTGGCTTCCTGGATTTCAACAGGTTCTGCAAAATCCCCTCTGGGTCCTTAAGAGGGGTTGTATTTTTTCTATCATCTCTGAGGCCAGCTAAATGCCTGTGCCTTGTCTTTCTCCGTGGTCTCCTTGAGACTTTTCACTGTCTTTTAGCTGCTCTTTGCTTTCCTGCTTATTCCTGCAAGCTTTGAAGTTGCACCTGGCACGCAAGCAAATAAGAAATGTACTCAATATCAGACAGTCCCAGGTTTTAACGTGACTCTTTCAATATGAAACTCTCTGCAAAGGCTCAACTCTTAGGATTTTGTAAATAGAACTTATCACATGCTTCATTCAGCAGCAATGGATTTGGAGAGGGAAGGTTGAAAAGTTCCACTGAATTGGGCTGGAGCAGTTGTTTGTCAGCTTGAACTCCCACTAAAATGAAAAGAATAGCAAATTTGGAAAGAAAGAAAGTATAGCTAATGTTTCCAGATCCTACTTACAATCTCACTGCTGGAGACAGACAGGCATGGGAGAATAATCTGCTCTGGGGTTTCAGGATGAGCACAATCCCAGCAGTACCTGTGAGCACACACAGCTGGTCCTGGCCTCCTCCAGGCAGGATGTGCTCCTGGAGCAGCCGCAAGAGCAGGCTCTATGGCCAGCCTTCATCAGGGCATTTTTTCCTTTCACCAAATCTGTAAACCCCTTATTTTTAAGAATTTCAGAAGAGAGGAGCAGGTCGAATATCCTGATCTTTTATCCGTCAGTTAAGCCTGATTTCTGACAGGTAATAGTTCATTAATTAGAAATGTAGGACCTGCACACCTAAACCAATAGAAAGTAAGGCAGTCATGCTAATATGTGCATGTGCCTGAGGAGCTCTGCACCCTCACGCAGACACATCAACACAAACATGTTAGCATTTTTCTTGCTCCAGTTTTGATCCATTTGGAAGCAAGAAATTATCATAAAAGTACAGGAAAGTTGTGTTTCAGCTGAATAGTTTCAAAGTTTGGATAGACTAGATAATATTGTTGGCATGTTCAGTTGCTTATTCAAACTTTTTGTTGGTTATCCAAGTTTTCCCTCTGAACCAGAGCTGATTGCATACTTCAAAATGGTGTTTGCAAACATTCTTCAGCATTCTGAGCAGCTGCTCCATTCATTCATATTTTTGTTGCTTTTTATTTACTATTCATGAACATCTGGACTATTAAGATTCTGTTTTCATAAATGGCTAAAGAATTTCTGTTCCCTATATTAATACCTGTATAGCTCTCACGAAGAGTTAAGTGTTCACAGAAAAACAAAATTTATAAGCATTTAGTGTAGTGATAGGATTTTTTTTCACTGAATATTTTACTTGTCCAACTGGGAAGCAAAAATAAAAGCACATAATTTGAGTGGAAAATAGGAAATAATGTTTCATGGATATCACATAGGTTAAAGTTTATTAGCACAAAGTTTTAATCAAATACTAAGAACAAATTAACAATTCTAAGTAGCAGAAAAAGAGTTAAATCTTGGGACTGTTCATTCATGGGAAGTGTATTTAATATTTCTGTAATGATAAACTTTTGAGGTCTGCCTACTGCTAGCTAACTGTGAACTTGGGTGCCTTTGAAGTATTGGTAAGTTCCCTCTGGGATTTATTTGTGTCTGTTCCAGGGTTTATATCCTGATGGGTGCCAGATGACAGACTCCTCCGCATTTCGGTAGGTACTTTGAGAATCAGATGTCTTTTACTACTTCCTTTTCTTTTCCTCCCGACTCATCATTTTCCACCCTGCCTCTAAGCAGCTGTCATATGTTCCTCCCAGCTTTGTAAGCAATAAGGAGGAACGTGGGCGAGTTTACAAGATTTGCACTCGCATAACTTTCAGGTTCTTCTACCTAATGTCTTCTGTTTTCCTGGGAATTAAAAATTATTTTTCTGTACTTCTTCTTCAACTTTCCCCTACTGTAGCATGAAAGTGCGCAAAATCTAGAACTTCTCTATTGCTTTTTGAAATTGGGGACATTTAAACTGTTCTTAACATATGGCAGACACTCCTGGTATAATTAGTTATGTCTTACCTATGGTTCATGAAAAAAGGTGAATAATAAAACTGCTTAAGAGAAAAATGCCCATAAACCTAAGGATTTAACCTCAGCTTTCTATAGCTGAAGTAAATATCTGTATCACTGACCTATAGTCAATGTCCTTTTTCTGACAATGTTAACATTTTTAATGTTCATATTTTAAAAAAAACCTCCAAAAGCCATATCCAGAGTACACAACTGAGGGAGAAAGAGACAGAGAAAGAAGTCTCAGCCACCTCCCTTGCATCCAAACAATTTAATACCTAGAATTGCAATTAAGCCGCTCCCCACAAAGGTGATGGCCAGGCTGAGGTTGAAGCCCCTCAGCTGAATCTGTCAGACTCAGCACACTTATCCCAACAGAGACACGCCAGCCAAGCACGATTCAGTCACTGGAGAGGCCTGAGATTTGTCCTTTGTCCTGTGGCTGAATGCCTTGTCACATACAAACCACCAGTGTTTACACACAGTGCATGGAACTCACTGGAAAATGAGGGTTGTGGCGCCTCTGTTAAGTTTTCCTGAACTTAAATATTTAATAAAGTGACTATGAGAGTAATTTCCAGCACAGTGCTGTGCTGAGGGGTTTGTTGTGCTGCCCAGAGCCATGGTAACCAGGTACTTTCGTGAACAGTGAGAACTTGCATATGAAATTAAACATTCAAGCTCTCCTTGCATTATTGTGTGCATTTTTTTCAGCATCAGACATTCCCATTACTCTTGGGAGGGTAATATTTTCAGAAGAGACCCTCAAGCATAGTTCTGACTGGGAGCTGGAGTTAGAATAATATAAAATTTGGAATTACTAAATTTATACCTCTATCTAAATGCACTGTTGATTCAACTCCTGTTATTCAGCAATATGCAACTTAATTTGAAATAATTAGTTTCTTACACTTTGAAAAACATAATTGAGATAGAAGCAGGAAGCATTCAAGTCTTGCAGATAATAACAGTAATAATTAAAATACTAAAGAAATACTTTGTGTGTGAACATTTTTATATCTTAATCTCCGTTTGGCAATCTGTAGGTTTTTGTATTTAGCAAACATTCAGATTCTCAAGATCCTTTGAAACATTTCCTTTGATGGCAAATTTTAAATGCATTTTATGCTAGGTTATACTCGTAGTATATCTGGTTATTGCATTTTAGAATATAAAGCCATAATACATACAGTTATAGCCTCTGTAGACAAATTGTATTCATAAATTCAGATAAGCTTAGGTTCAAATTGTCTACACTTATTACTTGGTTTTGGAAGAAAACTTAAAAGAAATTAGATTTTATACCAAAAAAACCCCAAAAATTAATGACCTAGTGACCAGACATGATGAAGACTACAAAAAAGATGTGAAAGCTGTGTTTTTAACGCCAGTGGTAAAACACTCAAGGTGACATGCTTCTATGGATTTCTCAAATTTTTCTTGTATCTCCTTGAACTTAAATGTAGCAATTTCAAAATCATACTGAATTTTCCAAATACTCCCAGAAATATATTTGGTTTTGTTATCCAATTAATATTAATTTGTTACAATGCAGTGTGAAACAGGCAGAAGAGATAGAAACAACCAGTACTTTTATTTTCTCTTAATAAGCATTAGTTTTTTTCTGAAAAATTTTTAATGTTATTTTTAACTATCTTTGGGAGACAAATGTTGACAGCTGTTCTGCTGTCTACTCAAAGCTAGGGAAATTGTTAATCAAACCTGCAGCTAAACATGCACCGTCAATATTTGTGATGATGGTAAGTTTAGGAAGGAACTTCTCTTGGGAGAAATCAGAATACCTCTGAAAGGTAAGATCAATAGACTTCATAGTTCAGTATAATATTTGTTATATTAATGTTGTGTGCACTGAGCTTGATTTCTGTAATGCTACCTCCAGTACAGAGCAATGTGTTCAGCAGGCAGTGTGGTGGGAAAATACAGGAACCTGGGAGCAGGGGAGATGCTGGAGCAGCCCTCGAGGAGCAGACTCTGGGGAGGGAGAGGAGAGCATGTGTGAAGAAGCTCTGAGCTGCCTGTGCAGTGAGTGCTCCCTGTCCCTGGAGTCTTACAGCACCTCCCTGTTGTGCCTGAAGCCCGTGGCCAAATTCCTACTGCACTCAACAGGAGAAGGAAACTTCCCTTAATCTTTGTCCATCACGAGGACAGCCATCATTAAAGAGCCGCATTCCTGGGTCTGATCTGATTTTATTAAGGCTGTACTCTAACAGGCTATTAGAGCCATTAAGGTCAGATCTCTGTAGGTACCCCCAGCTCCTACTTGGTTTATTTCCTGAAGCAGGGGTAAAAAGGTGTTGCACTTCTATCAAAGGGACTAATTTGATCACTTGCACCTTTGTCCAATTTGCAATAAGGAAATATTTTTCTGAGAGAAATTCTCAGGGGTTTCTGTACAAAAGTGGTTTTTTTTGGTCTTTAGTTATATATGTTGTCCCATCTAACAAAAGGAACTAAGCACTGACAATAAAACAATAACCGGCCTAATTTTAAATCTCTTTTCAAAACAACTGTAAATTTTTCTCTTTAGGCCACTTACTTCCTCGATAATTAGTTTCTGACAATTCATTGTTGTTTGCCTTCACACAAAGAAGCAGAGACGGTAAGAAATGCTAAGTTTATCTAATCCATTTCTTGAATGTACTTTTCAAGATAATATTTTTATTAGAAATATAGAGATAAGAGCTACAAATGCCCATTTTCCATTAAGGTTTTTGCAGTATTTTTCCATGAGCTAATCACTCACTGCCAAATTTTTTTTTCCGGTATAAATGTAAATTATTCTTTTCTTGATTTCATTCTATCATCCCCCACTTTTCAGATTGGTATATCCCTAAAAAAAATATTATTTTTTCTTTTTGATATTTAAATGTCACTTTTCAAATATTACAAAAAATTAGCTTCAGTGAAAATAAAACATATCAGAAAACATAGTAATTCTACATATATTTTTAAGAGAAAAACCATCAGGATCTGCATAATTCTCTTTCCAGGTAATATTGCCTTGCAAAATCAGAAGTGGTTTTGTTGCTTGCTGCTACCTACAGGCTTATTAGAGCTGACAACTCACATCTGGATGACCTGGTAATTCACTTCACTTCTTCTATTAGGTGTAGAAAAGGCAAGGAAGCAATGCTGAATAGAGTACATGTGAATAACGATGCTGGGAAAATGTGGTATTTTACTTGAATGTCAAGTGTTGTATCCTCAAGCATGTTCATATTTTTTAACAAATTAAGAGTGCATCCATTAGAGGAATGATGAATGTACATCATAAATTGGACAAAGGAAGAAGAATGTAAAGTTTGCAATTAATCACTCAAATGTGAAATTAAAAAATTATCTTTTCACTGGGACTTTGTTATATAAATTTCAGCATAAAGGCAGCATTCCTTTCTACCCTGTAACAAAGGCTTTTCCTTAATAAAACTTGACTTTGGCAAGGATCAGTTGACTAATTTGTTCCCCAGCATCCCTGGCTTGAAATCAGAAGAAGACTAATGATGCAGTCAGTAGATACTTCTCAGTTTGCACAGGTTTACCCAAGGCATTGGACATCTGTTTATGAGAGATCACGCTGAGAAAATGCCTACATAGTGTCATCTTTCATCTTAACAAGTAGTGGAAATAACAATTAACATCCTTGATTTATGGATTTTTTTTCTCAGATTTTTGTGTAGTGTGTCAGCTATTATTTTCTTTATTATCCAGAAAGGATACTGTTCACTGGTAACTATCTTTGCTCTTGTGCTTTGAATTTGTACCATATTCTGCCTTGTATGACAGTGTTGTAGTACAGCTAATAAGAGGAGGCACTGATCAGTGAAAAACTAAAATGTTTTCATACATAGCTGCTAAAAAAGGACTTGGACAAAAATCTGCCAAAATTTTATGGTCTAAATTGTTTTCTGAAATTGGCTTACAGTTTCCTTAGGTCAAAGATTTTGTGGCTTTTGGTTTGTATATCTGACATCTCTTTGACGAAGTTGGCAGAGAACTGAGAAAACAAAACACTGGAAAACCATATGGCTGTTGTGAACTTTTTATCTTTGTTGATGCAAAAGTAGCTCAATAGGAAATGAGAACTTGCATTTTGCTTTCCTTTCCGTTCCTAAGTTTCTAAACCACTCATTGATTGTCTGTAAAATATAACAATGACCATGTCAGTATTCATCATTACTCTGATAATGATGAAGAGATTTTTGTATATTTATGAGGTATTTTGGGAAAGCACATGTGTTTCAGCCCATCAATACCTTTTTAATGTTTTCTTCTTGCAAAAAAGAAAAAGAAAAAAGAATGTTCCTATGTGTAGTCTGAATGTCTAAATCTTTGCCTCCTGCTTTCATTAATACAGATATTTTATATTTCCCACAAGAAAGTGCAGTTTGGGCCCTTTTGGCAGGTAGGTAGCATACTCTGCACAGGGCTCCATTGTTTCATTCTTTCAAAATGCATGATTTCAAAATATTTAAATCATAGCCCATCTGAGCTTCTCCTTGGTTTTCTGTTGCTAGATACTAAAACTGATATTAATTGCAGTCTGATTGATTAATAAATAATTAAATTTTATTACACAATAAGATCACTGAAAGTAACAGGATCTAACAGTATATTTTAAAACATTTTACTGACAATCATGAGGAGAAAGAACAAAATGATGGACTTTATATTTGCATAGATAAATGTTCATTTACAGATGAAAATAAATATAGACCACATGAGTACAGGAAATACACACTAAGTGAAGGCCTTAATTCTGTGACTGAACAAGAGGACATAAAAACAGCCTGCAGCCTGTAACTGCTTTAGTTCCTACTTTTGTGCCTTTACCTGAATATTTCAGCAACTATGTCAACATCTTAGTTTTTCTTCCCTCCTGAAAAAACATTAAGCAGACTGTTCTGAATATGTTAAAACCAAGGATGACGGATTGCAAGTTGTACAAAACACAGCACAGCTCAACTGTCTCATTTTTCATGAGTATATTTTTTTATCCTTATTGCACAATTTACCTGTTTTCCCTACAGAACTGCACTGCACCACTCTACTTGGGTCTTAGAGACGCACACCATTAAATAATTTTTATTAAAGAAAATTTACATTTTAAACCAATAGCTTTCATCATGAATAACACTGTCTCTGCTTGTTTCTCAACAAAAATATCTTTTTTTTCCTAGATTTCTAAACACGGACTTCAATGCCAAAATAACTGCATATGACTCACTTAATGTACACAGATAGAATAGAAGAAACATTAAATGTATGGATGAAAAATAATGCACTACTATTTCAGCACAATAGTATAAAATAATAAAGAAAAAATATACTGATTCAATGAATTTTGTTCTGTAACTGCATTCCTAGACAGTTATGCCATGCAATGACAGGTCTGGTGAGAGGATATTTTGTCAGCTGTAGAGAAAAGAGTACCTTGTCTTTGAGAAACCAAATGGTAAAAAATGTCACCAGTATCACAAGAAATGTGGAGATTTAAATAGTAGATAATCTAAGCCAATAAACTGTTTCTAAAATATTAGTTTAGTGTGCCTTTCAAGGATAAACATTAAATGCAAGTCAGTGAAAAGATCTTGTGTCCAGCAACCATGACTTTGAAGATCACCCAAAGCTACTCCAACAAGGTACCTGTAACTTAGAATTGTGAACTGCCTAAAAGGAATGAATTATACAATATTTTAATTTATTTTTAAATTATGGGGGATTTTTTTCAATAAGCCTTCTAATTTATAAGGAAATAGAACAATCTCTGATTGCAAAGAATTTCTTCCTAAATTCACTTTTGCTTCAGCATCTTTTAATTTCTTCAAAAACAAGGCAGGCTCTAATTGCAAATTTTGTTGTCAGCTAACATAAATTCTTCAATTCTTATGACTATATAGATTGTGTTAGCCACACATAAACCACCACACCAGAAAACAGCAATAATTTCCACGTATACAGGTGGAACAGAAGTCAGTGTGACAGCTCCCACAAGGAATTGCTCAAACTCCTGTTATTACTAAGGTTTTTAAAGACCAATTTTCCGTGGCTAAAAATCTCCCTGTGCCTGTTTGTAAAGAAAAGACCGGTTTTCAAAGGCTGAAAATCTCTCTGTGCCTGAGGTGTTCATGTGTGGAGCCTTGCACTCAAAGCCTCAGTCCCACATGTAATTGGCAGCAGATATTTTTCCACCTGCACTGCACGCAGGCCTGAGTGTATCATCTGCCTCCTCTGCAGCAGTACAACCACAAATCTTTGGGCTTGCAGAGCTAAAAGGCTTTTATGGTACCAACAAGAACATGGACAAAGATTGAATAAGTAAATTTACTGGTTAATCCATGTTATCTATCTCTTGTAAATATAAAGATTTTTCTCTTCTCATTGAACCCTATATTTTTCTTTTTCTTATATTGCTTTTTTAGATTCACTAACCTTTTCCTCACAGTATAGCTCATATTCAGACACAGGAATTTTATAGCCAAGTCCCAGTTTTAATTTTAAAATGTTTCTATTTGCAGAAGCTGTTAAAATGATTTTTAGAGTGTCCTGTTCAATTTATGAGATCACTCAAATCCCCCAAATTTTGGCTGTAGAGAAATGTCACAACCTGAGGAGTTCATCTTTCCTTTCTTCCCTCATATCTCCTCAGACACAAGGATTGCATTTTCAGACATGACCACCATGTGTGTAATATGTTCTCACTTTCCTACAACCTCAGAGGTTTTTTTTATAGTCTGCCTCATATGTCTTCTCTTTGGCCAGTCTCAGGTAATCGCTAAAAGCATCTACTGGTGTTTTGAGTTTAATCCTCGATCTTGCTTACTTCCACTCTTATTTTTGTGCTCTATCTGTGTTAGTATGCTGTTGCTACAATCTCCCATTACAGCCCTTTTCAGGTTGGCATTATGCTGTAAATCACAGAAGGCTCCCCAGCACTTAAGCTGGGCTATCATTGCAATTGAGTCAAGCTTGCCAAAGCTCAGTTAATTGCAAACACAGCACCAGAGATGCTGCCTCTGTGCCTGACAGGCCACATGCAAGACCTAACAGGGGGAAGTCACACAAATAACTGTATTTACCTTGGCACGAGGCACTCCTGGGAAAGGGCATTTGGGGTGGATCAATGACAGGATTGAGGTTTAGATCTTGCTTGCTGCAGCGCTGGCTTTGACTTCCCAAGACCCCGGTGACCCGTGCAGGAGAGAGTTAATTGATGACAGCCTGTTACCAAGAGCAGGTTATAATGCTCCTCTTGTCCAGCCATACAGGCAGCCTAATTTTCTCCTGTGTCTAGAAAGCGGCTCACCACAAACACCTGGGTTCATAGATTAGTGTTGCATGTAGGCTTTTTGGACACAATGTTGTTCGATACTCCTAGCATGTCAATATCAAGGATAAAGGGTATTATTACTATTATTATTATTACAGTATTGACTGTACAGATTTGGCAGTGCAGGAAGATTATATCAATAGCCCCCTTTCTTTAGTTTATTTCTAAGCAATTTTCCAATAATGCTGTAACTCTAAGCCAGTTATAAGTTTAGGATATGAAAAATAAATTAACTTTTTTCCTGATACTATGCATGACTGA
>VWYI01027471.1:4932-40606 GCA_013399455.1 Anthoscopus minutus | reverse complement strand
ATGTGCAACGCTAAGGTCAGTTTTACCAAACTCTTTTTGACAGTCTTTTTCTTGTGAAGTTGACAAAACAGATTTGTCAGATTCCTCTTTCACAGCAGGCAGAAAAATCAGGCCTTAGCTAGTACCTTTTACATAAATTTTACAAACTCTCAGGCCTTCATTAGATATATAAAAGGAATGGCCTCTGCAGACTATGGAGCAAGGGTGAAGAGGGTAGCAAAGGGCAAAGGAGGTTGATTGAGAGCTTGGAAAGTTGAAAGTAGGATTTGATTGTTTTATTAGAGAGAGGGTTGGTGAGGAGACAAGATAAGGAGAAAAGATAGCTCATCTGACAGGAAATTGAGAGACCCACAGAGCCAATTAAGTCTGTGGAGAACTTTTCGGATGGGGGAAAATCTGAGTGTTGCTGGAGGCTGGCACTAGGAATGGGGACTAGATGAGGAGGAGGGAAAGGATGCATGGTACCTCAGCAGCCAGAACAGGGAAGGCAGTGCTGTGTAAATCACATGAACTACTTTGCTTCTATATGGAAAGAAAAGAAGAGGAGGTCAGTTGGATTTGCTTGGGGTTTCACATTGTGGGTTTTCTTGGGTTATCAAATGGATCAGAAACAGAGTATCTGTTGGAGAGAGCTAGGGACAGGACTGTAAAGTCAACTGTTATCCTGGTGTTTATAGTGAGTAATTGAGGCTGGAAGGAAGATATGTCAAGGAAACCTACCTTGAGGTACTCTGAAAGTAGTTAAAAAATCTGTTTGGGTTTTTTAAGCAATGAGAAAATGCCCAAAACCTCCTTTCTACTCAGATTATTTTCTAATCTAGTACTTATCTTGACTCACCATCTTTGAGAGTTTCAGCCTTAGCGTTTATATTCTTCCTTTTATCTTTCAAAAATGGATCTACAAGACACAGTGGGGAGCTGAAACATTTCTAAATAACTAAATAAATACAACTGTACAGGATGATTATCTATGTGTGTAATTGCCCCATAGGGAGAATGTGTATTTCTAGCAGAGTGCCTTGTGTCCGACTGTTCCCTCTGTGGAGCAGTGATGTGTTCAGGTAGTCATGCCTATGTCTAATAAAAACTGCAAGTTAACAACTCTATTCCTGAAAAATAAATCTTGGGTCTGAAGCCACATCAGAACAAACCTTCCCAACACACATACACGAAAGCTATCCCACTAAGTGCCAATTGCATTTTACATGAATACAAATTACTTTGGAGAAGAAGCCACAAGATTAGATATTCTTAACACGTTAGTATTAATTTGAAAAGACTATAGCCTGTGAAAGACTGGAAGTGCCACAGACACTCTTCATAACCTGAAAGTGCTTAAACCCAAGTCTTTGTGCACCTCAAAGCACATAAGCTTCTCAACATGATTAAACTAGCAACAAGGTCTCGCCTTTAGGTAATGTCAATTAAAAAGATATAGGCAGATGCTATATGACAAGAAAATACTTATAAATCAAAGAATACATCATTTATATAGGTTAAAAGATGGAATTTTAAACTGAAATTAAGATGAATCACAGAATGATTTAGAATTAAGGCTCCTTGAATTCTTCCAGACCAATCTCTTTGCAAGCTAAATTAACCAGAATAGGTGGTCCAGGACTGTGCCCAGCTGAATTTTTAATGTCTTCAAGAAAAAAACTCCACAACCTCTCTAGAAAATCTGTGCCAGTGTTAGACTGTCTGCACAGTGGAAAAGGTATCTTCTCATGTTCACACATAGTTTTTACATGTTTTAACTGTCCTGTTCATGGGTGCTTCTGGGAAGGGTCTGGCCCTCTCTTCTACTTTCCTTCCTATCCAGAATTCATACACGTAGATGAGATTCCCTTGAGTCTTTTCTTCTGCAGGGTAAAGAGTAATGGCCCTCTCTGCTTATGGAAAAGATGCTCCAGTTTCTTAAACTTCTTTGTGGCCCTGTGTATGGCTTGCTTCATCAAATTCATGTCTTTCTTACACTGGGCAGCCCAGAACGGTAGTCAGCATGCCAGGTGCTGGATAGGGAAAAGATAGAACTCCCTGGCCCAGAAGGCTGCTGTCTTTGTTTACAGAGAGGGAGCATTTCTTTCTCATGGTCAGCTTGTTGTCCAAGCTAGCACCCAGGTCCTTTCCTGCTGAACTGTCTCCTGAGACATCAGTTCCTTGTATTTACCAGTGCCATGGTTATTCTTCCCAGGATGCAGAACTTTCCACATCTCTTTGTTTAATTTGGTGTAGTTTCTGTCCTTCCAAATTTTCTGCCAGATTTCTTCAGTTCTATCTGAATGGAGACAAAACATACTCATATTCCATTCCTTCCAAGTTTTTTCTCTCAAAATGTGTTGAGATTGTAGTTGACTCCATTTTTTCTCAATGTAGATATTAAAATAAGAAAATCATTTAGGAAGATGTTATGATTAGCCTAATATCAGTTCAAATGCAAATTTAGCCAGACAGATAAGGAGAACTGTAGGAGAATCACTGGTATAAATCTGCTGAGGGTCAACTGTGCCTCACCAATATAATTACTTGTGTGATAATGTGACAGGATGACTTGTGGATGATGGGAGAGCAGTTGGAACCATTTTCTTCAGTTTTAGCAAAGTTTTTGACTGCCTTTCATACAGTACTCTCAAATCCAAGGAAGAATTTTATTGTCTGCATGTGTGCACTTTCAGATGGAGGAAACCTTGGCTGGATGTTGGACTCAGGGAATGTTGGCTAATGCCAGAGTCAAGGGCACTACTGCAGAGATTTGTACTGGGATATGTCCTGATTATGATTATGTAACCTGGAGGAACAGAGACACTGCACTTATGTCAAACTTGAAGCTGATGCCAAATTAGGAGAAGTTTAAAACAAAGAATTCAACAAGGAAAAATAGAAATTCTGCCCCAGAGAGGGATAATCTCTCCAGCAGACTGCTTGGTTGGGAGGAGTTCTGGCAGAAGGACTTGGGATCCCGGTGGGCAGGAAACTGAGCAGAAAGCAGCAGTGTGCTCTGGCAGCTGTGAAGGCCAACTGGACTATGTGAACTAGTCTGTCAATTAAGGGATAGGATTTTTTCCACTGGTTTGGCACTCACCAGTCTACACCAAGATGCTGCACACAATTTATGAGCCCCAACACCAGAAAGAGATCAATAAAATCAAGCCAGATTATCAGAGGGACACTTAGGTTTTTAGAACAAAGCAATTTCAGCAAACTCCAAGAAGAGACAATATCTTGGGGAAAAAGCCCCATACCACTATGTTGTACAGAATGGTCGTGTATAGTCTTGCAAGCAATGATTTGTAAAGATTAAGGGTCATAGGAGATAATTTTGGACAGGACACAAATAATTTTATGTGAACTTCTATTACTTAAATTCTGAGGTGATATTTATATAAGCAGGGAAATTAAGAGTCAGGAGAAACAAAGAAAGCACATAAATCTCTAGATGTGAAATATGACATTACTGTCCATAAATATTATATAGAGGATTTTTCCCCATAGCTTTAAAAATAGATGGAAACTTGGAGAAAGCAAATAATCATACTCTAGAGCAAGAGAAGTTGTTTTTTTGGTGAGAAACATATAGAGCTTTATCAATTTACTTCATCACATCAGTGGAGACAGCTTGATCATGGTGTGCGAGTGCTTTAGGGGTACAAACTACCTGAAACTAAAGAGCATTTTAAACTACCTGTGAAGTACATAGCAAGAGTGAATTGCTGCAAGCTAGAGTCAGTGACATTCAAATTACTAATATGGCCCATTTTTAAATGATGCTGATTATTGGGCAAAATAATCTACCAATAAAAGTGATGGATTCTCTATATTTGAGTGAGAAGTTATACCTTTCTGGAAAATGTTTGAAATGTAGGTATGAGACAGGACATTTAGAGAAATTATGAGATTTTGGCAGGAAGACATAATGACATAGAAACTAATCCCAAATTCAGACCAATTTGTTGCAAATGTGATACAAAGTGGCAAACCCAAGGCATTGCAATGCCAGGATCAGTATGTTGAGGTATGATGGCTTTTTCAGACTGGGTAACCCAAACATTTGTAACTATATGAGCATACTCATATTCACAAAAAAACTGTAATGGATTACGTTGAGTGGGAGACAGATGAAATACGATGGGTAAACAGGCAGATGGTATAATGATCCTTTCTGGTCTTAAAACTTCTGAATTTGAAAAAAGCAAAAATTCTGTTTTATCTGTTCTTAAGGGTACCCAGCTGTATGTTACACCTAATATCAGCAATATGATTTATTTGATGATTTTTAAGCCATCTCAGAACCACAGATAAGGTCTGAGCCATAAATGTCATACTTATTAAGTGTGATCAATCTGTGTCAGGCAAACCTTGGATAACAATATGGAGTCACAGTGGGAGTTTGTTGGGTTTTTGGGGAGGGTGCCTTTATCTGTGCATCCTGAAAATCACCTTTGCTGTGGCAGCATCTTCAAGGCAGGCTCACGTGAAATCTCTGCAAGAAGGAGATACAACAAGCACACAGGCCAAGGGGGCTGTCTGCCTGCAGCCACCCCTGACAGCTGCGGGTGCACGTCGTGTCAGCGTTGGTACTGCTGGGCTCCAGGGCAGTGCTGTCACCTCCCTCTGGATTGAGGGTCTGGCAGCTAACACTTGGAGTGAGAAGGTCGTGTCAGAAAACTTGTTGGGAGAAAGAGCCTTCACAGATTACGCATATTAATCTGAGAACTGTAAGACAATTTGTCAACATTTAACATTATTTGCACTGGCTGAACAATCTACCAATTCACAGGAACTCCCTTGCAATTTAACAAATAAAAAGGGATATGATAAAAGAGAAAAGGAGTAGAGGGAAAAGCAACAGTTGCAGGGATACAATCATCTTCAGCTCTCATCAAATCAGGGTCTAACTTGCTGGAGGAGCCCTCAGGTGTCCTCCCAGCAGCAAATAAATTGATGGCTTTGCCTTTTCTTAAATGCATTAATTTCCTTTCTCTGTTTTGAACAGAGGTAGTTTTTGTTCTTTGGGATACTCTTACTCTCCTGTTGCCAACCCTGCACTTGTGTTTCACACAGTCCAACACTATTCACTGAAAATAGCCCTCACACCAGCCCTGAACAGGGAGGATGGTGCTTGGCACTCTCACAGCTTTGACGAGAGCTGGATGTGGTCATATTGAAGACCACTGCTTGATTTACAGCTTGTGCATAACACTGAAATTCATTCTGGCTAAGAGACTCAGCCCCTCGAATCTAGTGTCTGTTTCTAACCTTTGATCTTTCACTTTACACACTCAGAGGGTGGATATTTTCATATTTTATGAGGCATTTTGTGTCTGTGGCATTTAAATTTCTTTTTTGTGTGCTGAAATATGCCTATAAAAATATATTTAATAGGAACACATGAACAGGTACATAGGTCCTCATTATGCATAGAACTAGATATATATTCTCTTGTACCAGCAAAATTACCTAAGAGAAGATCTTAGAATTTTATCATAGTTTCTCTTTGTACCCCTATACTAAAGAGATATTTCAGAAATACTGAGAAGCAAACATGTCATTAAAAAAAATTATAATTACTACATTTTAAACAGCAGAGACTGTTATTTTCCCCTTTTATTTCTGTTTTTCAGAGCATCATTACTAATGCAAATTTGCAAAATATAGAGTTGCATATTTTAATATCAACAGAGTGACTTTATCACTTTGGCCAAATGAAGATAATCTGGGAGCACCTTTGCAATTTTAAGAAATTTGAACTCACATTTCTCCTTTTGGGTATTTTAATGACTGTTTATTGTTTGATAGTGATTATTCAAAAAAGGTTATGTAGATAGGACTTTTTAAAGCAATCTTGTGTGCAATAACCAAAATATGCAACACTTTAATCAGCTTCAGGCTGTCTAATGGAGGTGTAGCTGTGTCTGTCCCTTCAGCTCTGAATTATCAGGACAAAGGTGGAAAAGTGCTGGAAGAATTTTACCATTCAGCTGTTAGCTTCCTTCTATTCTCTGCTAATGCACTTGAACCCTTGCCTACAGTAAATGCAAGGAGACCATTGAGAAGATAATGGAGTTTATCTCTGCTCAAGGTCACTGCTCAGCACTTGTGCTACCTGACATTACCTGGTCTTTCAGAGGTGCAGTCTTGTGGCTGCAGAAGGAAAGAAGAGGTTGAAATAGATTTATTTACGGGGGGAGTACTTATTGCTGAAAAACTAAGTTGTGATTAAAATAGCATACATTTTGATTTAATTACAAAAAGATTTAAACAAATTGAACTGCTTTGGGGATATGTGGAGTGTAAACCTTCTGATCCTTAGAGGTAGCTGGAGGGAGAGTAGGTCAGAGTCCTGCATTTGCAGAGAATGCATTGTGTGTTTCATATGTATGTAGCCATCTCCCTTGGCAGCTACTCAGAGCTGCAGCTCTCTCAGCAAAATGAAAGAAAAAAGAAGAAATAATCAATCAATCAAGCAAACAAATAAATAAAAGAAAACAAACAAAAAAAACCAAAATCCCTCCCCCTCAAAAAAACCCTGAAAAATAAAGGAAAAAATGAAACACAAAAGCCCCTAGACTAGCACCATTGACTTTTACAAAAAAGAGATATGATGCAGATTAAATAAAACAACTGCTAAGAAAACAGATTACATTTATTTGCAGACATGCAAAGGAAATTTTATATTTATCCTCTTTCTTCTTGTTTTATTTCTAGAGCATAGCACAGCACAAAGCAGCTTCACCCTGACATTGGCACAAAAGCCTTAGCAGCGGCATTTTAACAAACCTAAATGATTTAGAGTCTGTAGTGATCTTGTTATTTGAATGGATGCAATTAGTATGAGGGATACATGCCTGAATGCACTGAGTTGTGCACTCTAATGGTCTGACCCATTAAGGGACTTCACTGTGAACTGTATCCTGTAATACTGCAGGCAAGTAGGGCAGTCAATGACTTCAGTTTTATCACTGGAAAAGGCAAGAGGTGAGAGGTACTCAGGTGATGCTGGCTTTCCCTTTCCCCACTGTGACTTGATCTTTTCTGACTGCTCATGTAAAATTTGTGAACAGGGAGCTGGCAAATAACTTGACTGCAGTCAGAACAGAAGTGGGGAAAAAGGTCATTAGAGAGACTTTATGGAAAACTATAAGATATTGTACTGGATTATAAGAATAGGAAGCCAGCTTGCTCCTACTAGTAGGAATCTTAGCCTTAGGTATCATCCTAGATCCTAGCCAGTGACATTCAATGCATTTTAACTATTTTATTTTATTATTTTATTTTATTTTTTAAAATTTATTTTATCTTATTTTTGATTTAGAAAGCACAGAACTCAAAATGTTAAAGCATGTCAGGAGAGCCTAAGTTATTTACATTCTACTTCAAATTCCAGAAGACCAGACCTATTGAAAAAAATTAATCCTATGAAATTTCCCAGACCACTTTGCTGGGTTTCAAAGTTTTTGCTCCAACTGATGTGTGCTTTTAGCACCGAAATAAAAGTTGGCTGCCCACTGAGATGAGTGTTTCTCATTGTCTGTATCAAGTTATTGCCTCATATGATGATGATTTGGATAACAGTATATTCTCATTATTCACAGTGTCTAGGCAAGAGAGAATGATGTCCCATTAATATAATTTCTGTTCTCTGTCTTAAAACATTGTATCAACAATGAATAAACTTTAGGCCAAAAAATGAATCCACTGAAATTGTATTGCTATGACCCCAAGACTAAAAGTAGTATTTGCTAGTGTAGTTACTGATCTTCTGTGGTCTCAAAATAAAAACACACAAAAAGGATGCTCATCATTCAATGTTTTTAAGCAAACTACAAGAAGCTACAGGCTGGGTTGTAAAGATTCTCCTCCAGTTTGTACCACGGAGACTGGTGATCAACTGAAATTACTTGTAGCTTATATTCTTTTGAGTGTGAATAGAATTTAGTGCTTCAGGTACCCTTGGAGCTGTCATATGTGCTCCCTGTGTGTGTATGAAGAGCATTGACAACATCTTCCCCAAAATATCTGACCAAGGCATTGACAATGTCTCCATGGACATGTAGAAATACCCAACACCATGATTGTGTTCAATCACCAGCTCAAGTACAAAGCTGGAGGCTGATTCCTTAAAGAAAAGGAACCGGCAAGCTGGAGTGTGCAGAGAGGGTGGGAAAAGGCAGGAGGGAAGCAGATCCTTGTACCTGAGCTGATTTCATGACAGTTTTAATAATGAAGTGACACAGTTTGAAATACTTAATTCTGCAAGATTGAGAATTAGACCTCAACAAAGAAATTAATTTCACAGTGGGAAGTCACTCAGCACAAATGGAAGTTTCTGGAAGAAAGCATTGAGGAAGATGACATGCCAAAATGCTGCAAGAAGACAAATCACTATGGAAAGCAGACAGGTGGAGTTTGAGGTTGAACTTTACATAGGAAAAAGTATATTGAGCAGGTCAATCTAAAATAATTTTCATCTCCCTAGGAAATAAAAAAAAAAAAAAGGTGTTCTAAGGGATCTAAGGGGTTAAGGCAATCTGCAAGCATTTGTTGAAGCTAACATAGCACAGACAGGGAAGGCATGGGCAGTAGCAAGGTGAGATGAATTCTCCATGGACCACTAGACAAGCAAAAGAAATCATGCAGACAGCTTGAAAATTAATAGGTCATGTATTGATTTTAAGCTGGAGATAAATTAGTGTGTTGCTGCTGACAGTTATTGGTACTAGAATGAGAGATATTATGGTGTGGAAAAAACATGAAGCTACGTAGAAGGCAATCAAATGTATGTTAAAAAGTATGTTAGAGAACCAGAAAAAAGGGTGGAATGCGTGTAAAATATTCATTTGGAGTTTAAAATCTCTTCTGTCTCCTTGTAAGACTGCACTTCTAGGAAGAATATTAAATGAAGACTACTCAACAAGAGTTGGGAAACATTCTCTGGCCATGGAATGGTCCTCAGGTGAGTGCTGCTGGTTTGTTCTGTTTTCCAAGTGGTACAGATACTTGTGAATGTGGGTTGTATTTATACCATTAGATCACATTGTATTTATAGATTTTGGCTTGGAAAGTAGGATAACAGGCACTGTTACATTAATGACCTCTGGAGATTGCAGGCAGAGCAGCAGGAAAACATCCATCACAGACTAGTGAAATGAGCCAAAATGAAAGGTCTACATATAAGAAAGAATAATAAAATAAATACTGAAAAGCTGGCAATTAAAAAAAAGGAAAGCTGTAAAACTCAATATACCATGGGAGATAAGTAACATTGGGAACACATGCCAAAATCTGAAGGGGGTATTTGAGAAACAAATGAGAAAATTATTTGACTGATTTCTGAACCTGATGAACTTTAAAATATCAACACATTTCCCTTTCATTTGTAGGATTCTTCATTACTGATCAAATAATATCTGTAGGGGATTGCCCAACAGGGAATGATACTATTTAGGAATTTGCTTGGGCAAGACTATACTGTCACAACTATATTGCTTGAAGAATTTCTGTGAGAGAACTAGAAGGGAATTAGTTTTAATAAGATATTCTAATTACCACATATTTTGAAACATATTTTGAAAATCTGGTCTGAGGGATAAGCAAACCTGTACACCCTGCAGATATTAATGTTTTCCATTATTTGTGAGAAAAAAAAGAATTTTTGCTTTGCTTTTGTTAAGTTATGTAATTACTTAAATAGCTTCTCAATAGGCAACCTTTATGGTTGGTAACTTATTTGGATCCTGAAAGTCTTCCCTGACTGTGAGACTCCTAAGGGAGCATCAGGATTTTATCAACTGCGTTCTTAGTATTTGATTTTTCTCTAAAAAATTGTTAATGCTGCCTTGGGTGATTTAAACAAATATGCAACTCCTCAAAAGAGCACATATAAAGTGATAAACCTTAGTAAGTAGCTATATTTGAATTAGAAGATATTTTCTCATTTAAAACCAGGAGTACATCAAACAATTTACTGCAAAAGCAATCTACTAGCCTGCCTGTACTTTTCTTGTCTCCACATTGCCCCTAAAAGTAGTCTTGTTATAATCAATAACAAATAGTAAAAAATAAATATATTTCAGTGGAGTTCCCATCAAAAACAAAGTAATCACTTCGGTTTTGACTCTAGTTCTTGGCATTTATTCCCAATTAAAAAAACCAAAAAAATCCTAGATGTGAAAATTGGTATATTTTGAAATAGTTTGTGATGAAAATTTCATCCCTTTCTGCTGATGAAGAAACCAGTTATTTGTTACCTTTTTACATAATGCATTAACATTTTCAGTTAATTTTTATCTCTCTTGTACAGCTTATGTGTTATCAAGGAAAAATGATAGTCTATGATTTTATAAGTTGGAAATTGAATGGAAATCACCATGTAACAGTGTGTCTTCTTATTCCAAGACATTGACAAGATACTGATAAAGAGTGAAAGCTCCCTTCTGCTTCTGTTCCTGTTTATCTGGTGCCTGCTTCTATAGAATATCTGTATTTGTGTACCTACCTAACTGGAAGGAATATTTTTACCAAAATATTAATTCAGTGAAGTATTATTTTCTGCAGCAGTTTTGAACAGCCCTGGAGCAATTATAATGCTACTATGTGCTGTCACCACAATGTCCATAAAAACACTTTTAAACTTGATAAAATATATCCTAGAGATCCTTACTAGGACAAAACAATGTTGTAACAACAAGAAAAATTATGTAAGAGATTACCTGCTAAACAGCCATTATGTTGACATATTCATTTGCCTTTTGGAAAGGAAATAAAGTTTTATATGGTCACAGCTTGAGTTGCCTTCTCAAAGTCAGAGCCTCTTTAAGTGGGCTAAGATTTGACAAATAAGTCAGTAGATACCATCTAAAACCATACCAGTTGAAGTGAAAGGTCACATAATACGGGAGATTATGGTTGCATTCTGTCATGCACATCTATCTCATGCATATTTTCACTGCTTGTAGAGTTTATTGCCAACTATTTTATTAATTGTCTTTAGGATGTGAATACAGGCTGCTGTGTTCACCACAACTTTTGTCTGTTTGGCACTACTTTGATAAACATAAGAGAGAGAGTAATAGCTATTAATTTTTTAGAGATGTCTTAATATCCCCGTTTAGATAGGAAAATAACAATGATGTTAGACTCTCTAAAAATTTCCTGTGGAAGGAGTTTAGTCTGTGTGTGCTAAAGAAACATATGGTTGGTTGAAATATTGGGAATTCTGTTTCAAAACCACATTTCTACTTTAAAATGATATCCAATGAGGACACAGTCCCGAAGAACCTATGACAGCCAAGTCCAAATGCTGAAAATCAAAAGGATGAAAAATGAAGATCCCTCTGAAACCTTTTTGTTTGCATCCTAGCTTTTGCAATCAACGCAGTAGCTTTCAAATGTTATTTTTACTCATTTGTCCAAGACAGAACTTATGTTAATATGGAGCAATACACAATGATGAAACAGTAATATGAGCGTCTAGGAAGCAAAGGCAGAAAAAAATAAAAGTTACTTCACAGTGTATGCTGCAGATGTATTGCAGCTCTGAATTAGCTCCCACCACAGGAGTTTCTGGCAGTCAGAAGACAGGGCAGCAGCCTATCCACAGCCTGCTTTGCAAATGGGCATCAGAAACAGAGGAAAACTCTTTGACTTTCTGTAAATCTAAACTTCAAGGCAGCCTATCTTCATAAAAAACTTGAATCTAATCTATCATGTATACCCCACCTACACAGTTCTCTTGCACACCTGTGTTCTGCACAGTAATCTGAAATTATATGGAAACACCCTGCAGAAAGTATGATTCAAAAACCCAACAGTCTAATCCCAGCTTCTCATGATTAATGAGAGTTATAGGAGCTGATGTCATTTACCTATTGTGTCTTAGCAAAATACAATATAATGGTGTCACTATCTGCTGAAAATATTTACTGAATTTAAAGAATATCTCAGATGTTTTTGTATCAACCCCTGATGCAGTTTAGCAAATCCTCAGCAAAATTTACTGAAAGGTCATGTCTCATACAAGTCTGTTTAACTTCCAGTGTTTTTGAGTTTTGAATTCAGTATGATGAGGAACAAAACTGGATGTTACAGCAATTGTTGTCCTGTTCCATTGAAATATACCATAATTTTCCAAGTTGTCTAAATTTCTAAGTTGCCTTGATATCCTTTTATTGGAAAAAGGGAGCTTCCTGTTTTTATTGTAAAGAATTTTCCAGAGCTCATTTACAGAACACTGAAAATCAGCACAAGTAACAACTGACTAAGAAAAAATAATAGTTGCTCTTTTGAGGTTAATCTGATTTGAATTATTTAATGTTTACTGAAAATTTGAAGCGATACATGGGCAATTTCTATGGATCAACCAAGATGCAATAGCTTCTCACTCTATAACAAGCATTTTGTATGCATAAAACCATCATTGCTTGCTTTGCATGGCATCCAAAAATTCAATTCTCCTTCGTTTTAGTATGTATAACTGAAGAGCTGGTGTTCTATTATCTCCCTTGCTAGTTTCAATAAATTTGTACTGCTTATGAAATTTTTATTTGCGTTCTACTTTTTGCTTTCTGGAAACCTGAAGGGAAACTGATTTTCTGTTTCGTGGAATCATGAAAACCTAAAATAATTAAGGTTTGAAAAGACCTCTAAGAGAATCAAGTTCAATCATTAGGCTAGCACCACCGTGTTCACCACTAAATCATATTCCCAGGTTCCACAACTACATGCCTTTTCGACTCTTCCAGGGATAGCAATTCAACCACTTCCCAAGCAATCTATTCCAATGCTTTACAATTCTTTCAGAGAAAAACATTTTCCGAATATCTAACCTAAACCTCCCCTGGCACAGCTTAGGGTTATTTACACTTGTATAAATTTTTACTTGGGAGAAGATGCTGACCCCCTGCCTTGGTTTGAAAGAGAAGTCTCTGCTAGGGAAGGCAGGAGGTTTTCTTGGAATGGAGAATGTAAACTCCTTTTCTCTGAATTATTATAATTTTTAAATAAGGGGCTCTCAGGCAAAGATATGAGGATAGGAATAACAGTTCTTTACTAGTGTGTATAACAAGACAAATAAAAAATAACAACTACAGCATTAACAACAAACTGAACCAGAAACCCCTTTACAGCCTTCTCAGCCAGGATGGGAAGCGGTGGAAGAGAGGCTTTGCTTCACAAAACCCTGGGGCAATAGATGTCAGTGCTTTTGCAAGAGTTTGAAGAGCACTAATAACAAGAACAAGAAGAATTAGAACTAGAAGAAGAAGACGGGGAAGAAGAAGACGGGGAAGAAGAAGACAAAGACGAAGACAAAGACGAAGACAAAGAAGAAGAAGAAGAAGAAGAAGAAGAAGAAGAAGAAGAAGAAGAAGAAGAAGAGGAACAAGAACAACAAGAACAAGAACAAGAACAAGAACAACAAGAGGCTGCTGGGCTATGCCAGTACTGGCAGCAATTTGCTTTCTTTAAGATAGAGCTAACAGCTGAACCAGACCTTTTTTACCTGCTTAAATTTTGCAGTAACCTTGTCTTTTGGAGAGAAAGTCTTCAGAATGAGAGAAATGTAACTAGATTCCCTCTTTGTCTTTAAGCCTAGCTGCTTTTTTCTTTTCTGAAATGCTCAAGTGCCTAGTAGTTAGTGTTTTTTAGCAATCTATAGAAAAAATTCTATAAGAGAGAACAAAAAAGAAACCTAACCCTCAACACCCTCACCTGGCTACACCCTCCTTTCAGGTAGTTTGATGAGAGTGATACCATCTCCCCTGAGCCTCCTTTTCTCCAGGCTAAACACCTCCAACTCGTTGAGCCTCCTCACAGGACTTGTGCTCCAGACACTTCACCAATGTCAGTGCCCTTCTCTGATCATTCTCCAGCACCTAAGTGTCTGTCTTGTCATGAGGGGACAAGAACAGGACACAGGACCCAAGGTATAGCCTCACCAGTGCCCAGCTCAGGTCACTACCCTGGTCCTCCTGGTCACACTGTTGCTGACACAGGGTAAGATGCCATTGGCTTTCCTGACCACCTGGGCACATGCTGGCTCATGTTAAGCTGCTGTTGACCAGCACCTCCAGTTTCTTTTCTATCACTGTCTTTTACAGTTCCTCTTTCTCAAGCCTTTATCATTGTCCAGGGTTGTGACATGAACTTCTGACCCAGAATTTCACCTTGTTGAACCTCATCCAGCTGGCTTTAGACCACAGATTCTGCCTATCCAGGTCCCTCTGCAGAACCTTCTGGCCCTCCAACAGATCAACACTCACTCAACTCTGCAAATGAGAGGACACTCAATCCTGTCATCCAGATAATTGATAAATATATTGAACAGGACTCTCCCCAGCCCTGAACCCTGGGAAATACCCCTTGTGACTGGACACAAGTTAGATTTAACTCTGGTCATCACACACTCTGTGCCTGGCCATCCAGCGGGTATTTAACTCAGCCAGCCGTGCACCCATCCATGAGAAACCATGAGAAGTCAGTTTCTGAGGGAAAATGAGAGAGAGAGAGTGTCAAAAGCCTTCAGAAAAGCAGGTAGACACATCTACAGCATTTCCTTCTTCCAAAAAGCAGGTTAGCTTGTCACAGGGGACCAGGTTGGTCAAGCTGGATTTGCCTTTCATAAAACCGAGTTTTCTGAGCCTGATCTGAGCATGGTCATGCTGCATGTGCTACAGGATGACACTTAAGATGATCTGCTCCACTGCCTTCCCTGGCAAGGGAAGAAAAGATCAGACTGGAAAGTCTGTAGTTTTATGGATCTTTCTTCCTGTCCTTCTTGTTGGTTAATATAAAATTTGGTAACTTCCAGTCACTTGGGTCCTCCCTGGTTGACCAAGACTGCAGGTAAATTATTTAAACTTATTTGGCAAGCTTTTCTGTCAGCTTCATCAAGACTGGTAGCTGGGTATTTATCACATTCATCATGTTCCATTCAATTTTTAACCAGAATAAAGATGGATGTGCATGACAGACTTTTAACAGAATAACAAAGACACATGTGCACGTAATAAAAATTAATCAAAGGAGGATTTCTGAGGAGGCTTAACATTTCTGTAACCACAGAGGATATGGAGAAAAGTTTATCAGATTTTCAAGTAAAGATACTGCATGGAAAATTATCATCACAACTAACTTCATCTAGGATTATCTCGAAGCCATGTCTTAGACTAAAGCATATATTTAGCTCTGGTACTTGACTCAGAAATGAATACAATTGACATCTGAAGTATCATGGTTTCGATTTTTTAAAACACATATTCATGAGTCACTAATTTGAACAATTCAATAAAAATTCTAAATAGATAAAATATAAATGGAAACAATTACTCCATAATAACTTGTTCTGTTCAATAAGATAGTTAAATTTATAAATTTATTTTTCATATTTACATCAAGACATATATGAATGTTATGCATGTCAAAAACATTATTTCACCAAGAAGCAAATTTAAGAGCAAAGCAAATAAAATTGGTAAATCTTGACTGACCTGTTAAGGTTCAAAGCCATTCTTTCTCTTCAAGGCCCTCTGAGAGCTTTCAGCAAGCAGTAAAAATGGGTGCAAATCTTGCTTGATAGAACAAAGCCTGTCATTACCATATGGACATTTTCATGAAAAACACACATGATCAGAGGGTGAAAATACAGATAAAGAGGACAAGAAATTCCTCAGTGCTTTGGTTACAGAATTGCTATTGTCCTGTCATACTTGTGAGAAGCCTGTGGGTGCTCTGGACAGTGAGCAGGCCCACAATATTCTCTTCACTATGGCTTTGCAGAGAATTTTAACACCCATGCAAAGGAAACGCTGAAGAGAGAAAGATGCAGTAGGTACTCCCCTTAATCTGTGTTTCCTGTGGCTGTTTCTGCAAAAAACACAAAGGATTATTAACATCCACTCATTTGACTAAATTCATTCTAATTCCTTCACAGAAATACTCGCAATCTGCTCAGCTTCTATGCATGTAAAGGCATAGCTAACCATGTCATCATCTGCAAAATATAAATAATAATAAACATGCTAAGAAATAATTTTTTTTTCTTTAAAAGTAAAATATTTTCACAGCTGAAAAATTTCTAATGAAAATATATACTTGAATGTTTTTTAGATGAGAGAAGGTACAGCTGATTTGTTCTTCTTTTTTTATAATACAGCGTACCTTGCTTCCAACTTCCCATATATGAATTCTGCCTTCTCAAAATGGCTTATTCATCTCCAAGATTTCAGTTAACTTCTGTCCTGCAAAAAAACCCCAATATATGAATCTGTGAAATCATATTATTCTCTCCCTCCCTTAGTACTAGTGGCGCATTTGGATTAGTGTATTTGAGTACATGTGCATTAATTTTACTAGATCCAAACCAATTTCCAGCCCTTGAGCACACAATCCTTCTTCCTCTCTTTCAATGCAAGTCACATTCTTTGGCCATTCAGTAACGGAAGTAGAAGAGCTATCACCCAGAAAGCATAACTAGGTATTTTATGTGGATGATCATGCCAGGAAGTCCAGATTAGAAACCCATTTTCTTTTGACATGTTTGCACAAAATCAGAGTTGTTTTCCTACATGAAATCTTTGAAGTCTGCTCACTTTTTAGAGCATTTAATTCCTGAATGAGCCAAACTTTAGGTTCTCCATTATTTCTTGCATTTGTGTTTTATTAGCAATAAATAGGCCGAAGATAAAGAAGGATAACTTTTTAGAGTTCTAATTTATTTATCAAGCAACAACCAGCTCAAGGCATTGGCTGTTTTGAAATAAAAACACATAATCTCTTAGGGAAGACATCTTAGAGTTAAGGGAAAAGTAGATACTGACAGTCATATCAATCCTATTTGCCTAGGGATTATAACAGGCTTTCAGTTTCATTTGGGTTGAAAGACAGTTTGTGATGATTTGCAAGTCAGTTATAAATTCAGATTTGAAATGTAAAAGGTAATAACTGTTGTGATGACCAAGTGCTAAAGCCTCAAACAGACTGTAAGGAGTTTTAATCTGAGTGATGCTGCTCCCAGGACAAACAGGGTAATGTCAGATATCAGATTCACTTTCACTGTGCTACAGACCTCGGTCTAGTGGAAGAAAAGGCTACATCCCTCCAGGTACCCCTGCAAAGACTGCAGATCTCTGCATGAGAGAAGATTTTGTAGGAATTGTTGTAACCGTGCAGGAGAGAGCATGTAAGGGAAAGGGCTTCACATCAAGAGAGGAACAAAGACTCTGCTGGGGCTGCATTATATTGACCTCAGTCATGGGGCAAATCACCCATCAGCCAAACACAATCATGATGGCCAGTAGGCTGTTGAAACAAAAGAAATACAAGGCAGAAAAGTAAGGGGAAGAGGAGTTGTGATAGCTCCCTTTAAATATTCCACATTCCTGAAATATGTACATATGTCTATGTGGATGTTTTTCATAAATATGTCTGAAGTATATGGAGAGACAGAACTTAGTCATTACTGTTCTCACTGAGGGGATATATACTTTGGGACTTTTCTCAGTGTTAATTTCATAGGATGTTTAATACCTTGGCTGTGCCTTGGCAATGCTACTATGCAGAAACCTGTTTACATTATGGATAAATATGACCATACCTACAAGCTATATTTGAAAATCTTACTGAGAGGTACATTTTTGCAGCCAATGAAGTTGGTATAGTCTTCTAGGAAAAGCAGTGAGAAAAGAATTCATTACTCAAAAGTAAAGAAATGTGGACTTCTTTTTCACAGACAGATCAATAATAGTACTTATTTAAATACAGAATTTAGTTCCACTTTAACAGTCTCAAAATAATAAATATTATTTTCCACATGCAGAAGTTCCAAGGATGAAGATTAATATTCCAATGGGTCATATTTTATTTTTTGAATTATTATAAGAGTTAAGATATAAGGCATAAGGCCATTTATCTGGGTAATAGTTTCAAATTATGAAGACAGTGGATTTTATTCCAAGTTATTCTCCTAACTTTGACATGACCAAATATCCTGAATTACACTAGCTGATTCACAAATCCCAGTCATTTATGGCAGTATATTTGATTTTAGGGTCTTTTTGTTTGAAATGGTTTCTAATGAAACATTACTTAGCCAATCAACTTTTGGGAGGTCTGTTTTGGGATATTTTTTATTTCATTTTGTGTCTTCTTTTCAAAGAAAGGAAATATATCTCTTAGCTGTCACCACTGTCAACTTCAGAGATCTTGGATTCTAGTACCACTGCTCTGTTGTGAAATAATATTAAGGTAGATGCAGTTGTTTCTTGAAAAAATTATGTTTATGTTTTGGTAGAAAAGTATGGTAGTTTCTTTTAAGAAAGTGAAATCAAAGTGTGATAACAGTACATGTTTTCTAGCATGAGCTTTAATACTTCAGTGATGCTGGTGTGTGGTCAAGTCTGATGATAGAGTCAGCAGAAACAGCAAGTGTTTTCATATTGTGTTAGAGAAAAAAAGATAGTGTGTCCAGCCAGGACAGTGAATTTTTTGCAGTAACCAGGCGGGGGTATGTCCTGGATCCCAAGATTATTCTACACCATTTCACATCATTTTCTGGGGATGGGGTGAAGCCTTTCTTCCAGGTGAACACCATAGCAGCAGAAAGCTGTTGGGTATTTTCAGGGGCATTGCATGTGGACCATTTGGCTCTTTCTTGTATCTGCAGTTAGTATTGTTGCTGCTACTGTTTGTTTTGTCATCTCATTTGCTTTTTCTAATAAATTGTTCTTATCTCAACCCCTTTTGTGTTTCTAATTCTCTCCAGCCTGTCACAGAGGAGGTCAGGGAGAGAGGTGAATTAGTGAGCAACACATGGTTTGGAGTGGTTTCAGTGGGAACACTAAACTGGAGAATACCATTCTAAACTACAGCAGCCTTACTGTTTATCCACGGTTGAAAGCAAATTGACATCCACTTTCAAACACTGAATGTGATGAAATTCAACATCAGACAGCTCATTCATTATGTGAAATATTTGGAGCTCCCAGTTTGCTCCACTGAGAGTTATACAGAAGAAACTAATAATAATGATCCAGACAAAGGAACAATGTCTAGTCCAACTCTAGATAATATATACAGTTTTTAAGTACATATTAATTCAATCTGTTCAGTAAAAAAAAAACCAAAACCACAACAGACTTACTTACGGAAATATAAAACCATTTACAAAACACTTTATCATAATATTTATCTCTGCCTGAAGTTTGGTTTAAGATTCCAAAACTCTGCCACTTTTTGAACTTTATTTAAAACAGTATTCTTCAATATACTGTATATTTTAAAAATTGTTTCCATCAATTTTCTAAGACTAAAGACCCAGATGGAGGTTTATCCATATATTAATAAAGTCCCTGGAAGACTATATTACCAAAAAGTTTGCCCTAAAAGCTTTTTATCATTTTAGAGGTTACATCGTTTATAAAATGTCAATTTCCAGCTATTGGAAAGTCCAGGAAGATATTGCATTAATTAGCTGATTTTAAAATAAAATGTAGCCCTTATTATGACCTTGCTTTCTCTTGAGACTTTCAACTGAAGTTCAAGTAAATCAAAAATATCTCGGGTATAAGGGGACTAGTCAATTCTAATGAACTCAGACAGTTATACTTTTTCAGGAACTATTCCTGGCTGTCTGAAACACTGTTCTCATTCTCTTGTACAAAAATGTGTAAAGCCTGAACAGCTCTTCTCACTCGACAAAAGGAAGAGCCAGCTGTGGGTCAGCCTTTGGGATCTGGGGTCCCAACCATGCAAGGTTGTGTTAACTCTGCTTCTGTCTGTATAACTGGGAATGAACAAGTTTCACAGTCTTGTAAGAATTGCTTCACTGATGAAAACAGGAGAAATTAATACCTTACCAAGAATAATCCAAGTTAAAAAATGACAAGTTGAAACTAGATTATCACTGGACTAAAAAAGTAAGGAAAGCATTATACTGAGGGATTTTGTTGTTGTTGTTGTTTGCTTGTTTTTTCACATCTGTTCCTTAAAGTGCACACAAAATTATGCAAACAGAAGAGCTGGCAGTGAAGAAGCTTGTTTACCCCCATAGATGGAAAACTCTACTGGAAGATGTTCTCATCTATATCTACAGCTACATTCATTAAATTTTGACATTAATCATGCTAATTTTTTTGCCTTTTGGATAACAGTAAAGAGAATATATACATTTTCTTCCTTTTTTAATGAACATTTGCATCTGCAGAGTGGTGTTGATAGTCACTGAAAGGCTATTATCTATCAATTTTAAAGGTAATTTTGTCAGCAAAAATCCCATATGAGTGGAGAAAGGAAAATGTAACAGAAGGATCTGTTATATCTGCTACAGAAAACACAGGCTTGGAAGCTTCAGTTTAACCTCTGTCCCTAGGAAAATCAAGAAATAAATCCTTACAGAAGTCATCTCCAAACACACAAGGACAAGGAGGCAATTAGGAACAGCAGGACTGGATTTTCTAATATTAAAAATAGATCAGATAACTGGATCTATAGTGCCTGATCTACATAGTTTAGAGACAAATTTGCTACAGTTTTATGCAAAAAAATTATAGAGAATAAAGAATGGTTTTCACACCGATGTTACCAAGCAATAAACTAGTTATTTCAGAGATATACTGCTCAAAGTGAGGAAAATAAATAAGTGGGTTTTTGAGAGTAGCTCAAGAGAGTAGCATAGCTGGTATTTTTTGTGATATTGCTCAAGGTTTCAAAATGTAAACACCTTCCTCAATGGCCTTTGTAGGAATATTATCAAGTTGGATGAGAGATTTTGGGGAAGAACTCATAACACAGGACATAAAAACAACTTACCTGCAATAAATTGCAGGAATGGTCTAACAGGAGCTGTGTAAAGATTGTGATCATGGTGAAATTATGGGTTAAGGATGGAGCAAACCCTGGATATGTTGGGACATGCTGAGGAAGTGATTATTTCCCTCTATTTGGCATTAATGAGGTTACCTCTGAAATATTTGTGCCCAGTTTTAGGCTTCCTGGTGCAGAGAAATTGGGGTGAGACCAGTAAACAGACATAGGGTTGATTAGGAATCTGGGACAGAAGACATCTCAGGAGAGGACAAGGAAACAGGGTTTGTTTGGCCCAGAAGTCAGCTAATTACAGCATTTCTCTTTGTGCACAAAGCTGAGCTAAGATAGAACCAGACTGTACTCAGACCTTCAAAGCTGACGGACCAGAGGCATTGCAATTACACGCAGGGAATGTTCTGGCTGGTTTCAAGGTAATCCATGGCAATGAAAGTAGTTACGTGTAGGTTGTCCAGAAAGGCTAAAGCATCTCCAATCCATGGAGACCTTTTAAACTTGATGTGACACAGCGCTGAGCAGCTTGACGTAGCTGCCACATTAAACTTGCTTTTGAGACTTGAATTCCAGAGGCCTCTTTCAAACTAGTTTTTTCTGTGGTCCTATTGAATCAATGGTAATACAGACTAGTACCCCAGCTATGAGGTGGGCAATGATTTTCTCCTGATGATCAGGAGCAAAGGCAGCTGATAGGTGTGGGCAGGATGAATCTAGAGATGGGGCAAGGATACACTGAGAAATCTAATGTACATGGAAGTCCGGGTAAACAAAAATAGAGATTTGAACTTACTTGCTCACACTGCCTAGGAGGCTAAACTGGAGCCTCTGTGAGTGATGGGGTATTGTCAGCTACAGGTGTCTCCAAAACACCCAGAATCAGGCAAACTACTTTTTTCTTGTCATTACTATAACAAAAACAAGCATTTTTGAATACCAATCTTTTGCTGAGGTGCACTTTACTAATGACTAAGGAAGAGTGAGTTACATAATGTATCTACACTAAATTCTGACAAAATATTATCTTTCAATAGACTAAGAAATTTCTAGATGGATTTTTGTTTTGTTTTGTTTTTCTTTTTTTTTGTTGCTTAACTATTTCAACAAATAGAATTTTTTCCTTCTTTTCTAATGCAGATACCTGACTGCTAGATTATATACTACTTTGATGCACTTTTCTGACAGAAACTACTGTTACTAAAGTGAATACATTTTTGATTGTAGTTCTAAACTATAAACTGTACGCGCAGTACAACATACCTTAGTATTTAACATACCGAAGTACTTAAATAGTTTACATCTTCATTTCATAAAGATTAATTAAAAATGCAGTGTTTAAACGTTTGAAAGTGAGAAAGAAAACATTTTAAGTTTCAATAATGAAGCAGGTCACCAAACCAAGACACTGTTTGACAAAGTCATGACCTCTACAGGACATTCAATCTTATTTCTTGCTCTTTAAGATTGAGGCAAGAAACCCAAGCTGAAATTAACTAATGGGTTTTAAAAGTTTCTCTGGAGACTTAATGAACTCAAGGAGAGGAAAAGACATCTCAAAATTGTTATAGCTCAATATTAAAGTTTATATTTCATACACTTACTCCTTAACCAGAAAGCCCAATAAAGAGTCCCAACACACAGTAGAATTGTAATTCTGTTATATAGATCACCTCAAATAATATATCATTTCAATGATAAATGGGCACTACATGTATTTGCCATTCTAGAGAGTCCCTCCATGGAAAAAATACATGCTACAAAATACTTATTTGAATTGCAACTTAAAGGACTCTGGCCACATCCCTAATGTACAGTTTGTTGCGGTGTTTGTTTTGTTTCATTTGTTGAGTATGTACTTTCCCTCCTCCCTTTCCACAGAATTGTATTGTATTCCCAAGCCAGACCTATTTCCAGTTGCATTTTAAAATTTTCGAAATGGTTAAACCCCCTGCTCTTGCCCATAACACTAACCCCTACCTCTTCTAAGTTTTTTCTCTTTCCCTCCTCCTTGATGCGTCAACCCTCTGTAAACCCTGCCCCTTCATATGTCAATCCACCCCTATCACCGCCCCTATCTCCAGCGTCCTCCTTGTCAATCTTACCTAGTCCACACCCATACTTAACCTTCCACTCTGGAAATCCCCTAAATCTCCACGCCTCAGTGGTAGGTCCCCTTGTCCCTCAAATATCACCTCATATTTCTTAAAGTATGATTTGCTCTCTTGCACTGTGTCCCGCCCCTCGCTTGTATCCACTTCTTGTTTGTATCCCCCTCTATAAGTCAGCTCCCTGGGTGCCTCGGGGGTTTTGTGGTCCCGCGTCAGTGGGCGGAGAGGGTTCCGGGCTGAGCAGGGCCAGGCCCCCACGCTCCGCTGGTCAGCCGCGCCAGCCTCCTTCCCTTTGGGCTGGAGCGGGCCGTCCTCGGCGCCCGCCCGCAGCAGCTGAGCAATCCCCAGTGTCAAAGCACTCACTCAGGCTGTACCAAAGGTCTAGATGGAGCTGAGACTGCTGCCCATGCCTAGGGTTAGAGCCCAGGATGTGCAAAAAGTTCTTCACAACGGCGTTTCCATTCCTTGCAGCATTTCGACCTTATGTTTTCCAGGTTGACATAAATACAATCAATATTAATCATCAGAACAGACAATCCTACATCTGTCCTGAGCTTCCAGGGCACCAGACAAGCATCAGACTTCATAAAACAGCGTAGGGTAGATCCAGTATAGATTCAAAATTATTTTTCTTCTCCCTGAACATCTCCAGTTTTTGACTTTTCCAGAAATCTCTGAATGTAAAAGAGAGGAGTGTCTAACTCAAGGCTTATTGCATTACTCGACTTGAAGGATTTTGTTATGGCTGGATCTTTTGCTCTTCAAAATGTATTTAATCTGTACATGCACACAAAAATAGAATTGTTTGATTTCAGAGGGTTTTTGAAAACAAAAATACATGCTACAAAAAGATGGCTCATTGCAGTTGCTGTATCTAATTTCTCATGATGCTGCATGTTCTTGTAGGTAGCTCTTAGATGATAACCCTTCCCATGAGTTGTTTGGTTCTCTCAGTAGTAGAAGGCTTAAAGACATGAGGGAAAAGGTCCTGTTTACTGCATTTTTTAGCAAGACTGATGCTTTCCCCCGCCTCTTTTGTTCTTTCACCCTGATCATGATGGCACTGACTATTCTTGCTTCTATTTATTACAACCATAATAGCTGGGGATTTTTTTCTTTCTTCATAACATTTGCTCTTGCCCCTGTTGTGGTAACAGTCTACTAGCTTAATTATTCTCCTCACCTGCTTCCTCTTCAACTGAAGCACTGACCTGTTTTGTTCTTTTATCACATCTGATAGTTGAGATCTTGTATTTACCCTCTGCTGTTAGACTTCCCTGTGTCTACATCAATCTGATTCCATTCTTTTTTCTCAAACAAAATAAATTTGAAGAAAATTAGGAGAATGGAAAAGACATGGGTGATTTTTTTCATTCTTCACCTTGTGTTTTTATATGAATTCCCCGTATCTAGAGCAACAACTGAACTACTATTTTAAGTGGAAAAAAGAAACAGGTAGGACCAAGCCCAGTCCTGTTTGCTTTTGTTTATCAGACTATCAGGAAGTCATATTAATACTTTGATGAAAATTGAGGAGCTTAAGCTTTTGCAAAATATAGATATAAAATATAGTATATATATATAAAATATAATATTTTATATATATGTAAGATATAATATTTTGATGAAAATTGAGGAATTTAAGCTTTTGCAAAAAGTAGTTTCTTACAGTCCCTGCAAAACTTTGGAGAAAAATGTAAAGAAACTTTAGCTCTAGTTTCTTATTTTTAATTACAAGCCACAATAGAATTACGCAATTGAGTAATCATATATGACAACAAAATTGACCCACGATCAATTGAGATAAAACAAGCAAGTTGAAATTCCCTGTTTCTGGCTTTTCATATTTATGTCCAGAAAAATTCTACAGGATTAATAGAACACAAATAAGTTATATGAGCAATATATATTAGATATAATAACAATATCTAATGTTAATTTGCCACCTTTTTAAAAATATTTGTCATTATTCTGGGAAATGTGAATTAACTGAGAAGAATAATCTGTAGGGTTACCATCTATTACAGATTCATTTAGCCTTTACAGTCACTTTGTATCACAAGTAAAAATAAAAAGAAATGCAATGCTAGAAAACCATTGCTTATGAAATAAAGATCTGTGCCATGTATTTGTGTCAGAATGCTCTATCCTTCCTGAAACTTCCTGAAGTTGTTTAAAAATGTGACTTATATAAAATAGGTTTACAAGGGGAAAAATTGCTTACAATGTAGTTTCTCCAGAACTGAAGTTAGTTGATTCTCAGAAGTGTCAAAACTACTAAGTGTAGGTAAGAAGAGACATTGAGGGCTTCTCAACATACAATGGCATGAAGTTTCAGTGAATACAGTTTACAAATGCCAGCATTTTAACTTGCAACATAAAATAAGTAAAAAAAAAAGGAAAAATGGTTTGACCAGCAGCTTGCCTAAAGATTTTACAGCCACTAATTGCATTAAAATTTAAATTATGAAGAACAACACTTATGTCTATTGCTAAATAAATTCTAAAAGAAAGCACTTACAAAAAACCTAGTGCTAAAACAAAACGTCGTCTAATAAAAACCCTACAGAATTCTGTGAACATTGTTGTTCTATTAAATAACAAGTATGGCTAGATATGACACAAGAAATATCTAAGCGAGAAAGTATTAACATAATTTTTACATTATTTGGGTTTGTATGTCTGAATTCTGCATAGTTTTTGTTCCCTGTTATCAAAATACATATTTTACAGAAGAAAGTATCCATCATATACAACACTTTAATGTTTAAAAAATATATCGTTTTAAAACAAGGAAATGTACCAGAAAATATTTCATTTCCATTTGCATTGTTTATATTCCTCCATGAATCATATTTTGCAGTAGAATCATATTACTCTAGGTTAAAAACCTAAATATCAACTGTTTTCCTAGTGTCTGAATCTCAGAAGGCCTTGTTAAAATCCTGTGAAGTCATTCCGTGTGAGTTATTTTCACCACCAGTATCAGAATCTTTGTGAGGCAAAAAAAGCCTCTGGCTTATCTGGAAAATGTGAAGTTTATTTTTTCATCAGGCCTGAGAGAAAAATACTGTAAGGTGAGAAGTGTTGTAAACCCTTAAAGATAGATGAAAGTGATAGAACAACACTTGACATTTTTTTTTCTAACTTTCAGTTCACATGAATCTATTATTTTGCCTTCTGTTATTTTCAGTTTTGATGTAATTTTGTAATTTTGATTAAACCTAATCAATTTTGTAATTTTTTGAGTAATTTTGCAAGGATTGGTATTAGCAGTGCTGCCTCCCACCTTACAGAAATAAATTGCTCTCATTCCTCCACATAGAGGCTGAGAAACTAATTATTACTATGGTCATTAAGAAGTCCTCTGAAAATTACTGTAAAAAGATATCTAAAGACAGGAAATAATGTTTCCTTTTAGATAAATTAGATACATATCTGTATAAAGTCAAGAGCAAAAGACTGCCTGCCTGTGAAAAGACCAGATCAAAAGGGCTAGATTAATTGCTGAAACAAATATTTCACACAATTTTAATATATATTAGCAATGTGGCAATAATAAGGTAGTGATGAAGGCCAGAAATGTGAGAGCAGCTGACCTTGGCTCTCATCATTTGTGACCTAATCAGATGTCTCCTTGAATCCCAGCTGAATGGTTCAGCTAGTTCTGTGCTTACACAGCTATTTCCAGCTGTTACTCAGTGATACATGAGCCTGGAGGAGGCACAGGAGGAAGAGTGGCTGTACATTTCAAATCTGACCTCATATATAAGAAAAGTCTCTTTTCCAGATGGAAAAAACCCAAATAATTTTAGTGTATCTGCTTAGGACAAGAATCCCAGTTAAAATATAGAAACCTGCAGACATACAAGTATACACCAAGCATGTGGTCAAGCGCCTCTTCTCAGAGCTGACGGGGATGCAAAGGGACTTGCATAAAATTGTCAATGTTTGGGACTTTTGAACCCAGACCATACCTGTGGTATTTATAGTGACTGTAAAAGTCTACCAAGTCTTCTTGAGAAGATAAGAATACCTGAGACTGTCACTGACCTATCTGAGAGGCTTTAATCATGAGACCCCATCCTGTTAATACTGCTGTTCAATCCTGTGCAAAATGACTACTACACATACAATATGATCCTTTGTTGTTAAAAGATTGAGGATGATTTTGAGTCTCAACTTTTATGGGGTTTTTTTGTGCCAAAAGACAGAGAAGATTCCTTTTTAAATCATTCTCTTCTTTGTAATGGACAAGAACTACATGTTCTTGAAAAGGGATTACTACGGACAAAACCCTCTTATATAAGTAGATTAAGTGTCTACTCTGTGTGTAAACCTCAACATATTTTGTAGAAATATCTTCTCCATTCACAACATTTTAAGTATTAGATTTTTGAGTTTGCACTGGTACAGATTATCAACAGCTGGTAATTATTGCAGAAATTCTTTTCTGTATACATCTTAAGAGCTTACTATTCAAAATACCAATGTAATCTAGACAGTGTAACATGTAAGGACAGCACAGGTGACCTTAACTATCTGACCACATCTTACATCACTTTGTAAAATTCCTTTGTAGAAAACTCTTAGAAGTGTTTGTGGAGGTGGACTGCTGGACTGTTAATGGCTTCTGCTTTGATGCCTGAACTTTATTTTGGGTATATAATTAGCATTCTCACCGTTGCATGGTAGTATTTTGAAAGGGGCTGCCTGTTCCAGCATCTGGAAATTGAGAACATACAGCTGATAGTTCATAAATTAAGAATAACAAAAGCATGGCATCTAACACCCAGGCTTTTTCAAGCAACCACACACATCAAGACAAAGATGAATCATCTCTCATGACCTCCGATACGCCTCATTACAATTAGCAGGGATGTACGTGAGCTGAAAGATATGGGAAAAAACCCTAATCAGGAACAACTGCACTAATCAAACTTCTAGCTCATTTCAAACTACAGTTGTTCTTTGAGTATTTTTGATGTTTTAAAGTTAAAGAAGGTGTGAGAAGATTCTTTTGGGAAGACATATGCAAGGATTTGAGAAACTCCACATGTGAACACTACTTATTTTCTGATCATTTGTAGAAGAAAAAAATCTTGGAATTTTCATATTCCTTTTAAAAAGCCAAAGCATTTTGTTCAAACCATTCATGAAAAAGCAGGCTCCAAATTTGTACCAGTTTTTCTCTATTAATAACCTACAGCCACCTTACAGGAGAGTGAAAATACTCAGTTTGCTGCTGCTGAGAAAATCTTTACTCGGTTCCTAATGCTTCTTTGCTGGCAAATCTGACTTCCTAAATCTCACTACAACTGACCCTGTTATTCTCCTCTAAATAATCAAAGTTAATGTGTTGCTACTTTTTCCTAACAACCAATATGATTTTATGAATTCATTAAGTTGAGCAGAGCAGCTGCGGAAAACTGCTTTTAACTGCGTTAATCTACCTATATTCTGCATGACTATCATGTCCCTCTAAGAAGAGAGGATTTTCTAAATGTGAAGATTATGCATTCATTTGCTGTCCCTTTGAGAAAATGTTGTGGTTTTGCTTTGCAGGTTCACAGCAGGGAGAATGCTGACTGCCATTTGCTCGTTTTACATGGCAGACTGCCCATCCAGTAACAGATGGAAGTAAGGGATGCCAAAGTGGGCACACCCATAACACAAGGTTTTGTATCAAGCTCCTTTCCAGCACCTCGGTAGGAGCTGAGGTGAATGCCTTGCACAGGTTACATCGTCTATTCTGACCACTGAGCCCAGTAGGACTTTTGCATCCAGACTTGCATCTTAAATCACAGGAAGAAGTTTGACAGCTGATGTGACCACAGAACAATGTCAAATCAGACTACTTCCTGGAGACCATCTCTAAAACTTTACAGATGATGGCTAGAAGAATGTTAGAACAAGTGTTCGATGTATCTTCCTTAATTTTTGTGTGATATGAATCACCGGAAGTAGTCAGATGTGTTAGCAGACTACTTAATACTGAACATTTAGTTAAGTGGAGATCCCCTCTTTAAATCTCTATGCATGAAGTAATCCAAATCCCTCAACTGCAGTGAGGTTAGGTTTATTTCAAATACAAGAATGAAAAAACAAAAATCGATTTTTCTAGATCTCAGCATTAAAGAGTAGCCAAAGAATGAATTTTGTTTGAAGTTGATGTGAATAACAGTTACAGCACCAGCCCCAAGTTTAATCTTTTTTAAAGCCCATTTACATGGAAAATGAATTTATAACAAGCAGTTGAATCCCACAGGATGTAATAAATTATTGCTTTCCTTAAAGCTTTGGATGTTTTCTCACCCTTCATTGCCTTCAATATATAATACTCTTAAGACAAAGCCTCTAATAAGTTACAGAAAGTGTAATTCAATGAAAGAATATATTGTGTTGTGCCTTACAAGGATATCAAAAGAAATAATTTTTGTTTAAAATTCTTCCTGTTTTAGAAAAAAAATAAAGAATAGTCCTAATAATTACTGGAAATGTCCGCTCAAAGCACGAACTCCTTTTAGCCATTCAAATAGATGCTGAGATCAAAAGGTGAGTTGCAAATATTAAGGGCAGAGTTTGAGTCAGCAGCTCTTGTTTAGTTTATCAAAGATGTATTCATGATCATGGGATGAAAAGACCATTTTTCATATATCAGTGGTGAAGAGTTCTCCATATAAATAAGGACTTTCCCTCAGGCGGCGAGTAAACAGCTGGGCCTGTACAAAAACATTTATTAAAATCATTACAAGATTCTGGAATGCTACCCAGAATAAACTTTTCTGCAGATACTGCCTTTCACCCCTTGTTTATTTTTAATTATTTGTATTGAGATACAAAGATCATTAACATGGTCAGAAAACAATGTTAGTATGCTGCTTTGTAATATGAGGGCATATCATTAAGGAAATAAAAAGCTTCCTGTTCCCCTCTAAAACTGAATTCAGTGAGTTCTTGTTACACTATGAATTATAACCAGGAAAAAGAAAATACTGTGTTCAGAAGAAGAGTTAATCCTTTTGGCAGAAGCAGTGACAGAAGCATTGACCTTTTCCTAAATCCAAAAGGAGGTTTAAAGGGGAAAAAGGAGACTGTACAGTTAATTTCATTGAAAGAGCATATTTATGGGGTTTTTTTTACTCCTATCTGTGCCTGAAAAATGCTGATTTACAGACCTTTATTAAACCAGGAGATGTTTATTTATCTATATATGGCAGCTGTAAGGAGCAGAGCAGGTCAAAGCCCCATTCTGCTAAGCACTATTTAAACTGATAGCAAATGACATTCCCCTCCCTGAAGTCATTAGAGTCTAAAATAAATGTTCATAGAATAACCTTCTAAACACAATTTATGTGCAGCATAAAGCATTCTATTTTAAGAGAGACATATGGGAAGGAGAAGATTGCTAATAAGGTTACATCTTCACACAAGGTTACAAGAAGAGAAGTAATTCCCCTGCTCATGTTCTTGGATGGATGTTAGCCAGCTCTGGCCTGGAGTGACCAGGCTCTGTCAGCATAATACTGTTGTGGTGGCAAAACACTCAGTCTCCTAGCAGGACCTGCTGGCCCTGAAGCTACTGGGTTTTTACTAGGCAAGGACTGGAGCAAGGCCTCGCAGCACATAAAGAACTGAAATGGGAGCTATTCATGAAAGGATAATTGATAGTAAAAGGATTACCTCAACACTGCTTTAATAGAAACCATAAACTTGTTGCTAACCTTGCAAATAAATGCCCCAAAGCTGTATAACCCTGTTTTCTTGGCTCTCTTTGGTAGAAAGGCAATATTTCTCTGGATGTCAAAAAGGATGTCCAAAAGATGTCAAAATAAGTCTTCTCTCCTTTGGCTTGCATAATTTTGGACTAGGACCTGTCTCCACTTTTATTAAGAGTAGATGCCCACAAAGTGTTGTTGTAATTGTGATAAATGTCAGAATAACCAAGCTTGGGACTGTTCAGTAATATTTTCTTTTTTTCAGAGATGTGAGAATGGATCTGTTCATCATTAAGAACAGGTTGTAGCACCTTAACTCTCCATTACTGTTCATCCTCTACCAATTCTGATTACAGACAAGAATAAAAATAAAGCCACAAAAGCATAGGAAATGTTCGGCAGGAAGGAATTGCATTCACACCAGGTGAAAGTTGCCTGTAAAGATCAATAACTCAAGACAGTACAAAGAAATATGTTCCCATGAGGTCAGTAGTGCAGAATTATCAAACAATTATTATTGAGATATATAGTGAACTGAAATCTAAGCTACTACTACTCTTTGCTTGGTTAAAAACCTAAGATTTGTCTAAGATCAAAGCTAATTCTAGCCTTGCAATTTGCTGAATCTGCATCCTTCTTATATTAGGAGAGAAAATTAAAAATAAAAAGAGGATGTTCTGATGGAACCCTGTATATACAGATGAGACTTGTCTCTTCTGAAAAATCTAGTGCATAAGAGAAAGGAACAGCACACTGCTGTCTCCTCTAGAGCCACTAATGAAGCATTAAACTCCTGCATCCAGACCATGGATCCAAGTATTACCTAGCCCTGAGGAGCAGCTGGTGGCCACTTGCCAAACCCCTCAGCTCTCCCTGCTGGGCAGTGTCTCTCCACTACCTACTCCACCAGCCCCTGTGGCCACAGCTAGGCTACTACAGAGTGCTGCTCTGCTGCACATTGCTGCGGTGTGAGGCACACTGAAAAAAGCATCATTAATGCCAGAAAAACAATTGCACGTCTCAATTCACTGGGCAGGTGGCCTTATCCTGAAGGAGACTGGGCTGGTTAAACAGGAATTTCTCTTTGCGAACACATGTTGACTGTGCCTGATGGCTGTGTTGTCCTTTAAATGATTTTTGATGGCACCCCCAGTCTCCTATCTTTGTCCACAATTTTTCCAGGTGTGGAGGTCAGACTCACAGATCTGTATGTTCCTTGTAAATTGGAAAAACATGGGCCAACATTCAGACAGCAGGGAATGCCCTAGATTCCTCAACCTTTGGTAGCTGATGGAGAGAATTCCATAAGATCTCCCAGCTCCTTCAGTTTTCTGGGCTGCATCTGATCAGGCCCGATGGACACATGAAGCTTCCCCTGATATAGCTGGTCTTTGACAAGCTCAGTGTTGAAACAAATGGGAAGTCCCTGCTCCCATCCTTATGGTCCTTTGGCTCAGTGGATTGGGCAGTCCACTATCAGGATCATTCGAAACTGAGGCAAAAATGCACTGCCTCTAGACTTTTTGTCTAGACTTACTTGAGTGGACATGGAGCATCCTTGACTGAAAAGAAGAGAGGAAGCAGGAAAAGAAAGCAAAACCAGATGGATTTGCCACCTTTTTCCCAAGTTCCTCCTCTACTGAATCCACCATCCTTGTGAGGAATTCTTTTGGAAAACAGTAAACCTCATTATTACTTTGTGGAGTATATCTCTCTTTCTCCTATCATTTATTCACTTACTATCTTCTTTGCCATCCTCTTACTCTTGTGGTATCTTTGAGGTAAAGGAGCCTTCAGATGCTGACTGTCAGCACTAACATTGAGTCAAAGTTGCCTTAGAGATATTTTACCTCTGACCAATAGTGAAAGACTGTTACTTGTGACCTGACCGTCCCTGCTCCCTTGAGCTGAAAGTAAAGAGGGGTCTGGTAAGGATGCTACAAGTTCCATATCAAAAGCAAGCATTCAGTCCTAATTTAGGATCAGACAGGCAGATGGTTTTATTTCAACTGAGGCAGCTGTACAAAGCTGAGCACTTCGGCATAAATTAAGGATTGGCATTGCCTTTTTTTGCCAGTGCTAACTACTCTTCTAAAAGTCTTCTAAATTCCATCTGAACTCTTGGGGAAATATCACCAGTGACTTTGGAGAAATTTGCATTAGGCAACTTAATTTGGATGCATTTTTTTACATACTAAAATATATCGTTTTTCAGACATTGCCTTGCCCCATACACCCAAATCCTAGGAGAATTGTTGAGACAGAAAATCCGGGTTCACCAAGCATAAAAAAAGAGAGAAGGCCTAGTGTGTCTTCACTGTTGTGCAGACCCCTCACTGAGATCATTATTTCAGAGAGAGTTTGCAGGTGGAAACATACCTATGTGTTTCTGCTGAGGCCAATATACCTGTATCTAAATTCTGTGTTAACTCTGATTTTCTTCTTCTGGGATTTAGCTAAGACAGGCTGTAGGTTTCTCTATATATTTCAAAAATTTGGAGTCAGATCTAGACAATCATTTTTGTGCATGTCATCACTCAAGTTGGTCAAATAATCATAATTTTCCTGATACATGAAATTATCAGGGATCTAGGGCAGCAATTTCAGTTAGTCAAATGAGGCCTTGCTGCCACAGAGCATATTCCTGATTAACAAGAACATACCCTCTTTCAGGATTACATTGTTAAACTTTCATATGGTTACAAGAGTAAAAAGTTTAAAAAAAACCTTTTACAAAGCCTTTTTGGCATTTGGCTAACTTTTTAGTAATCCAGTCACTCCTTTTAGTCATAACAGATTTAATTCAATTTTGCATCTTTCTGCCTGCCAGAAAACTCTACTTTTAGTCATCATGAATACTAAACCAGGTTAAAGCTATAAAAAAAAGAACATAACAATGCATAATTACTTTAAATGCCCACATTCAGCTGGAGTAATTCACAATGACAATATGAAATCAAATACTTCAATTAAACTGTTATGCAAAGTTTCGAATTCCAGCATGTTACAGAAAAAAACCAAGCAAGTTGTCCTGAACAAGGTAAATAATTATCTAGCTGCTTAATTCCAATCTACGTTAAAAAAAACCCAGAATAAACTAACACACAAAAAAAATGCTCAATTCTGATTCCTCATAGTAACTGCATACTTAGGCAAAGAAATGAAAAATCAACAACACAAAAGCAGAGTATAGAAAATAATGCAAGATTAATTTGGCTCAATTTCTTCAAAATAGTGGAATACCTGGATATTCAAGATGACACATCTGGCTTAGTGTAAGTTGCTTCTTGTGAATGTAACCCTCAGGAAAATACTTATTTTGTTTTACATGAGCACTTTCCGATAAATGAACCCTGAAATATCTTTACCAGATATTGCTGGGATATTTCAGGATAATTTCATGCTTCACATAATAAAACATTTTACCACTTTTCTACTGTAGAATGGAGAAACATATGCATTTGTGGCTTCAAGCAAGCAGTCTTTAGTATCCCACACACAACATTTAGGTCCTCTGTGTAACAACATTCTTTTGCTGATTTGCTAATCTGCCCTATTATCCAACTTTTGATGCTTTCAGCCGTTTTATGCAATGTGTATGGAAACAGGGTTTTTCAAGGCCAGATAGTTAGATTAGTAAGACAGACTTAATCCTCTCTGATGGTACACGTGTAATTTCTTTTTTTTTTAATTTAAATATAGTATTTTTAATTCTTTAAGGCAGTAATGATAGGAGACTTGCCCTTGACATCAGACTTGAGTTTATTATGCCCATAAGAGTAGATTCTGAAATCACATAATACATATACAGCTTTATCTCATGTAAACCAGATTCTGTTCTATCTCCTCATGTGCATCCGGGGCTTGAGGAGTTAGCCTAATTTTGATCTAATTTTTTACAGAAACAGGGATGATACATAAAGTTGAGAGTTGTTGACATTGAGTTTATGTTCTCAGTATATAAGTACACAAACTAATTTTTACCCAAGCTAACACTGCAGGTTTGATTGAATGTCTTTTCTTTGAATGATTAGTTGAGTACAAAACTAAAAATAGTTAAACACTTTTTAAGGGACTTCGTGTTATCTTGGTTTTCCTTTTAAGAATAGCTAAAATAATAGCATTAAATTAAAAAAATTTCTCCATGTTTTGCAAGATTTATGCACTGAACCTTGATTGTCCATTTGTAAAACAGACGAGTATCATTATCTAAAATATAGAACTACTCTATGAAGATTTAAGAATAAACATGCCATACACCATAGAACAAAATTAGGTAGCTAACGTTTTTCTCTGTTATCCATTCTTTTGAGATGTAAAATATTTCTAGCAACATTCAGAAAGCAAACAGAGATACAGTCAGAAGAGAACACCATAAAGAAACAGTTGAATTCCCAGCACAACAGATTTTCTCTCCTGCTCTCTATCAAACAGAATTGCAGCTACTTACCCATTTCCCAATTCCAAAAAAGAAAAATCAGTATATCTCCGGAAGTCAAACGTAGGTGAATATTTTAGTGGCCATGTCTGTGATGAAAAAGCTTTATTAGTTTTCAGCGATATCTACATGCAGTGAGAAAGTCATCTCCAGGAAAGATAACTTGTAATTTACATAAAATCCTGCCAATTTACACACTGTGAAATTTAAATGTTTTCTGTTTCTCCCTAGTTTACTTTTCTCCAACTTGTTCTTGTTTTCTTTTTATATAGAAATCACATTATATCAATAGGCAATGACATTTCAGAGAATATGTTTTAAGCTTACACAAAAAGAAAAAAATGGTCACAGCACATCAGGCACTGTAAATATACCAAAATAGTAAATATATGAATTCTCAGATCTCCTGTAAGAATTTTTTTAAGTGAAATACCAAGCTACTGGGTTGCCAAAGTCTTCAAAATTTTGCTGTGAGACTGCCCACCTGTCAGAGAAACTGAGCACTTCCAAGCTGTACCACTCTCAGCATCTGCTGTATATCTCTGGAAATAAGGATCAATGGCTGTCATTTGACAGCTCCTGTAACCTTTTAAATAAGC